>OX155980.1:80503955-80621455 GCA_944548615.1 Micropterix aruncella | reverse complement strand
AAACGAATTCTTTTAAAAAAAGATTTTACAAAAAACCAATCAAATATTAACAATATTATACAATTTTATCTTATGTTTTGAACTCTTGTAAATATCATATAGCCTTAAGTATAAAGTTCTCGACCAGAAATTACGATTTATATCTTATTTCATGGGAACGAGCAAATGAAGTATTTTATTTTTATTTTCATTTAATAGCTGGCTGATAGCGAGCCCAGCAATCGTATATCGTCCTTTTAAAGAGTGGATATATTCGAATTTCAAATCGAATTTTCTAAATGTCATTCCGCATTTAAGAGACGATTGATTGTGATTTTTTTCATTGTTTTTTGCTTAAATTTGTCTTTAATAAAGACATTTTATTTTGGTTTGCAAAAGGATACGCTTTGTTTTTGAGATGTGGATGAAGGGTGATCGTTCGCTAGCGATAAAGGGATCCCATTAAACCTACAGTGTACCGTCGAAAGTGGTACTCATCCATGAATACATCTCGTTTAAACAATAAGCATTTCCCAGTCCAGTCCGGGAAAACCTTCCAGCTATGTAAGTGGCTTTTATTATTTTAATTTTTTCATCAAAGTGTCATCCTTTAAACGAATTCTTTTAAAAAAAGATTTTACAAAAAACCAATCAAATATTAACAATATTATACAATTTTATCTTATGTTTTGAACTCTTGTAAATATCATATAGCCTTAAGTATAAAGTTCTCGACCAGAAATTACGATTTATATCTTATTTCATGGGAACGAGCAAGTGAAGTATTTTATTTTTATTTTCATTTAATAGCTGGCTGATAGCGAGCCCAGCAATCGTATATCGTCCTTTTAAAGAGTGGATATATTCGAATTTCAAATCGAATTTTCGAAATGTCATTCCGCATTTAAGAGACGATTGATTGTGATTTTTTTCATTGTTTTTTGCTTAAATTTGTCTTTAATAAAGACATTTTATTTTGGTTTGCAAAAGGATACGCTTTGTTTTTGAGATGTGGATCAAGGGTGATCGTTCGCTAGCGATAAAGGGATCCCATTAAACCTACAGTGTACCGTCGAAAGTGGTACTCATCCATGAATACATCTCGTTTAAACAATAAGCATTTCCCAGTCCAGTCCGGGAAAACCTTCCAGCTATGTAAGTGGCTTTTATTATTTTAATTTTTTCATCAAAGTGTCATCCTTTAAACGAATTCTTTTAAAAAAAGATTTTACAAAAAACCAATCAAATATTAACAATATTATACAATTTTATCTTATGTTTTGAACTCTTGTAAATATCATATAGCCTTAAGTATAAAGTTCTCGACCAGAAATTACGATTTATATCTTATTTCATGGGAACGAGCAAATGAAGTATTTTATTTTTATTTTCATTTAATAGCTGGCTGATAGCGAGCCCAGCAATCGTATATCGTCCTTTTAAAGAGTGGATATATTCGAATTTCAAATCGAATTTTCGAAATGTCATTCCGCATTTAAGAGACGATTGATTGTGATTTTTTTCATTGTTTTTTGCTTAAATTTGTCTTTAATAAAGACATTTTATTTTGGTTTGCAAAAGGATACGCTTTGTTTTTGAGATGTGGATGAAGGGTGATCGTTCGCTAGCGATAAAGGGATCCCATTAAACCTACAGTGTACCGTCGAAAGTGGTACTCATCCATGAATACATCTCGTTTAAACAATAAGCATTTCCCAGTCCAGTCCGGGAAAACCTTCCAGCTATGTAAGTGGCTTTTATTATTTTAATTTTTTCATCAAAGTGTCATCCTTTAAACGAATTCTTTTAAAAAAAGATTTTACAAAAAACCAATCAAATATTAACAATATTATACAATTTTATCTTATGTTTTGAACTCTTGTAAATATCATATAGCCTTAAGTATAAAGTTCTCGACCAGAAATTACGATTTATATCTTATTTCATGGGAACGAGCAAATGAAGTATTTTATTTTTATTTTCATTTAATAGCTGGCTGATAGCGAGCCCAGCAATCGTATATCGTCCTTTTAAAGAGTGGATATATTCGAATTTCAAATCGAATTTTCGAAATGTCATTCCGCATTTAAGAGACGATTGATTGTGATTTTTTTCATTGTTTTTTGCTTAAATTTGTCTTTAATAAAGACATTTTATTTTGGTTTGCAAAAGGATACGCTTTGTTTTTGAGATGTGGATGAAGGGTGATCGTTCGCTAGCGATAAAGGGATCCCATTAAACCTACAGTGTACCGTCGAAAGTGGTACTCATCCATGAATACATCTCGTTTAAACAATAAGCATTTCCAGCTATGTAAGTGGCTTTTATTATTTTAATTTTTTCATCAAAGTGTCATCCTTTAAACGAATTCTTTTAAAAAAAGATTTTACAAAAAACCAATCAAATATTAACAATATTATACAATTTTATCTTATGTTTTGAACTCTTGTAAATATCATATAGCCTTAAGTATAAAGTTCTCGACCAGAAATTACGATTTATATCTTATTTCATGGGAACGAGCAAATGAAGTATTTTATTTTTATTTTCATTTAATAGCTGGCTGATAGCGAGCCCAGCAATCGTATATCGTCCTTTTAAAGAGTGGATATATTCGAATTTCAAATCGAATTTTCGAAATGTCATTCCGCATTTAACCCCTCACGTTGCGAGGTAAAAACTCACCGCGCCCAAAAACATCACTTTTGCGCGCGACATATTCGCGCAAAAAATCGACGCGAGTCAACGGCCTTGAGAAAAACGATCATAACTTATAAACCACTAATCGGATTAAAAAAAGATTAATAGAAAAATGATCGCATTGAAATTTGACATATAAAACATTATAACCTTATCTCGTAAAACAATTAAGATAATAATGAATAAATATTACAAAATTGGCAAACTGAAAAAACTCGCCTATAAAATCATTTCGATTTTTTTGTAAATACAGTTTTTGTAAATATCAAAAATTGTAAATACAGTTATGTTCTTTATTAAATGCTTTACCAAAGCGATATTTTTTTTTTACTTATTTGCATACAAAAATACGGAAAAAATATTTATTTATTCAGCCAAGAAAAATTGTATGTATTCTCGTAAAAAAAAATTTTTTAAATTTTTAATTTGTGACTACTTATGGTATTTTTTTATATGAAATTCTTTCAAAATAACTTTATTACTACATCACTTCTTCTTAGAAATCACACCAGAACTTTGAGCTTTGTCTGATATTATAGAAAAATCTAAAGTTTTGAGAGTTTCCGACTTCCGAACCTAATAATAAATTTTGAATGCCCATAATATAAAATTCGTTAGATTTTTTCAATTATATTGTCTTATCATAGACTTATTATATGTCTAATAACTAATTACTATACTCCAAAGAGTCACATTTCATCGAAAAACTATGGAAAATCACACTTTTTTCTCTCATAGTAATTATCAAAACAAGTTTCATTTTCGCGTGCCATATTAGAAAACAACATATAATGTACAAAATACGCCTAATTATGTGATAACTTAGGATGTAAATGAAGCAATACCTATTTTATTAGTAAATTAAAGCGACATTACGTCATGTTTCGCGATATAACGGGATATTTCACAAACATTACAAAATAAAAACGGCCATCTTTCGCGAGCCGTTACGTTTTGCCAAAGTGTTTTCTTCGAAAATTCGTGAAAAACAGCAAATGGGCTGTGTAAATTGTTTAATCCTAAGGCCTAAACTACTTAAAAATGGAAATTACTTACTTTTATCCGGTATGCACTGCACTTATATACACAAAACAATTCACAACACAACACGTCGCGGAATTATACGCCGCCGCGAATGGGCAGTTCGCGACTGTCGTCAGAAATGAGGTCATCGATTTTGTAAGGGATGTAGTAATTCATATTTCTAACATCGCATGCGGCAATCGAGCAATTTCATAGTGTTGCATATTTGGCTATATTATGGCATCATTCGATAGAATATACAATCGCATTTCGAAATTTAAACGACATTTTCGTAAGAGCCGAGCGCTATATCCAGTAGTGGACGTTTCGGAATTTCGGCGGCCGCCATTCATGTCCCCAAATGGATGTTACGTGCTCAGCGGGTTAAGAGACGATTGATTGTGATTTTTTTCATTGTTTTTTGCTTAAATTTGTCTTTAATAAAGACATTTTATTTTGGTTTGCAAAAGGATACGCTTTGTTTTTGAGATGTGGATGAAGGGTAATCGTTCGCTAGCGATAAAGGGATCCCATTAAACCTACAGTGTACCGTCGAAAGTGGTACTCATCCATGAATACATCTCGTTTAAACAATAAGCATTTCCCAGTCCAGTCCTGAAATGTCATAGAGATGAATACGACTAGTGTCGAAATATTCTCAATCATATAATTTCTTCTAAAATAAGTTACTAACATCCATTTCTGTTACAGAAACCATCCCCCTATACTTATTACATCCAAGGGCATACAGTAATTCGGCTGCTAAGAACATCAAGTAACTAAGAACATCATAAGTTATCAATTGCGGAAACAGGTACTGCTGCCCTAAGTATTTAAAGAGGACATTAACTATCGTTTAAATGTTTCTGGTCCACCAGGACCCCAGATAAGTAACTTTTCATGAATCTAATTTTACCTACATATTATATATATATATATATATATATATATATATATATATATATATATATATATATATATATATATATATATATATATATATATATATATATATATATATATATATATATATATATATATATATATATATATATATATATATATATATATATATATATATATAAATTATTATTTTTTCAAATTGAAATTATGTTTATCACTAAATAAATGATAAAATAATGAAAGGGCACTTATCTGGTCTGTGGTGACCAGGAGCGACTCCACGCCTTTTTCGTTTTCTCTTCTTTCAGTATTTGCGGTTTCCTACTGTGCCTTATTCGAACCTTTCTACTTTATCCTACAGCGGCAACACAACAATGCGAAAGACGAGAATGAATGCTGGAAAATAATAGGCGATTAGTGTTTCTTAAATATTAATGATTTTTATAAAATGTATATCAATATTTCGGCTCAGCCGTCGTCAAGATATATGACATTTCTGAAATCGAACAATTCGTTGAAAATTTAAATTCAAGGAATCGAACAAAAAGAAATGGATTAATAATATTTTACACGATTTAGTTAAGGTACCATAACCAACCGTGCAAAACGTTATTTTAAAATGAATGATTATAAATTAAAAGAAAAAGCATTTGATGATTATGATAATTGGATAAACCTTATTAATTTTGCCTATTGAGACCGGAACCTTTGCAAGCGCCTAAAATATAAATATAAGCCAATTCCCAAGATTTGACGTCCCTTTCTTTTGCATTATCTCCAAGGCATTTTATTATTTTAACTTTAAAACATTGATCAAAAGATAAATTATGCGCCCTGGCATGCAAAGATATTGGGAGTTGGCTTTCATTTCCTACACTAGCCCTATGATTATTTAGTCTAATATTAAGTGGTGTTGTTGTTTCACCGATATAAAAGGCATCACAAGTCCTGCACAGAAGTTGATATACTATATTTTTTGAAATACAACTGCAATGAAAGGGAACCCTGTAACTATTAGTAGTATATATATATATATATATATATATATATATATATATATATATATATTTACAACGTGGACGACCACAAGGTTGAAGGCCAAAAGTATTATTACCAATAGAGAAATTTTTATTATTTTTTGTTTTGTTTAATATTGATCTAATATTAGGTGGTCTGCGGAAAGATAAAATTGGCGGTGAATCTAAGAGATCCTTAGTGGATGCATCATTAGAAATGATGGGGAATAAATCAGATAATATATCTCGCAGTTTCTCAGCACCAGGAAAATAAGTGGTGCTAAGAAAGATTTTATTATTATTATTATTTTTATTTGAAGAAATTTTAGGTTTTGGTATATATTTTACTTCAGAGTTTAGAATATGTTTATCCAATAGAGGAGCAGGGTATTTTCTTTCAAGAAGAGATTGCTTTAGATTATTGAGATATTTATCTAAATTTTCTTTGTTGTTAACTAAACGGTGTCCGCGAATGGACATTGAATAGGGAATGGATCTCTTGGTGTGAAATGGATGACAGCTATCAAAGTGTAAATACTGTTCTTTATTTGTAGGTTTTATATGAATCGCGGTTTTAATTTTACCTTCGGAAATTGTTAAATCAACATCTAAGAAAGTAATTTGTGATTTAGAAATGGTATGAGTGAAATTCAAAGGGCCAAAATTATTTAGGTCGTCAAGAAAGGTTGTTAGAGTAGTTTGTCCGTGTGGCCAAATCATTACTATGTCGTCAATAAATCTATACCATAATATGGGTTTTAAATTTTGCGTTTGAAGAAAATTTTGCTCGAATAATCCCATGAAAAGGTTGGCATACGAAGGTGCCATTCGCGTGCCCATAGCAGTCCCTTTAATTTGAAGACAAAATTTATCTTCAAAGGAGAAAGCATTACACGTTAAGACAAACTCGGCTAATTTGCAAAGAAAATCCGTAGAAGGTATTTGAGGATGAGGTCTCTCATCAAGAAAATAAGAAATGGCTTCCAATCCTAAATTATGAGGAATATTGGTATACAGGGATATGGCGTCAATAGTAACAAATAATAGGTCGTCTGACTTTGGAATTATAGTATTCTTTAAAATATCAATAAAATGATAGCTGTCTTTGATATGAGAATTTAGATTTTTCACAAAAGGTTGTAAAAAATAATCTACAAAAGCCGAAATTCTTTCTGTCGGAGAGTTAAAGCTTGCGACTATTGGTCGTCCAGGATTATTAGGCTTGTGAATTTTAGGTAATAGGTAAAAATTTGGAGTTCTGATAGGATCAGGAATTAAAGTTTTAACATCTTCGTCTGATAATTTTTCATTTGATTTATTTTGTTCAATATATTTTTTTATTTTCACTGCAAAATTTTTGTTTGGATCTCTGGATAGTTTTTTATAGAAAGTTTCATCTCTAAGTTGTCTCAAGCATTCAGTAACATAGTCAGTTTTGTTAAGTATGACAGTAGTGGAACCTTTATCAGCCGGCAAAATGACGATGCTGGTATCCTTGCTAAGACTCTCAAGAGCTGCACGTTCATCTACTGACAAGTTTGATGTTGGTTTGAGGCTATTTAGAAAAGATGGCTGTGTTACTTTGTTTAATAAAATAGTAATAAAATTTTCTACCGGATGATTTTTTGGTAATGGAGGGGGTTCTTTATTAGAGTGTGGACGAAATTGAGCTAGTGCATTGTGTAATTTAATATTATTATTGTTATTCTTTTGATTTGAATGACAAAATTCGCGCCATCTTAAATTACGACAAAATTTAACAACATCATTACCAAAACTAAAATGGTTCACATTTTGAGTCGGTGTGAAATTTAGACCTTTAGCTAATACTAAATATTCATTGTGGTTAATTACTTTGGATGACAAGTTTTTAACAGCATTTTTTTCTCTAGGAGATGGACCTTGTATATTATTAGAATATGATACTGATGGTGTTATACTGTTATTAATTTGGTTTACTAATGTGGCACGTATTGGTACGGAATCTGATACTGATGGAAATATATTGTTAGTAATTTGGTTTACTGATAGGGTGTGCATCGGTGAGGAAAGAGTACCTTGGTGAACTGCTGGGATAACATTTCGAAGTGAATTTGAATTCCTTGTTTTGTTAACATTGGAATGACTGTAATTTGAAATGGAAACTGGGTTCAAAATGTTTCGTGTATTGTTACTTGGGATAATGCAAATTTTCTGAAAGTTCTTTAGTAAATTAAGGAACTTTTTATCGTGTTTTAATCTAATATTTCGTAAATCTGTTACAGAATTGTTAACTATTTTATGAGCTTCTTGAAATAAGAAAGGAGAATGTGTTGTTATCATGTTAACATAAAAACACAGTGAGTTTAAATGTTTATCAACCAAAATTTGATATTCATTTCGCAAAACAGACGTAATTTCCATTGAATACCTTAAACGGATTGCGGTAAAATCATATTGAATTTCTGTACTAATTGCTGCGAAAGGAAATTTTGGTAATAACCCTTTAGGGCAAATGTTGTTTTCTAAACATTTAGAAAGAAATTCAACGTGTCCCGTGAATTTAGCTGTCTTAAGTGAATGGTAATTTATTTGGTTTAACCACTGAGTGTACATAATGGATGTTATTGCAACATAATTAAAATTAGGTAATATTTTAATATTTGATTGTAAATGTGTAAATTATTATTTTTTCAAATTGAAATTATGTTTATTACTAAATAAATGAAATGATAAAATAATGAAAGGGCACTTAACTGGTCTGTGGCGACCAGGAGTGACTCCACGCCTTTTTCTTCTCCTCTTTCAGTGCCTGCCAAGTGCTTCCCGCTGTGGTACCGGAACCCGATCAAACCGGCGTCCTACCGTCTCCTACAGCGGCAACACAACAATGCGAAGGACGAGAATGAATGCTGGAAAATAATAAGCGATTAGTGTTTCTTAAATATTAATGATTTTTATAAAATGTATATCAATATTTCGGCTCAGCCGTCGTCAAGATATGTGACATTTCTGAAATCGAACAATTCGTTGAAAATTTAAATTCAAGGAATCGAACAAAAAGAAATGGATTAATAATATTTTACACGATTTAGTTAAGGTACCATAACCAACCGTGCAAAACGTTATTTTAAAATGAATGATTATAAATTAAAATAAAAAGCATTTGATGATTATGATAATATGATAAACCTTATTAATTTTGCCTATTGAGACCGGAACCTTTGCAAGCGCCTAAAATATAAATATAAGCCAATTCCCAAGATTTGACGTTCCTTTCTTTTGCATTATCCCCAAGGCATTTTATTATTTTAACTTTAAAACATTGATCAAAAGATAAATTATGCGCCCTGGCATGCAAAGATATTGGGAGTTGGCTTTCATTTCCTACACTAGCCCTATGATTATTTAGTCTAATATTAAGTGGTGTTGTTGTTTCACCGATATAAAAGGCATCACAAGTCCTGCACAGAAGTTGATATACTATATTTTTTGAAATACAACTGCAATGAAAGGGAACCCTGTAACTATTAGTAGTATTTGGACTGGTAAAAAAAGGACTTAGATCTAACAGAGGAAAAGTTTTACAACGTGGACGACCACAAGGTTGAAGGCCAAAAGTATTATTACCAATAGAGAAATTTTGATTATTTTTTGTTTTGTTTAATATTGATCTAATATTAGGTGGTCTGCGGAAAGATAAAATTGGCGGTGAATTTAAGAGATCCTTAGTGGATGCATCATTAGAAATGATGGGGATTAAATCAGATAATATATCTCGCAGTTTCTCAGCACCAGGAAAATAAGTGGTGCTAAGAAAGATTTTATTATTATTATTATTTTTATTTGAAGAAATTTTAGGTTTTGGTATATATTTTACTTCAGAGTTTAGAATATGTTTATCCAATAGAGGAGCAGGGTATTTTCTTTCAAGAAGAGATTGCTTTAGATTATTGAGATATTTATCTAAATTTTCTTTGTTGTTAACTAAACGGTGTCCGCGAATGGACATTGAATAGGGAATGGATCTCTTGGTGTGAAATGGATGACAGCTATCAAAGTGTAAATACTGTTCTTTATTTGTAGGTTTTATATGAATCGCGGTTTTAATTTTACTTTCGGAAATTGTTAAATCAACATCTAAGAAAGTAATTTGTGATTTAGAAATGGTATGAGTGAAATTCAAAGGGCCAAAATTATTTAGGTCGTCAAGAAAGGTTGTTAGAGTAGTTTGTCCGTGTGGCCAAATCATTACTATGTCGTCAATAAATCTATACCATAATATGGGTTTTAAATTTTGCGTTTGAAGAAAATTTTGCTCGAATAATCCCATGAAAAGGTTGGCATACGAAGGTGCCATTCGCGTGCCCATAGCAGTCCCTTTAATTTGAATATAAAATTCATCTTCAGAGGAGAAAGCATTACACGTTAAGACAAACTCGGCTAATTTGCAAAGAAAATCCGTAGAAGGTATTTGAGGATGAGGTCTCTCATCAAGAAAATAAGAAATGGCTTCCAATCCTAAATTATGAGGAATATTGGTATACAGGGATATGGCGTCAATAGTAACAAATAATAGGTCGTCTGACTTTGGAATTATAGTATTCTTTAAAATATCAATAAAATGATAGCTCTCTTTGATATGAGAATTTAGATTTTTCACAAAAGGTTGTAAAAAATAATCTACAAAAGCCGAAATTCTTTCTGTCGGAGAGTTAAAGCTTGCGACTATTGGTCGTCCAGGATTATTAGGGTTGTGAATTTTAGGTAATAGGTAAAAATTTGGAGTTCTGATAGGATCAGGAATTAAAGTTTTAACATCTTCGTCTGATAATTTTTCATTTGATTTATTTTGTTCAACTTATTTTTTTATTTTCACTGCAAAATTTTTGTTTGGATCTCTGGATAGTTTTTTATAGAAAGTTTCATCTCTAAGTTGTCTCAAGCCTTAAGTAACATAGTCAGTATTGTTAAGTATGACAGTAGTGGAACCTTTATCAGCCGGCAAAATGACGATGCTGGTATCCTTGCTAAGACTCTCAAGAGCTGTACGTTCATCTACTGACAAGTTTGATGTTGGTTTGAGGCTATTTAGAAAAGATGGCTGTGTTACTTTGTTTAATAAAATAGTAATAAAATTTTCTACCGGATGATTTTTTGGTAATGGAGGGGGTTCTTTATTAGAGTGTGGACGAAATTGAGCTAGTGCATTGTGTAATTTAATATTATTATTGTTATTCTTTTGATTTGAATGCCAAAATTCGCGCCATCTTAAATTACGACAAAATTTAACAACATCATTACCAAAACTAAAATGGTTCACATTTTGAGTCGGTGTGAAATTTAGACCTTTAGCTAATACTAAATATTCATTGTGGTTAATTACTTTGGATGACAAGTTTTTAACAGCATTTTTTTCTCTAGGAGATGGACCTTGTATATTATTAGAATATGATACTGATGGTGTTATACTGTTATTAATTTGGTTTACTAATGTGGCACGTATTGGTACGGAATCTGATACTGATGGAAATATATTGTTAGTAATTTGGTTTACTGATAGGGTGTGCATCGGTGAGGAAAGAGTACCTTGGTGAACTGCTGGGATAACATTTCGAAGTGAATTTGAATTCCTTGTTTTGTTAACATTGGAATGACTGTAATTTGAAATGGAAACTGGGTTCAAAATGTTTCGTGTATTGTTACTTGGGATAATGCAAATTTTCTGAAAGTTCTTTAGTAAATTAAGGAACTTTTTATCGTGTTTTAATCTAATATTTCGTAAATCTGTTACAGAATTGTTAACTATTTTATGAGCTTCTTGAAATAAGAAAGGAGAATGTGTTGTTATCATGTTAACATAAAAACACAGTGAGTTTAAATGTTTATCAACCAAAATTTGATATTCATTTCGCAAAACAGACGTAATTTCCATTGAATACCTTAAACGGATTGCGGTAAAATCATATTGAATTTCTGTACTAATTGCCGCGAAAGGAAATTTTGGTAATAACCCTTTAGGGCAAATGTTGTTTTCTAAACATTTAGAAAGAAATTCAACGTGTTCCGTGAATTTAGCTGTCTTAAGTGAATGGTAATTTATTTGGTTTAACCACTGAGTGTACATAATGGATGTGATTGCAACATAATTAAAATTAGGTAATATTTTAATATTTGATTGTAAATGTGTAAATTATTATTTTTTCAAATTGAAATTATGTTTATTACTAAATAAATGAAATGATAAAATAATGAAAGGGCACTTATCTGGTCTAATAGTTACAGGGTTCCCTTTCATTGCAGTTGTATTTCAAAAAATATAGTATATCAACTTCTGTGCAGGACTTGTGATGCCTTTTATATCGGTGAAACAACAACACCACTTTATATTAGACTAAATAATCATAGGGCTAGTGTAGGAAATGAAAGCCAACTCCCAATATCTTTGCATGCCAGGGCGCATAATTTATCTTTTGATCAATGTTTTAAAGTTAAAATAATAAAATGCCTTGGGGATAATGCAAAAGAAAGGGACGTCAAATCTTGGGAATTGGCTTATATTTATATTTTAGGCGCTTGCAAAGGTTCCGGTCTCAATAGGCAAAATTAATAACGTTTATCATATTATCATAATCATCAAATGCTTTTTATTTTAATTTATAATCATTCATTTTAAAATAACGTTTTGCACGGTTGGTTATGGTACCTTAACTAAATCGTGTAAAATATTATTAATCCATTTCTTTTTGTTCGATTCCTTGAATTTAAATTTTCAACGAATTGTTCGATTTCAGAAATGTCACATATCTTGACGACGGCTGAGCCGAAATATTGATATACATTTTATAAAAATCATTAATATTTAAGAAACACTAATCGCCTATTATTTTCCAGCATTCATTCTCGTCTTTCGCATTGTTGTGTTGCCGCTGTAGGAGACGGTAGGAAGCCGGTTTGATCGGGTTCCGGTACCACAGCGGGAAGCACTTGGCAGGCACTGAAAGAGGAGAAGAAAAAGGCGTGGAGTCACTTCTGGTCGCCACAGACCAGATAAGTGCCCTTTCATTATTTTATCATTTCATTTATTTAGTAATAAACATAATTTCAATTTGAAAAAATAATAATTTACACATTTACAATCAAATATTATATATATATATATATATATATATATATATATATATATATATATATATATATATATATATATATATATATATATATATATATATATATATATATATATATATATATATATATATATATATATATATATATATATATATATATATATATATATATATATATATATATATATATATATATATATATATATATATATATATATATATATATATATCTAATGTAGCATAGGGGCCGGGTCTTCACAGGTAATAGATTAATATGAGTGGGGTTAGGTTTTGGGGGACGTAAGCCACGCTGGCGCCCGGACGTGTAAATGCAAATGCTGGTATTGTTTAGGATGTAAATGTTGCACACCGCGACAGGCTCCTTCCAATTTGCGAATTGGCCGCATTAGTCGGCCCGTCGCCGCCGTCGCCGTCGCCGCGTCCGCCGCGCCCATACGTTTAACGACTGATTGAATTGCTAATGGGACGGACCGCCGATTTACCCCGTGTTTGTCTATTCATGGCCAGCTCCAGTCTTAGCGGTCTCGCAACTCTCTGCAACCCTTCCGGATCTCACACGTACACGTATGCAACTTAAGCTCGAATAACATCGCTTGAAGCTTCAAAAGAGTGGAATATTCCAAAGTTCAAGTCAAAGGTTCGATCAATCGGTCTTCGAATTTTGGTTACTTTTTTAACAGTATTTTTTCTAGTATCCTGATATTTTACCACCTGGTCGACAATCCGTATCTTCTTCTTCTTTATATACAGAATATCACAGAACTGGACCGAATTACTTTAGGTGGTGATTTAGGTTGGTTAAGTCCTACCTAAATAACGATACAAGTGTTCATACAAATCATTAAAAAAATATAATAATAAAAAAATAATAATAGCGATTTTTGTTAAATTTGTTGTGTTTTTTTTAATTATACAGGTACCGGCTTATAGTGTAAACCACTAAGAAGATTTCCGTGGAGAAAGTTACTAATAGAATGAAATTTTTACTCCTGAAAGTCAAATGATTGAAAATAGAGATATTTTTTCAAAAATCTGGCATGATTCGAAAACTATCATCACATTTTTCTGAAATTGAATTATGTTATTTAGGTTGGTCTAGACCAAATCTATCACAACCTAAAGTTTGTCGCTCCATTTCTGGGACTCCCTATATCATATGGGGGTGGAGGCTGTTTTGGTGTCTGTAGGCGCAATTCATCTATATTATGCCTTACCTCGATCGAGGTGTCCTCGATCCGCGCCCTGTACACTCAATTCATTGATGCGGAGTAATAATCTGAATTTACAGGTTAACTTGAGCCATCTGACTGGAGATGAAACGGCGACAAAGGAGGAGCGCTCACCAAAAGCAGCAATATGATATCAGGCGATGTCGTAGCTGATGCGTTTGGTAAGAGGCGAGTGAAACGCCACCATTCATAAAGTTGCTGCCTTTATATTCATTGATGAGCGAAATGATAAATCACCATAAAGCGAGTATTTTTATTTCGAGATGCGCACAATCTGTGCGATCAAGAGAGTTCACCAATAACGCGTTCTGAATCTCTTTTGGGGCTTCAGATGTGTGAGAGACCACCCCTCACTAGACTCCAATTGCTCGTGAGTGAGGAGTGGAGCTCATCAAAGGGTTTTCTCCGTAGTAAAAGTCGTCTTGTTGAAGTTGAAGTAATTTATTCCAGAAGGTATTTGATTCTTGCCAGTTGTAACGCCTCGAATGTTAAGTCGCGGTGCGTGTAGTGTGTGAGTGATGATGATGATCGCGGGTGAATATGTGAAGATTGATATCGCGGATACTGATGCGAGGTATAAGCGCGGCGGTTGTAGACTCGAAGATGATGAAGAGCGCGAGTACTATGCTCGTCGATCGTCGACTAGAGGATGATGATGATGTATGAACGCGTACTTGGAGCGGGCGACGGCCGCTTAGAGGATGATGTATAATTGATCGAATGTACTGCCTTTTATACGGTGTGTATGATGTAATGTTCTGCGCGTGGGGGAAATAAGTGTGTCAAATTGAATCGATCAGAAGAATTGATATTAGTCATCGGCTGTGTATGTGTTAATTGCCGAATTTAGTTGAAATTTAATTGCAGTTGACGTGTGTATATTTAAGTGTGTTTGCGGTTTGGAATCTAGAGAATCTACCTCTTTTGTTGACTCTAATATGTTGGGCGAAGTCCCCAACAGATGTGTCCAGCACACTGGCTGGTCATGCTTGAGGTTGACTTTTGAATTTATCTAGATAAGTAACAGCATGAACTTATAATGAGATACATTTTTCTTCAAAAAACATGTTCTTATACCGATTATAATTAAAGCCGTTCGAAATTATTTGAAAAATATTTACAAACTAAATTATGAAACAAAAAATACAATACATCCATAAATATTTATTAGTTGAGAGAAAACGGATCTATACCGCGCGGAAATAAACGACAGTCCTCCCGATGCATTTGTAGATGGCCAATGTAACTTTGCCGAAAATGTGACGTTCACATCGGGTTGATATGATTCTGATGTCAACCCGATGTGACATAAACGGGCTTAAATGGGTACCTGTAACCTGCCAGTTAAGGCTTACGGATGATTAAAAAGTTAGATAAAACCACCTTGTTATTGGATAAACAAACGTCAGCGATTAATTATGATGATGATGATGTCCTCCTCATCGTGATCCGACGACGGCGACCTCTTGGTTGACAGGACTTCTTCGAAGATGCGCGCGGAAGTGACTCGTGAATCCCAGTTTGTTTCTAAGGGTCGGTTACAACACTACAGTAGAGTTCACCGCAGTTGTTGTAAGTGTATGTCTAAGTGGGCTTCGAACGAGTTTGGCGCTGTTGGCGGTTCGAGTCGAGGTTTTCAAGCCGGGTTTCAAGAGAAGTGTGCCCCATAGAAGAGTATCCTACCTTTGTATTCGAAACTTTGGAAATAAAGCTTATTAATAGTACAATATTTTTTCTAGTACCTCTAGTAGGTATATTTGCTAATATAAAAAGTAAAAATACGAATATAAAATATCCTCAGATGTTCGGATGCGAATATGATTCGACAGTGCAGAATGAGCGAAACATAAAGTGATCTCAATGTAGACATTTATATTGAACTCGTTTACCGTGTTTGTGTCAACGTACGTGCCGTTGAAAGCTTTCATCAACAAATACGCACTATTTTATTTCATTCGTTGTTTGTTCAATGGTCATTGGTAAATATCAGAAAATGCTATCCGTTGTAATTAAACGTGGTGAGCTTTTGAAGTATTACTTTCCATGCATAAAAAATACCCTCTCATTAGGGAAAATAATATCAGCGTAATTGGATTCATATTGCAAAATGCAATTTGAAATTGATGCACGCTGCTGAAAATAGCCAATCCAGCAAATAAAAAGCCATATTGAAAAGGAGAAGCCTTCTGCTTCTTTAAGGGGGTATTTTTGTCTAGATTTATTAATTTTAGGCATTTTTCCGAGTAGGATAAAAAACATTTTGAAAATACATTTTTTACAAGAACACAAAAAAAACTAACGTTTCAAGAACACAAAACACTACAAAAAAAGAAACGAAAATTCAATGAGTTAAATGTTCTGTTCGATATGTTACCAACCCTTGTTGTGTTATGGATCAAAGAAAACCGCAAAAAATCTTGATCAGTATGGACGTCGCTTAGACCCGCGGGGCTTGCAAAGAAAATATATTCTTTTCGCATAGCAACGACGATAATAAATTTAAAAAAAAACACTGTTTTTTATTTAATAGTAAAGAAAAAAGAAAAGGAAAACCCTTGATATTGAATACAGAGGGATAAAAATATGATTTTCACCAAATTGAAAATAAATTGTTTAAGTAGAAATTGAGAGCTTATGACGAGTAGCTCGAAAAAGTAGTTTGAGAAAAAAGCATTTAAAGTTTGAGACAAAATTTCGGCAGCGTAACTCAGATAATGGGCTCGATTGCGTTTCTTCGTGAACTAAAATCGGAAATTAGTCCGTGTGAAGGAGACAGGGCAAAATGCTAGATCGGAATGTGAGATGACCGGTTGTCACTTTTTCGCATTAAAACTGCCCGCCAAGGTCAAATCTTACACCGCATGAAATATGCTCGAATTCATTTGGACGAGTATAAGTTCGACAGGTAGTATTTATCAACGATCATTCGTTTCATATTCCGCTCTAACGTATTGCTCTGTCTCGTTCGCTTGGACTAATTTTAGTTTTAGTTCACAAAGAATCGCAATCGGGCCCAATGGTACTTTATAATCATTTTGGTTCTATTTCAAAATTAACATTTTCTGATTTCCTTTCAGTTAAGCCAGCTAAGCCAGATGTTCTAGTATTATACTCAGGTAGTCGGGGATTACATAGCGTCTATTGATTGATTAATTTAGGGCCAATCGGTTTTGTTGCCACGTCACAAAAGTCCCTGTAACTCCTAAAATAATTTGAATTTTGAAATCCTCTTGAGGACATAAAGCTAAAAGTCTAAACTTTAAAAATATGCAAGGAAAAAATACGATTTTTTCAAGTTTCTATACCAGAATACCAATAATTTGTTATAGAAGGTATGTAAATGATATTATAAATAAGATTAAAACAAAATTACCGTGTACAGAGTAATCACACTTACATTTGGGTGTATAAAGTTGTACATATGAAATAGAAAAGGATGGCTCTTTGCCAATTTTGGATTTGACATCCAAAATTGTTACGAGGAGAAGTGACAGTACTCTCGGACATACAGTATTTTGGAAACCCACACATACGGGCAGATATTTGCATGCCACCTCACACCATAATCCTTATCATCTACGTTCAGTGCAAACGTCGCTCGTGAA
Source organism: Micropterix aruncella (assembly GCA_944548615.1). Taxonomy (NCBI): domain Eukaryota; kingdom Metazoa; phylum Arthropoda; class Insecta; order Lepidoptera; family Micropterigidae; genus Micropterix; species Micropterix aruncella. Next base: position 80,603,870 of record OX155980.1, on the reverse strand, counting down.
TCGAGCACGCGATTTATGCGACGCTGAGCATCTTCCGCAGGAGATGGAATATGTCAATAATATCCTTAGGAATAATGGTTACAGTAAATATCACGAGACACGCACCCTATCTAATACAGACGAAACTCAGAAACTCAGCAGGTCACGAGCATTCCTACCAAACGTCAAGGGCGTGACAGATCGAATAAGTAAGATACTCGACAAAATCGATATAAAAACAATTTTCAAACCAGCCCAAAATTTATCCCGATCTCTGAGGCATATAAAGGATGAAATACCACTGCAAACCCCGGGTGTGTATAAAATCGAATGCAGCTGTGGTTTAGCCTATGCTAGACAAACGAAACGGCCTATAGCCACTCGACTGATAAAACATATCAAAGCTATTAAAAATGTTCAGCAAGAAAAACCACTGTATGCAGTTTCAAAATCCCATTGTGCTATCCAAAGAACAGTTTTACTTTTCCCGCCCCATGATCCGGGAAGCCACTGAAATAAGAAGAATCCCGAACTTAAATAGAGACGACGGTTACAAACTACTGCGTGAAACCCTCTTCTTAAAATGTTTTAAGAAGAGGGTTGCACAACGGTTTTTAAAAACTCGCGCGCGCCGACCACGCCGCCACACTGCCGTTATAATTGCCGCCACACTGCCGAGTAATAGCAGCAGTTGGCCGCCTAGCAGAGAACAACTGATGACGATTGACAGTACTTTAGTCCACCCTAGACAACGGCGACTGCAACGTCGCCGAAACGTCAGGTGCTACAAACTTCACGCGGTAAATAGTTTTATCCTGTTTATAAAGTCAAACAACCGCGACAGTCTTCGATTTCAAAGAACAAGTGGTAGATAAGTAACGGAACATCGAGAGTATACAATTACACCAGGCATCCCAGGGAGTTATAACAACATCATGCTATTCTGTCTCCCATGAAGTGAACTCAAAATCCTAATGGTCAAAACAATTCACAGTTAAACTACTCCAACAGACCGTAGGAGTCCAATGCCTTACCGCGAGGCACTAAGAAGTGCAAACAGCGGGCTAACCTCCGCCCTTACTTCAGGTTTTTGTCGCCAGATTTATCGCGGATTCGTGGCCCATTTGCGCGTCAAGATCACTCGGAATCGGGTGGCCAACGGATCTTTTCTTAGTATAGGTGACGCCGGCTCAACAGCTACACCCGCTTCCTAGTAAACGTACGTCTCAAGACTCCCTCGGTTATCCGGCGGATTGGGAGCTAATGGGCCCATGATGAGGTGGCCACGATGACCCATGTGTTCAGGGTCGGTCACACTCACGGGTCAACACCCATCCGATGGCCTCTACGCATGGGGTGCGAGCCTGGGTAGGACACTGGGTCAACCAGTCTCCCCTGGGAATCAAACCTCTGGCGCTCCTGGACGGTCTGCGCACCGAGCGGCGCAAGCCAATCGACTGTGCTCTCCGACTAACAGTCGTGGGAGTCTGGGAACTGTATTGTTTCCTATAGAGCGGGGGTGGTTGTCTACCTTACGGCGACTGCTCTTGAAATGACCATTGGCCATCCGATCCCGGTTCAGAGTCGGGCAAAGGACGCCTTGGTCCGCGACAGATTCGGTTCACACCGTTTCACCGCTTCGTAAGGGAGAGGACCGCGCAAGCGACCTCGAACTCGGAACCAATCGAGAGACCGGAGAAATCTGGTCACAATTGGAAGCAAGGGCGCGAGGGTCGGCCCGCCAGGTAACACTGGCTATCTCGCGGTAAGGCGTTGGCTTCTTGCGGGTTGTGACGTAGCTGGACGTTGGATTTGTTTCGTCCAAAGTCTTCTACGTTCACTGCAAGGCGACAGAACGAGAAAATCGTTAAAACGTCCTGTGGTGACGGGCTCGCCCGTTGTAGTTGACACCGCAAGTTATCCGGCGGATTATGACAAGCGTGGTTGGCACAGCCTGGTAAGCAAACCATTTAGTTCTGCTTGAGGTGTTCTTCCGGATCCACACTTCTATCCCAACTCTGATCCCAACTGAGCCGTAGGTAACGTAACAAGATAAACGAGAGAGAGAGAGAGAGATCAAATCAAATCAAATCGCATTTATTGTCTTCAACTACAGTTAGTGACGAAATTATAATATTAAAATTAAATGGTCCTATAAATGAGAATTATAATTGATAATTATCGGAGACAATTAGAAATTATAGTAATAATATAATAATCAAAAAAATGGTACAAATGTCAAGTTAAATAAATAAAATCGAGATGGAAATTGTCAGTCATCTAATTATAATTCGTTAATACTATTTAATTCTCTCGCAATAAGGTAGCCTTTTAATTTCGATTTAAATTGGGCTATTTTCCCGTTTCTACATATAATTTTAATATTCTCAGGCAGTTTATTGTAACACACCATTCCAACGTAATTTGGATCCCTTTTGAAAAGTTCCAGAGATGGACAAGAGCTAAATTGTGCATACATCTGGTGAAATGCGAGTGAATTTCTTTTTGGGTCTTCAAATTTCCTATGTTTTTTTAATATTAACTTTATGCATTCAAATATATATAGTGATGGTAGCGTCAGAATACTGAGATTTTTAAAGTAACCACGACATGATTCATTATGGTTAAGGTTTATCAACATTCTTATGGGTCATTTTTGGATAGAAAAATATGTTGAAATAGGCAAAGTATATTATTTTTGTGTGTTTAACGCTGATCAGTTTACGTATTTGCCTTAGTAATAAACAGGCGCTGGAAAGTCTGTCGCTTAATTCCTCTCCGTGAGCATTCCACCTTAGGTTTTCGTCTAAAACTAAACCCAGAAATTTATGACTTTTAAAATTGGCTACTGTGTTTGCACCGATAATTAAATTTTGACTGTTCATAAACTTATTTTTTCTACAAGATAGGAAGATAGATACTATCTTAGATGTGTTAAGAGACAGATTATTTTTCTGGAACCAGGTATTCAACAGAGCCAATTCATAGTTTAACGTTTTCGCTACATTCTCTATTTTGGCATCTGCAAAGCTTATGCTGGTGTCATCTGCATACAAAGTTATATTTGAGTGAGCTATTATAGATGGAAGATCATTAACATATAGAATGAAAACGGTCGGTCCCAGGATGCTTCCCTGAGGAACACCGCTCTTCATTTCACACTCATCGAAAATGGTTCTCTTCAGTATGCCACCCGTGCGGTCTTCTAATTGTACAAGTAGTTTTCTGTAAAAAAAATAGCTGCTGAACCATTTTGGAATATTTCCTCGGATTCCATATCTGTCGAGTTTAGTTAGCAGTGTTTGATGGTCTACTATATCGAACGCTTTTGATAAATCGCAAAAAACGGTACTTGAATAAAGTTTCTTGTCCATGTCATTGTATATTTTTCTCAGATCGAGAAAAATGTACAATGAGAGAAGAAACAAAGAAGAAGAAGAAAAGTGTAACATAAAAATTAAATAGGGAGAATTTTCTGTCAGAGGAACACGGTGTAAATAAAATTTTCTCTTAAAAAAACCGAAGGAAACGTAAAATTATTTAACCAGGTTTGGGGAAATGGCTGCACGGTTCCATAAATAAGACAAAGTGGTCCGTAATAGGAACCTTAGGGAAATTCAATTTGAACTTGCGCTCGAGGCTTTCACGCTAAAAGCATTATTGATTCCTTTTGCGGCTCTCGACTTTCTAAGCGCACTTTATTCAAAACACCCAGATTTCGGAAAGCCGCGCTGATAGCAATCGCCTTTCCCTCCACCAAAACAAATTGTCAAGCAATATATCAGGGTTATTTCGAAATTAACATAAACAAATAAATAATATTATCTATAGTTTTTACTATTACTTTATATAAAAATATAAAGTAATAGTAAAAACACATAAAAAAACAGCTTTTATTAAAATGGTCCGTCTCTAGCCAACCTTGGGTGCAGCAGCCATATCATAGTGGAACTTAAAACGGGCTATCCTAATTGAAAGTTATACAGCATTTTGTGTTTGTGCTGTTTACCATTGAGGTGTCCCATCGTTGGAAGCCAACCCTGGGTGCAGCAGCCCTAACGCGGTGGAACTTAAATCGGGCTATACAAAATTTCGTTTCTGTGCTGTTGAGACCGTTAAGAAGTCCCCTCGTCGGGAGCCAACCCTGGGTGCAGCAGCCATGTCATGGTGAAATTTAGAAAATATTATTATAATTGAATGCGTAAGCAAAATTGAGTATCTGTGTTGTTGACCTTGGAAGAGTAGCCTCGTTGGGAGCCGATCCTGGTTATAGAATCAGGTCATGCTCACCTTAAAAATGTATTGTCATCGGAACTGAACCAATATGTAAAATGTCAACTTGATAGGATAAGAGGAAGTGGTTCTAATTCAGCTTTCGAGATTTGACCTAAACTAACATACTAGTACATAGTAAGGTAAATAAAATCTTGTAAAAAAGAAAAAAAAGATTGTTTGAAACAAAAAACTACATAAAAATACTAGCTGTACCCGGCCCCGCGTTGCATGCGGCCGGCGGGGTCTATCAAAACAATAAGGCGGCTGACTGATGTAGATAGAGCAAGAATAGTTTACTTTAGTTACTTTCATAGCATTATGTCCTATGGGATTCTTCTCTGGGGAAGCTGTGCGGACATCAGTAACATCTTTATACTACAGAAACGTGCTGTAAGAGCTGTATATAAACTTGGTACTCGAGTTTCACTTAGAGAAAAAATCAAAGAGATAAATATTCTTACTGTTGCATCACAATATATATACGAAAATCTGTTGTATGTCTACAAGAATATTGACAAGTTTAAAATAAAAGCGACACTCATAATTTTAATACTAGACATAAGCATAACCTTGTTGTACGTGCTACTCGTCTCCACAAAATAAGCAATTCTTTTTTGGGACAATGTATACGCTTCTATAACAAACTTCCTCATACTATTAGAGAACTATCTGTAAATAAGTTTAAAGCTACCATCAAAGCAAAATTGTATAAAAAAGCATACTATACAATATCTGATTATGTAAATGACAAAACGGCTTGGGAGTAAGGCTTGGACGCATCATAAGAACATAAATTAAAAATAATATTTAATTGTGTCTATATGAATAAAGAACATTTTGATTTTGATTTGATTTTGATTTTATTAGACCCCAGTGAAGCAATTTCTGTTGTGTTCTTTTTTCAAGATAACAGAGCGCGACTGCCTTTTTGAATAGCTGGCCATAAGGAACTGCGCTTGCATCTCGCCACGCCAAATCAGTACGACGCGATCGGCAGGCAGAGGCAGGTGTGCGTAAAGTGTAGTGTAGGGAGCTAATGGGCCCTTGCTGAGTTGGCCACGAAGACCCATTATCTTGTCACACTCACTGGTCAACACCCATCCGGCGGCCTCCATGCATGAAATGCAAGTCCGGGCAGGACTCTGGCCTTAGGGCTAGTTTCCCCTAGGAATCAATCTTCTGGCGCTCCTGGGCGGTCTGCGCACCGTGCGGCGTAAGCCAATCGACTGTGAAATCTGACTGACAGTCGGGGGAGTCTGGAAGCAATACTGTTTCCTATAGAGCAGGGTGGCTACGGACCTTACGGCGACTGCTCTTGAAACCACCATCGGCTACCCGATTCCCGGTGAACAGCCGGGCAAAGGATGCCGTGATCTGCGATAGATTCGGTTTACACCTTTTCACCGCTTCGTAAGGGAGAGGACTGCGCAAGCAAACACGAGCTCGTAACCAATCGAGAGACCGGAGTAATCTGATCGGGAGTGTAAGCCCGCTGGGTAATATACCTGGTTATCTAGCGGATAAGGCGTTGGCCTCTTACGGGTATGTGGCGGAGCTTGACGGTGGACTGCTTTGTTTAAGTCTTCTGCGCTCACTTCAGGGAGATAGAACGACTAATCGTTAAAACTTCCTGAGGTGACGGGTTCTCCCCTTGTAGTTGACAACTTTAGTTATACTATCTGGCGACGTAATCACTATACCAGCGGGCTGAGTCCAGCAACCGGGACGTGCCAACTAGCTGGGGTTAAATCATCTGCTCCTAAAAATGGTTGTTGCAAGTCATCGAAAGATAACAATTTAGTAATCCGGAGTAATCTGGTCGCAATTGGAAGTAAAGGCGTGAGTGAAAGCCCGCTGGGTAACACACCTAGGCGTTGGCCTCTTACGGGCATGTGGCGGAGCTTGACGGTGGACTGTTTTGACCAAGCCTTCTGTGTTCTCTTCACGGGAGATAGAAAAACTAATCGGTAAAACTTCCTGAGGTGACGGGTTCGCCCGTTGTAGTTGACAACTCTAGTAGGGTCTCATAGACCCCATCAGGCGCACGGCGTGACTATTTTGGTAACTGGGGCGATTATTGTTTTTACTTTAAAATTCATTCTTAGTGGCACACACTTATGTATTTTATAGACTTCAGTATGACGACACTGAACAAATATAATATAAAAAGGCTGTTGTTAGAGAAATGCCATTTATTAGATGTTAAATTTGACTCGAGCGACGGAGTAGAGAATCGTGTGTCTAAAAGGTCAGATCTAACACGGAGAAAGATATGTCTCATGACGAAAATTTAGTAGACTTGTTGGTCACATATTACCTGAAAAATCAACATGAATCTGATGAAGATACTCGTTTTTACATGTCTCAATACGCATGCAAACATAGTGAAAACCTTATTTGCTTGGAACATTTCAAAATGTTGTGTATAAAATGAATGCAATTGCCGACTCCAGATGAGATGGAATAACAACTACATTCTCTTGTAATGGTCTACTGAAAACTTTATAATTTTTCTATTAGATAGTTAATATTTTGTTTTTATTTTACTTTTTATTAATAAATGTAAGGAGCTTAACGCGAGGCGTGCAATAATATGTCACATCCAGGTCTGGGTCTGATTTTTTTGAAATTTTCGTGTACATAAATAGTATTATACGTTTTTTTGTTGTTTAATTTATAACATATTTATTAGTGGCGTTTATGTTGGTATATCGTACATATTTAAACCACTAATAAATATATTAAAATTAAACAACAAAAAAATGTTAATAACATAAGGTGGCCATATGTCTTCACCCAAAAGGTGCAAACTGAAACTGTATAGATCAAAAAGAGGCGGGGCAACGTTTGACGTGAAAAACGTAAGACTTAAAAGAAAACAATGTGACTGCGAATACCTACAAAAGCATAGCAGTGGGGATTTTATAAATCATGGCGAACTTGTAGGAAATGTTATCAGCTTTAACTTTAGCATATAAACTTTTTGTAATAACTTTTAATTTCCGTGAAAAAAAAACGAAAATGTGATATTATTAGTTGTTGTGGGTTGTTAGCCAAATCGGTATCAATGTAAGGGAGTACTACCCCCTTACATTGATAAAGAGTGGTCATCATTAATCATTCAACTAAGGTTAATGCTCCTTAGAAAATACGCCCCTTATCATACAAAATACGAACAGATAGTGACTAAATTTCATCAAACTTGGGTAACCAATAATGCCGACATATGACTACCCATGCGATATTTACTACTAGACACTATACCTAGATGGAAAGATGCATTAGTGAAAGGTACGCTGAATACAGGCATAATCATGCTCCAGCAACAGTGTAAATTGGGGTAATTGTGCCTTGCCATGTGATTGGATCGCTTGTTCGAGATATGTGCAATTACGAGTGCCAAGAGATACGGCAGATATATAGTCAGGTGGCGCATCGAATATTCGAGGTTATATAGTTATAGTTATAATAATAATTGTATAAAACTTGCACTATATAGTTATAATTGTACAGTATTTGAATATGCCTAAAATGATTTCTCTATCTATCGTTCTCTTCTACTAATACGCATACTACTTATTTTGAGAATGGAGAATGTTACTGGGTCTGCAAATTCACTTGAAACTTCGTCATATTAGAGCTTATATGTATACAAATACATTAGTTTTTGTTTCATTCAAAAACATTAAGTAGTTTTTGTTTTGCACACATTTAAAACCCTGTAAATATCGAATGCGGCGCTCGGGCGGCCGGATACTGTGTGACGTCATTTTCCAACACTCCGATCGCTCGCGCGCTCTCGTTATTAGAGCACTGCCGGTTGTCAGCGGTTGCACTGTGTATTTTGCTATGAATTAACGAAATCTACTCGTCAATGGATTTCATTTTGTTTTGTTTCGTTCGAGCATTATACTGTTACGTTCATAGAGTGTATTCCATTAATTAAGTGCAGTACAATGGACGAAGGATTTGAAAAAGGGCAATCTGATAATCTACCTAAAATAGATGGATTTATGGTTGTCCATTATTTTTCGAATAAGAGTGATTTTTTTGCCGCGGAAATGCGAGGAGTAATAATGCAAAAGTAAGTTAATATACCTGTCGGCCGCTTAACATAGCTATAATGAAAATTTAATTTAACGAATACCATATAATTTAACAAACGCAGCGCAAGTACCAAATCTTTTAAGTTTTGTGTAATATATAAATAGTGAAATGTTAATACCTACATACCTAATTATTCTTTTTATTAAAATGTTACTGAAATAATTTGACTTTTTGCGAATACAGTGAAACAGACACATGTACTAAACGTTTTTTTCGCATTTTGACATCCATTGGAACAAGAAAAAACAACTTTCTCGATTCATTGGTGGTTGTGGTTTTACATTTTGGCACAAAACACAATATTCTACTATTTGGAATAGACATTTCAAAAGATATTAGCGTAATCTTCTAATGAAACCTTGTAAACCGTACGGTGGCGCGCGACGGACTGAGCGAGTGTTGAACTATGACGTCACACGCAGCGAGCGCCGGCGGAAGAAACTAGCTTTGCGCATCTATATTTAAAATTCCATATCCCGAAAACTAATGGACGTATCCAAATAATTTTTTCACACGATTTTTTTGTATTTAGAAGACAATACGGAGAGCTAAAATAAAAATTAGTGAACATTCTCCATTGTAACAAGTAGATAGAGTAACGCCCGTAGCCGCGATGAAACATTGGTGCTCGTCAGACCACCGAAGCTAAGTAGCGTCGGGCTTGGTCATTACTTAGATGGGTGACCGCTTAAGTACTGCTACGTGATGTTATAAAAGCCAACCGCCTGTAATTGCCGTTAGATATTAAGGTGGGCCGTTACCGCAAGGGATATAAAGGATAGGAAAAACAATAAAAAAGACATGATTCAAAGCGAAATAATAATGTTAGCAGATAAAGCAATATTAGGCTGGAGACTTATATAGTTATGGTATATCACTCATATGCATTTCTTCTTCTCATGATCAACGTATAGCTATTAATCGTATTTGTACGTCAGCCAGACACGCTGTTATTAAAGTTCAAAACAGCTATATTTTGGGGCGTAGTGGCAATTGGAATTGTCTAAATATCTTAATTATAGGGCGGTGTCGACTCCAACGGGCGAACCCGTCACCCCAGGCAGGTATAACGATATGTGATCGGCTTTCAGCCGTGGGATGAACTTAGAAGACTTAGAGACAATACAATCTACTGTCTAGCTCCACCAACAAGCCCCTTAGAGGCCAACGCCTTACGGCGAGGCACCGGGAAAGGTACCCAGCGGGCAGCCTCGCTGGTAGTTTTGGTAGGATAACTTCGTTTGGAAATCAATGGTCAAATGAGAACGAAGCAATTCTGATATGAGTGCCAGAGACCGAAGGCGTGCTAGGTGAAAACGCGAACAGGCTTGCAAATAGGAGCCAATGTAGGACCATTCATAGGAGCTAAACCATTCAGTGCTGTAACTAGAAGCCACACTACGGAACGAATTCGATTCTTAGAGAGAAGAACGAAGTCGTCTAAATATTGGGATGATACCCCAGAAGACAGAAAAGCGAAAAAAATCTTACACCGAAACACATCGAAATAAATATTTATACTATTTCCTCTTAGCAAAGCTGAACCACGGCTAACAACAGGTCTTATCGATAAACACTGTCCAAAGGCTGTTATTTACGGGACATGAGTGTTGGTGAGGATTAAATGTGCAGATTTTGAACAGAAAATTTTGGACCAGCAACGCACATATAAGGAGCATTTACAAGGAGCACCTACAACTAATCGCATAGTAGATACTCTGCCATCTAGCAAAACGAGGCGGAAAGCAATATCACAACCAGAAGAATCTTGAGGCATAATAAGTCTCGGGATGGAGTGAAAGAACAAAGAATAAGAATCAGGGCATAGCAAAAAAGATCAGGACTGATCTCGGTGGCGTGTTGTCACAGCGGGCAAACCCGGCACCCCAAAACGGTATAAATATATTGATCTTTCTTTCAACCAGGGACGGACGTAGATACTTGGGGAGGAAGACAGTCCATCGTCTAGCTATGTCATCACGCCCGTAAGAAGCCAACGCCTTTCCGCGAGTCACTGCAATGTACCCAGCGAGTGAACCTTCTTATACTACCAGTTATGGCCAGTTTTCTCCATACTTTTAACTGGCTAAGGGTCGGAAATAATATCCGCGGCCTCTGCCTAATGTTATGTCAGCGGTAATTCAGTTTGAATTTATCGCGGACCATGGCGTTCTTTTTCCGTCACTTCACTCGGGATTGGATGGCCAATTAGTCGTTTCTAGAGTGGTTAATATCAGGTGAACATCCATACTTTTACCTTACGTTTAGGAAACCGTATGTCGTGTCTAGACTTCTCCAGTTATTCGCCGGTACATAGTTGATTTTCTGACGCCACACGGTACGCAAACTACTTAGTAGCGCCCGCAGGTCTTCCCCTAGTGGAAACTGCATGTAATGAGAGGCAAGGGAAACAGATTAATTACCGGGATAGATCTTATGCGAGGATGCTACTGGATAGGAGCTGAATCGTAAGTTAAACGGACCCCAAAGAAAGATGTGAGTCTTAGTGGCCTAACTGCACGATAATTTTATACTAGAAATGTAGGAATGTATACTTAAAATATGTATAGGAATAAATAAAATTAATACTAGGCCCTAAGGAATAGATTTAAGTCGAGAACCCCTCTGATGGAGGTCAAGGGGCATCTCGAATGTGGCTCATCTTCCAGAGACATTCGGCGTTTTTGGAAACTGGCACGCCACTTTTAAACTCTTGTGGAATTCATAGCGGCATCCCAGTAAGTCTCACGTAGAATTAAAACTTTAACAGGAAACAGAATTGGCTGTTAGGAGTTTAAAGTGGGAACGTAACACATTAAACACTTTCGATTCAATCGTTTACGCAAATATATTGGCTGAAGAATTGCAATGTGATTTCTGTTCAAAACGGCATCTGTGCAGCAAATTTCACGTCAGTAAGTCCAATATTTCGAGATTGAAATATGACTAGTGCGCCCACTGGTGCACCGATTTCAACCACAATCTTTTCAACTCTTGCTATGATCAAATGATGCCTGAATTCCAAACTACAGCTCAATCGGATTAAGCGGTTGGGCGCTATCGTGGATGAATACACACACACAGTAACACAGATATACTTCGATCTGAAATGTCCCTAATCGCGCGTTCACAATATTTCCCTAACCGTTGGTTGGCCGGGAAAGTAAAAGAACGTCATAAATATAATAATAAAATTAATAGATAAAGGAATTTCAATAAATACGAAACATAATCATGCAGAATAAACATTTCACAGTAGCGTTGATTGTAAGAGATGGTGGTATGATAATAAATGTAGAAATGGTCTAACCCTCGAACCGCGGGCGATTTTCCTATTTATTTTACAAATTCAGAGATTGTAGTAGCTATTTTAAATGTTTGCGTTTCTATATCATTGAGCAAGTATACAAAAGAAAAGTTGGTTGTGTCATCTCGAGACTTTTCCGGAAAGTACACTACCCCCTCCACCCCCCCCCCCCACCCCCCGCGCCAACCTAACCTCCTCCCCGCGTTAGTGTGGTAAAGACTGACGACCGACGTCGACTGATCCATTATACCGTCGATCGATGCAATAGATCTATGACCGATCGATTGGTGTAGTGGCAACCTTACTTATGAACTTGAAAATACCGATCGTCTATGTTGACAAGGAAATGGCGTCTTCTGGACCGGACATTACCCAGAAATCATATGGAACGCTATAATAGCGTGGAGCTAAATGCGTACGTGCACGTCGCCCGCGGTTGGAGGGTTAATCATCTCAGATGGGCTCAACATGGATATTTCTGTCTTACCGTCGAAATAAATTTAGCGCGTTCAAAATACTTACCCTACTCGATGGTAAGTTGGGCGGGAAAGTAAATGTCCGTTGTGTTCGGGTACACCCTCTTACATAAGGCAGATATACATATTGATGCTTTATGTGATAAATTTGGAAGAGCGTTCTATGCACTCTATCGCATCGCTTCATTTCTCGATTTATCCGCGCTGCGCATGTGTTACTTTGCATACGTTTATCCACTGCTAACGTACGGCGCGGAGTTATGGGGGCGAGCAGCCGACAGGCAGAGGGCTTTCGTTATGCAGAAGCTTGCAGTCCGCAAAATAGCGCGTGTGGCGCTTGATACCCCAGCTAGGCCTCTGTTTAGAGACCTCTGCATCATGACGCTGCCGTCCATTTATAAAATTGAAGTAGCGCTGTTCGTTCGCAGAAATCTAGCCGATTTTGAAGTGAATGGTGTGCATCATTACTATCCAACAAAATCCCGTAGCATGCTACGTTCGGTAAATCATGCATTATCCAAGTGGGAGAGGCTAGCCTATATCGCCGGCCCAGCGGTTAATAACAAACTCTTGACGTTTAAGAGACGCCTTAAGAGATACCTTACAGATAAGGCGTTTTACACACTGGAGGAATATTACTTGAGTGAAGTCTAAAATGCTTTGGTGGCTAAAGTATTTAATGATCTCTTTGCATTTTATCTTTTATTTCTTCTTTTTATATTATTCTTGTGTTTTTTTTCTTCGTTTTGTTTTGTTTATTTTATCTTTTCGTTATACTAATAAAATGAATATGAATATGAATATAACCTGCTGGACGTTTCTTCGGATGCGCTGTGAAATTGTCACACGGAGGTTGGGGAATTTTTAGTTATAGCTGCAGTGGGTGCTCCCGCGGCAACACAGCAAGACATGGCCGTGATTAAGATTGATGTTCAGAATTGGCTCGGTCGAAGAGTGCACGGCTCGTATGTATCAACGGGCGCTGAGCAGACAGCGGAAAAAGGCTGGCCGAGTGGCCGCCGCGTCGTTTCAGGGCGAGACGGCCACAGTGGACAGTTGCGCTAGATGGTCGCATGCCCGCCGGGCGCGACCGAGATGGAGAATCTTAACAAATGCATTCTCAAACAGGGCTAACACAAAATTATCGAATGAAACTGGTTAAACTAAAAATAACATTATAACGACTACTTGTCTCTTGATTATTTATTTATTTATTTTTCAAGCAAAATATACGGCGCTACATACATACGGCGCTACTATATAAATACGGCGCAATATAACCTACATCAATACGGCGTTCATTTTTTATTTTTCTACGCAAAGCACGAGATATACATTCCTGCAGTATTATAAAAAAAACGTGTTTGGACCAGTAGCAAAAAATAAACCACACTGCAGCATCTTGAGGACTACGTCAACACCGCCTAACTAGGCCTAAGTCTGTACTAAGGCAGGCGTACCAGAAAATATTTTACCTGTGCACACGTTTAGTTAAAATTAAAAGAAAAACAAAGGAAATGAAATTAGGTATTCATACGCATTAAAAAAATCATTAAATAAAATAGATTAAAGGAGGAATTAAAATTAAAGAACTAGTTTAAAAAATCAAAAAATGCCAAATTAATAAATATCTGAATTACACTTCCAAAATCACTTTTAAGAGAGTGTTAGAAGAAATATTAACATTATTGCATTTCGAGCACTTAACTTCGAGTTGAAATATTAAACATCATAAAAAAACAAAATATCGTCAAAGAGTATTCAATATTATAATCAGAAAATTATCGAGTAAATAAATAAAAAACAAAAATAATAATAATATACTGATACATACTCTGTAAACAAAAATGGGATAAAAATAAAAATCATACTAGACAGCCAAATAAGTACATACTTTGTGGCTTTATTCACGACCTTTATTTATAAGCCACATATGGCTCTGCTTCTTAAAGAAACCTTTAGTTTCAATTGTTTTATTATCATGTTCTAATAGGTTATATGCCTCGGGCCCAAAACAGTAAAATGGCTTTGACTAAAGGAAGTCATCATTCGGGCAATATCTATTTTGTTGGCAACGGATCGTCGTGTCGTATGTACTTGTTGTGAGATCTTCGGTCTACGTAAGTATGATCACGTGTCCGACTATAGGGCACAGTTAAAGTGGTTGCCAATACGCCAAAGAAGAAATGTTCATATACTGGCTCTCCTATATCGTGTACTCACCCAATTAACACCATCCTATCTCCAGGAGCTTTTTGAACCACTAAGTTCCCACGGTCTCCTACTTCGGTCAGCCTCTGACAGTTTATTAAAAATTCCGAGTCATAATAGTGATTTCTATTCCTATTCTTTCTGTGTCCATGGTGCAAGACTCTGGAACGATCTCCCAGCAAATATACGAAACTCGCCTTCTTTACCATCGTTCAAGACTCACCTTAAGGATTACTACCTTTCTAAGAAGTAACCAGTTCTTCCCTTTCTCTCCTGTTCCTCTCCCAATTCCCTCTCCTCGGGCACTATTAGTCTTAAATTCTTCCACTTGTCTGTATGTTATGTAATAATCTTTATTTTCACTATGCGCGCATGTACCACTATGTTTACGTTAGCTGTAAGACATTTCCATGTGGCAATAAGCTCGCCTTTTTTGTATACTTTTTTTAAGTGCAAATAAAGAGTTTATTATTATTATTAGAAAGTCCTGTTCTATTGGGATTGAATAAAATTAAATAGTGGTAATGAGTATGACGACAATGTTTATACACTTGATGACAATGTGTATACACTTCTAAACATAAAATACCATTACTAGAAACTCTTCATCCCTATCACCTAAAATTTCCTACACTGCACCGCGTCATCAACTTCAAATTTTCGACCAGATGTTCCTCCAATATCGGAATATTATCAAAAATACCGTGTCGATATTCCACGCGTGATTTCTTCAGTGGGTAAAATGTACTTGATGCTAGACAATTATACTTATGTATATAAAAAGAGCATAGTCATCTTAAAAGATAATGGATAATTTCGTACTTATTTGCGAAGTTTTTTGTAAAATTTTGTCACATTGACTAAACGAAAGCTTATTACAAATGTAACAATTAATTCTATAGCAGGTAAGCTACTAATATTTACTATAATATAGGTGGCAGTGTAGGTACTCAAAACTATTACATCAAAATATTTAATCAAGTGATTGCACTATGGCCACAGAAAAACTATGTAATTTTAGATTAAAATTCATTGAATTTTAGTATAAACTAACACAGAATATATTTGGGAACCTTATAAATCAAAAACAAAAAAAATGGGTTGTAGTTAATACGTTTTTTATTGATGGATTTTGACGTAGTTTATGGTGACAGAGTTTGATCTTCTTTTTAACGAATATATATATTGTATATGGGAGTATACGTGATGAGTACTAATGGTTGCCGTTGTTTCGAACGGCTTGCCGTGCGGTGGGAAAGGGTAGTGGGGCAAGAGCGGCTGTGATGCAGGCGCCCGATAACTTATTTTAATAAAATTATGGGACTGATTAGGCAGAGATTTAAAGCTTTTGTGCTGTGAACGTGGGACCAAACGGGACAGTGCAGCTTGAGCCTGATGGCCTGTCTGTGTTCTTTTTGTCGGCTAAACTCGCGGTTCAGTTCCCATCCGGTACCCTCCTCGATGAGGGACTGACCTGGAATTGCTCCGTGAACTCTGATTCTGGCTGTGACCTACAGTCGTATACAATTGGGATCGGAGGTTCCGGAACGGGAGAACACATCGGGCAAAACTGGGCGGTTCGCGCACCATGCGGCGTCAGACAATCTAACGTGAACTCCGGCGAATAAACGGGGGTGTCTTGAAATGTACACTTTCTAAGCAGGGGATAGTAGTTGACCTAATGTTATATATTCCAAAAACAAACCGGTGGCAACCCGATTTCGTGTGATCTCGACGGGTAAAGAGGGCCACAGTCCGCAATCAATTCGAATACGTATTACCGCTAACTTCTGGTTGCGCGAGCGTCATCGAATCTGTGACCAGACTGGAGGACGGAGAAATTCATCGAAATCTGGTAGTAAAGTTGGCCCGCTGGGTGCACTTCCCAACGTCTCGTGATAAGGCGTTGGACTCTTACTGGCTACTGGCGTAGTTTGACTATGGATGGTGTTTTTCAAGAGGATATGCGTTCACTCCATGGGAGATAGAATGGCTCAATGTCATTATAAATATCCCTAAATAGTAATTGAGATCCCTCAATGTGAACGCAATATATGTACAGTAGGACCTCGCTTATCCCAGATAATGTGGACGGAGGGTACCTCGGATAATCGAAAACTCGAATAACACGGACTCTGTCGTAAATCGAGGGGAAAACATACGGTAAAACGTTAAATGAATAAAAACCTAAGCAATGAAGTAAAATAATAGGTCTATTACAAATTTAAAAGTAGTCTAATAATAATAGTGTAATACCAATACATATATAGATACATAAGTTATAAAAACGTATTCTACTACCATCACGATTAAATACAGAATAAATAATTAATAGTTTAAAAAAAACACTAAAAACACGCTTTTGGGCTATGATACGATATTCACATACACACGGCTATGATACGATATTCCATCATGGAATGCCAGTGCCTATCTTCCGGCTTCATCATCAGACCTTGAAACCTAATCGTGGTCAAAGTTCATTCCAAGGCTTTTCTAACAAGTCCAAACACAGCTATGATACGATGTTTTATCATGAAGTTCCAGTTCATATCTTCCGACTCCATCATCAGATCAGTTCGACAGTACCATATAATTGTATTGTCATCAGAACTACATACAGCTGCCAATTTTCATGACGCTACGATCCTTGGAAGATGGTTAAATTAGTTACCTTAGATTCCATTACATAGTTAGTTACATACAGGTCGATCTAATAAAAGCGTGTTAAAAAAAACTAAAACTAAAAACTAAAAATTTACTATGGTGTACTACTGCATAGTAAAATTGAAGAAGTCGATTCACGTTGGGGAGTAAAAAGGCGACGGGGACGTAGCCTTTTCGACCTCTGTTAACCCGGAACTCGGTTAATCGGGGCTCGGATAACCGCGGTCCTACTGCACATAGTTCTTTAAAAAAAAAAAAAACGGTTGTCTGTAAAGTCGGTTTACTGACGATAGTTGAAAGTGACAACGTCATAAGAAGATACTGATGGAATGGTTGCATTTGAAGCAGTTTCATTTAAGATTTTGATATTGTTTATTACAAACACCCAAACATATATGCTTTTATACCCACCGATTTGACTACAACATGTAAATGTATTATTGTATAACAGTATAATTGTATAATTGTTTATTGTTTAAAGTTTATTGTTTTGTGTAATTTGAAAGTTTGAAATCTCAAACTGTTAAATAATGGTTAGAGAAGTGGTAATACGTCCTAAATAAACAATATCAGCGACATTTTACCAACCGCTAGACAGCGCATCGTATTTTTTTTTTTTTAATAAAAGTTGCTTACTTTGTTGCCCTTTGTTGTACCCACAAGAAAATTGTCCGTTCAGTAATAACATTCCGTATATCAAGAATACATATAAAATTATGTCAAGAATTTAAATCAATCTAGTGATTTTCATTCGTACTATTTTAGACTGAGGTTAGTAAATAATTCTTTCGCAACCGGTAGATGGCAGCATTTATATTGAATAATAAATATAATAAATGGAACGCCTCAGAGCGAGGTAACGCCGCATGAGTCATGTTTTTTCGTGCGTGCAGCCAGCTCCATCGAATTATAAGACGTTGTCACGTCAAAATATTCTATATTAAATAGTGACGGTAGTAGAATACGCGCAGACCACGCGACCACTGCATGGTTAACGTGCGTTAATCTCAAATTCTCGACGTTTCGACAGAGTTGCTTCTACGATCTAGTGACCGGATGCAGCCCTGTTTAGCAAGCGGTGGCATCGCGAGGCGCCCGCATATATCATTATTTTTTGCTTGCCCTCGGCAGCAACACGCGGCGGCCACTAATATTGTCGGGAAATTGTCGTTACCTTGACGGCCAGACAAACTGGCTGCGCTCGAGTGCTCCCATTAGATATCGTTATAAGTGTGACTTGCCGCTGACTGCCACTTTATCGCTTTTCTGCTTCGGCTTCCACTGCAGCCATCCATTATATTAGCAGGCAGCTACCTCTTAAGATAGGGTCATTCGTTAGACGTAATATTTTTTCTTTCTTTTCTGCATAATGCCTAGTTTACACGAGTCGAATGAAATGCAAATGTTTTACTTGGTTTCCCTGTTGCAACTTGGGTTGTCGACTACAGCGGGCGAGCCCGTCACATCAGGAAGTTTTAACGATTAGTCGTTCTATCTCCCTGGAGTGAGCGCAGAAGACTTGGACAAAACGGTCCACCGTCTAGCTCCGCCACAAAACCGTAAGAGGCCAACGCCTTAACCGCGAGATAGCCAGAAGTGTTACCCGGCGGGCTTACACTCACGCCCTTACTTCCGATTGTGACCAGATTACTCCAGTCTCTCGATTGGTTATGAGTTCGAGGTCGCTTGCGCGGTCCTCTCCCTTACGAAGCGGTGAAACGGTGTAAAACGGTGCCTGAAATCCGTGGATGATGAAATCATTTTATTCGCCGACGATACTTCACTTCTTTATAGCGATAAAAATAAAGACACTTTGGCCCTAAGAATAAAAGAAACAATAGACAGGCTTAGTATATGGTTCCAAGTTAATAAATTGTCACTTAACGTAACTAAATTAAAATCAATATGCTTCTCTTTGCGGCCGTCTGATTATAATGAAATAGACGTATACTTTGGGTCTGACCAATAAAAAAATGTCTCCTCCACGAAATTTCTCGGATTAGAAATTGATCAAAAATTACAATGGTCTGATCACTTAAATGATCTCAGTTAAAAATTGTGCAGTGCCATATTCGCCATTAGATGGATAAGAAGTTTATTCGGTTTTGAAGCAGCTAAATCCGTCTATTTTGCATATTTCCACTCCCTAATAACGTATGGCCTACTCTTTTGGGGAATGGCACCAAACTCAAAAAGAATTTTTCTCCTCCAGAAAAGAGCGGTACGCAGTTTATATAGAGTCTCACCAAGAAGTTCTTGTAAGCCGCTATTTGTAAAATCAGGAATAATGACTCAATTTTCTTCTTACATCTACCAAAATATTATGTGCGCTCGTAGACACCTAACATAAACTCCGGCGAATAGTGATTTTCATCATCACGATACGAGGAATAAATCCAATCTCCACATAAACCGACAGCGACTTAGCAAAGTGCGATACAGTTTTATTGACCAAAATTTTTCCTTCTATAATAAGATTCCAGAGCAAATGAAAAGCCTTGGAGAGGACCAATTTAAAAAGATAATTATACATAATTTGGTATTAAACCCAATTTATGGTATAAGGGAGTTTGAAAATTCTAAGTTTATTTTCCATGTTGATGATTAATGAAATGCGTAAAGTTTTAAACATAATGGTATAAGGATAGCTGACATTCTAATTTTCATATAATTTATTATACATATATTCATTTTTAAAAAAAAAATACGAAAGCATATTGCTGGATTGACAATAAAATATATATTTTTGATTATTCTACATAGAATTTGCATTTCTATTTTAATATATTATTCTCTCTGACTCTTAAATCACATTAGTATATTTTGATTATTTGTATGTAGGTAATATTGAATATAATATTACAGCCATGACAACTATCACGATAGTTATGTTTTTAATAATTAAATTTTTAGCATTTAATTTTGTGACGCATCCAAGTATATGAATGCCTATCTACTGGAGTAGTTGATTGTATTGTATTGTATTGTTTTGTAAACCGAATCTATCGTGGACCACAGCGTCCTTAACCAGGCTGTTCACCCAGGAACGGGTAGCCAATGGTCGTTTCAAGAGCATTCGCCGTAAGGTTCGCAACCACCCCTGCTCTATAGGAAACAGTACGGCTTCCAGACTCCCCCGACTGTTAGTCAGAGTGCGCTATCGATTGGCTTATGCCGCACGATGCGCAGACCGTCCAGATGCGCCAGAGCGCTTCAGGAGCGCCTGAATGTTTCCCAGGGAAAACTAACCATAAGGCCAGAGTCCTACCCAGGCTCGCACTTCATGAGTGGAGGCCGTCGGATAGGTGTTTACCCGTGAGTGTGACCAACCCTGAACAGAATGGGTCATTAACTCCCTAACTGTCCCTGTTGCAGTTAGGCCAATAATACCCATGCGTTTAGGGTCGGTCAAACTCAGGGGCCAACACCCATCCAGCGGCCCCCACGCAGAAGTGCGAGCTCGAGTACGGCTCTAGCCTGTGGGCCAGTTTCCCCTAGGAGTCAATCTTCGGGTGCTCCTGGACGGTTTGCGCACCGTGCGGCGTCAGCCAATCTATTGTGCATTCCGACCAATAGCCGGGGGAGTCTGAAAACAGTACTGTCTCCTATAGAGCGAGAGGTAATGGGCCCTTGCTGAGTTGGCCACGAAGACCCATTTGTTCAGGGTCGGTCACACTCACGGGTCAACACCCATTCGGCGGCCTTCACGCATGAAGCGCGAGCCCGGGTAGGACTCTGGCCTTAGGGATAGTTTCCCCTAGGAGTCAATCTTCTGGCGCTCCTGGACGGTCTGCGCACCGTGCGGCGTAAGCCAATCGATTGTGCATTCTGACTGAGAGTCAGGGGAGTCTGGAAGCAGTACTGTTTCCTATAGAGCAGAGGGTGGTTGCTGACCTTACGGCGACTGCTCTCGAAACGGCCATCGGCTATCCGATACCCGGTAAACAGCCGGGCAAAGGACGCCGTGGTCCGCGATAGATTTGGTTTATTATTTATTTATTTATTTATTTTATTTATTTATTCCTTACATATACATTCAAATGCAATAGCACAAAAGAAATATAACTGGACTGCTCTATGACTGGACGCCAGAGATGCTGAAATTTTATTTGAATGCCTTTCAGCATACACTTCCAGACCCCAGTAACCTCGCTTGTTGGAGCTTTGTCGAGGATTTGGAGTTCTTGTCCCCTCTGTAGCAATACCCCTTGCACAGCTAGACACATTCTAGCTGGCTGCAAGATGGCCTTAGATCAAGGACGGTACACTTACCGCCATGACAAAGTTCTCGCTGTTATTCGCGAGGTAATTAGTCTCTCAGTGGCTCGTGCCAACAAGGGTTTGACAGTATCCTCCAAACCCCAATACAGTTTGTGCGGGATGGCTCTAAAGGCAAAAAACATTTAACTACAAAACCTTTTTCAATAATCGAGAAAGCTACAGATTGGCTTCTGGAGGTTGATTCGGTCTCTAAGCAGTATAATTTCCCTGAAAGTCTTGGATGCACAGCCCTCCGTCCAGATATAACTCTTTACTCTCCATCTCGGAAGGTGGCTCTTATTGTAGAATTAACTGTTCCATGGGAATCAAATATCCCAAAAGACCACGAGTACAAATTAAATAAATACCATGATCTTGCAAATGCCGTAACCCGGAACGGCTTCACTGTTCACCTTCACGCGGTGGAAGTTGGCGCTCGTGGCCTGCCAGCTAAATCTCTATTTCACCTCATTAAAGATCTTGGCCTTTCCAGAAAAATAATCAACTCTTTCTTAGAAAAAATATCTAAAACTGCGATTTGCGCATCTAAAATTCTATGGCTTCGAAGAGTGAATGGGTGGTAAGGTGAACGCTCACATGTGGCAAGACAGCTGTCCTAAACCTACCACAGCCGGTTCGTAAGTCCGGAATCCACTGCTTACCCCCCAGAAGTGTAAAAAAAATAGTATTATGATGGGCCCGACTCCGGTCGGTGAATTCCATGGCAGCTCCGTTTGTTTTTATTATTACAACCCAGAAAATACCGCTATATGCTTCTAAATTTAGGCATACATCTGTCTGTGCCCAGGCCAAATAGTGCATAAATTATGTTAAGTTTGTATTCTTGATATGCCAAGTAAAATAAAACCGAGACTGCCTTGCTAGGCACTCATGTGATGAGGCGAGCTCACTTCCTGAGTCTTATTGGTGTGCCACGGTTGTGTCAGAAACGTTTACACCGTTTACTTCGCAAGAGAGAGGACTGCGCAGTGCGCAGGCGATCTCAAACTCGTAACCAGTTGAGAGACCGGAGTTATCTGGTCGCAACCGGAAGTAAGGGCGTGAGTGTAAGCCCGCTGGGTAACATACCGGGTTATCTCGCGGATGAGACGTTGACCTCTTACGGGCATGTGGCGGAGCTTGACGGTGAACTGTTTTGTCCTAAGTCTTCTGCGCTCACTTCACGGGAGATAGAACTTACATTTCGTAAAACTTCCTGAGGTGACGGGTTCGCCCGTTGTAGTTGACAACCCTAGTTGGCGAAATGTTTCCCTCTCAACGATCCTTTCAATGGACTAAAGGTATGAAAGTCGAAAGGAGATCGGTTAGGACCACAAGGAGGGTGACAGACGTACTTCTGCTTCTGTGTCTGTTCTGTTTACGATCATATATCGTTAAAACTTCCTGAGGTGACGGGATCGCTTTTTGTAGGTGACAGTTCTAGTTGTCTGGCAGCTCCCCGATCGATTTCAGGTATGGAACCCTAAATATTATCGATGTATATAGTAGTTGACTGGAATAACCACAGATGGCGCGGGGGCATTATTAGGACGCGATGTCCAACGGTGGAATCAATTCACTCTAGTGAAATGATGCGAGATCTAATGATTGCATAAGGTCTTCAGATACACGTCTTTTTTGTCTCTGAAGACTTCATGGCCATTTATTGCTATTCCCGGGTCATCACCCACCCGGCTGCCTCCACGCATGAAGCGCGAGCCCGGGTGTAAGACTCTGGCTTTTTAGGGCTAATTTTCCCCAAGAGTCAACCTTCTGGCGCTCCTGGCCGATCTGCGCACCGTGCGGCATAAGCCAATCGATTGTGCATTCTGACTAAAGGGGCGAACACACTATCGGACGCGTCCGCTGCCGCGGCTTATGGACGCGATTGAACAGTATGCAAAGTCGTTTGGGACGTGGCTTGCCAAATCTTTATCGGTCGTCAGAAGCCTCTAGGTCGCGTCCGCGACTGACTTCCGATAATGTGCACGGCTCAATAGAAATTCATTACACAGATCGCTCCCATAAGCCGCGGCTGACGGACGCGTCCGATAGTGTGTTCGCCCCTTAACAGTCGGGGGAGTCTGGAGAAAGTACTGTTTCCTATAGAGTGGCGGTGGTTGCTGACCTTACGGGGACTGCTCTTGTAACGATCATCGGCTACCCGATTCCGGGTGAACAGCCGGGCAAAGGATGCCGTGGTCCGCGATAGATTCGGTTTACGCCGTTTCACCGCTTCGTAAAGGAGAGGACCTCGCAAGCGACCTCGAACTCGTAACCAGTCGAGAGACCGGAGTTATATGATCGCAACTGGAAGTAAGGGCATGAGTGTAAGCCCGCTGGGTAACATGCCTGGTTATCTCGCGGAGAAGGCGTTGGCCTCTTAGCTTGGTGGAGCTTGACGGTGGACTGTTTTGTCCTAAGTCTTCTGCGCTCATTTCACGGAGATAGAACTTACATTTCGTTAAAACTTCCTGAGGTGACGGATTCGCCCGTTGTAGTTGATAACTCTAGTTGGCGAAATTTTTCCCTCTGAACGATCCTTTCAATGGACTATAGATATGAAAGTCGAAAGGAGATCGGTTAGGATCACGAGGAGGGGGACAGACGTATTTCCGCTTCTGTGTCTGTTCTGTGAACGATCATATATCGTTAAAACTTCCTGAGGTGACGGTTTCGCCCGTTGTGGTTGACAGTTCCAGTTGTCTCCTATAGAGTGGGGGTAGTTGTTAACCTTAAGGCAACTATTGAATAGAATCAATCGGCTACCCGATACCGAGTTAACAGCCGAGCAATGGATGCCGTGGTCCGCTATAGATTCGGTATACACCGCTATGTAAGGGTAAGGACCGCGGAAGTAATCTGGTTCCAGCTGGAAGTAAGAGCGCGAATGTCGGCCTGCTGTGTGATTAACCTGGTTATCTCGCAGTAAGTCGTTGGTCTCTTACAGGCGAGTGGCGTAACTAGACAGTGGACTGTTTTCGTCCTAAGTCTTCTACGCTTACCTTACGGGAGATAACGATCTAATATTGCTAAACTTCCTGAGATGACGGGTTCTTCCGTCTTAATTGACAGCTCTGGTGATATAAAATAGGTGTGTGCTCAGTCGTGTCCGAGCCGTAGTATTTCACCTGAAAACCTAACGGTCTCCGATTCCTTTGCGGGATTTATAGGCCTATTCCATTCCTTTTGATGCGATATTTCCTCTAACTAGCGCTTTTTATAATTCCAGCCTATTTATATCACATGAGACTTATCTTAGATATCTTATCTTAGATTAAACATTATATAGACACATATATGTGTATTATATAATGTATAATCTAAGATAATATAATGTATCACTTCTACCCCGGTCAGTCTTTTTAATGTCTCACTCTAGGTCCTGACAGTGTTCCGCAAGCTCTTTACAACAACATCAGGATCAACGTTATAGTTTAACTCGTTTTTGCTCCTACTACACTAACTTAAATGTCCACACAAAGCTAATTCGTGTCTAGCACGCGCATGACGTCACAGAAAAACCTCATCCTACGCGACTAATACGTACAAACATGATCCATCCATTATAGGCTAAACCATTGCTCACGCTTATAAATAGGATAGAAAACGAATTAACCGCGTGAAATTTCTAGCACCCAACGTTTCGGTGACGTTGCAGCCGCCGTTGTCCAGGGTAGACTGAAGAGCTGTCAATCCGTTGTTTTGCGGGTAGGCCGTATACCGCTGCCGCCACTGCGTAGGTTATAACGGTGGTGGGGGGCCGGGCTCGGAGCGCGCGAATTTTGAAAATCCGTCTTGCAAACAACACTCACTGTATTCTGTCTTACGTCCTTGCGTTCAGAGTTCGGCGGCGGGAACATTTTAATAAGAGGGTTCCAAGTAGAAAAAAGTTTGTAACCGTTGTCTCTATTGAAGTTCGGGGTTCTTCTTATTTCAACGGCTTCGGCCGGATCATGCGAGGAAAGTAGAATTATTTCTTGAATAGAACAATGGGATTTTGAAACTGTATCCAGTGGTTACTCCGCTATCCAATATATGTTCGCAGATCGCCGATTTTTCTCGCTGAACGTTTTTAACAGCTTTGATGTGTTCTGTCAGTCGCGTGGCTATGGGCCGTTTCGTTTGTCCAACGCAGGCTAGACCGCAACTGCATTCGACTTTATACACCCCCGGGGCATAGTAAATATACGAAGCTCATATATTTACTGTTTCCGGGGTTTGCAGTGGTATTACATCCTTTACAGGCCTCAAAATCGAGCTATATTTTGGGTCGGTTTGAAGATCGTTTTTATATCGAATCTGTATAGTATCTTACTTATTCGATCTGTCACGCCCTTGACGTATGGTAAGAAAGCTCTTGATCTGCTCGGTTTCTGATTTTCTTCTGTATTAAATCGTGTTCGTGTCTCGTGATATTTTCCGTATCCATTTTACCTAAAGACATCATTGACATGTTCCATCTCCTTCGGAAAATGCTCAGCGTCGCATAGATCGCGTGCTCGATTCACGAGCAACGTTTGCACTGAACGTAGATGGTAGGGATGATGGTGTGATCTTGCATACAAATATCTGTCCGTATGTGTGGACTTCCGATATACCGTATGTCCGAGAGTATTGTCACTTCTCCTCGTCACTTTGACATCCAAAAATGGTAGGGAGCCGTCCTTCTCTATTTTTTATTTTTATTTTATTTTATTTTATTTTATTTAGGAAACAAACAGTAACAATAGGTACTTATAATAAATTTCTTATAAAGCATGTGACAATAACCAAAATCATGTTTCCGAAAGTTAAGACAACAAAAGTTTTATATATATATTTATAAATTTTATAATTAAAGAAAGAGAAGAAAAAGAAAAAAATAATATTTAACTATGTTAATCTACCAGGCGGGGGAAGGAAAGGAGATTAGCGATGATACTATACTTAAAATTTCAAGACATGAGAAAAAGTAAAACATTATAGTATATAGTATAAGTATAAGTAACATTATAGTATAAGTAACATGTATCATTATAATTGTGGTGCGAATACAGTGTGAATCCGTGGACCAGTAGGTTGGTTTCACTTACCCAAATTCCGTATCCTCCGCTCCATATCCTCGCCATGGTAGAAGTCGACACGGCATAGTCGATACGGCAGAAGACTGATTATCAGGCCTGGTATGGAGATAAATTTGGAGGTCACCAGCATATAAACGATAACACGTAACACGAGTAAGCCCTATGCAGTCGGGTTAATGAAGATAGAAAACAGCAGAGAGGACATCCGTGTGGGGCACCAGCTGTGAGGTCAACCAAGTCTGATTGGCACTCACACAATTTAACACGTAGCGTCCGCGCAAGTAGGAGTCAAACCATCTCCTCTAGAGATATTGACCGACCGAAGTCGCTCAAGGAGTAGTTTAAAGTCGACAGAATTAAATGCGCTACTGAAATAAACAAGCGTGACAATGGTTAGTTTTATATAATTGTTATCGGTAACTTTGACGAGTACGGCGGTAGCGGTGTAAACCAGACTGAAGTGTAGGTATATTATTATACTAATTTGTTGCTCTCTAAGAAATTATTAAGTTTGGTTTAAACAACCCGCTCTAGTACTTGCGAGAATATTAGTACTATATAAATAGGCCGGAAATATTTAACAGAATCTGGCTATCGGACTTTAGGGAGGGGTATAATAAAATACTGCTTGCATAAATTTGTAACAATTGAATTGAAAATATGGAAGTTAATTGTTTATGTAGTGGTTCTTAAAAACATCTAATTTAGTAAAGGAAGAACGAAAACTGAATGTGTCCTCGTGATACTTCAGAAATAGCAACATGTTTACAAAGACACAATTTACACACCCTCAAACCCCTAACAATATGAATTACCTATATGCAAACAAGAGTGAATTCAGATTTTTATTTTTATAACATAATATTTTGTAATTGATTTCTTTTATAATTATTTTCTATTACTTTTATTATTTAATGAATAATTTGTTAATTTTACCTTATTTTATAATTTATAACGATTTCCTAACTTTTTTTCGTCATAAAACTAAATTTTAAATTTAAAATGACGTTATATACATTGGCGTTTTCCTTGACGCAAAATCTTTGTGTAAAAATGATTCCTAAATATATTTTTAAGCTATTGCATAGCTTTTATCGCGGGCCTAGGCAAGCGCGGCGACCGAATGAAGAAATTTCTTAACGAAAATTAATGATTTTAAACTGATAATTACGTCTAAACGAGTACTGCTTACGATTCGAAAAAAATATGTGTTAAACAAGAACATTTTTGTAATATTCTTAGCTTTGAATATTTTAGATTTTGTTTATATTACATAGTGTAATTAATTTGTGAAATTAGGTCTAACCGAACACAAAAAAGACTACTACGCAAATACTATCTGGCGTATTATTATGAAACCTGCACCATCTTGAAGATAATTTAATTATCCAACTTTTTATCTACGTTTTTTTTGGAATAATCCGGTTTTTTTGCTTTATCTAATAAAAAATTCGTGCGCGGCGCTCTATCGGAAGACGTTTAAATTATTCCGAATCATTTGCTTTCGCAGCCGCAAACGATTCGGAATAATTTCAACGTTTTCCGTTAGAGCGCAGTTATCTGATGTCAGAAAAAAATAAAATACATAAAATAAATAAATAATTATAATTGCATAAGTTGTTTAAAATGCTATGCAATAGCTTTACCGCGGCAGTCCCCGAGTGCCACACGTATTTTATTTTTATTTAACTAAATAAATAAATGTGAGTGTAGGTTTAAATATTTCTACAATGGGGAGGATTAGGTCCTTGTTTAGATTGTCGTATTATTATGTTTAGACTAAATTCTCTTGATATTCGTCTGATTTCCGATAGTCAAACTGGATGAAGAAGAAGGAAAAAATGAAAATGTAATAACTTGAAGGATTAACCTATGCTAATTTATGAACCTCCTCACGGATAGACTGTATGAAAATGGCGTTATTATCATCCTCGAGAATACACCAGGTCTTGTCAAAGTCGGCGTTAACCTAATTTTGGTCGAAATTGGAGTTCGTGAAGTTGGATTCGGCTTTATCCACACCGAAGGAATGAAGAAACTTCCAGGCGTTCTTTGGGATAGAATTTGCAAGAATACTGCAAAAGTGGGATTGTTTAACATTACGGCAAAAATGGGTGTCGTAATAGACGATAAGTTAAGGTGGACCCCGCATGCCGAAATATTGAGTGACAAGCTTTCTAGAGCATGCTTTTTACTGCGTCAGATGTGCAAAATTATCAGTAAAACAGACGCCAGATGCATATATTTCTCCCACTTTGAGTCGCACCTACGTTACGGCATCTCATTCTGGGATCAGTGTACCATGGAATTTAGGCAGCATATTTTCTCCCTGTAGAAACGCGCAATAAGAATTCTAAATAACATGGACAGCTTTCAATCGTGTCGTGGATCATTCAGGAATCAAAATATACTCACCCTGCCATCACTATATTTAATTTTATTTGAGTGCATCAAACCAGTAGCTAAAGACATATCTAAATTTAAGAAACCTGTAGAAGTACATAATCACTTGACTAGGTCGAGGAACAATCTACTATTACCTCGTCCGAACCTAGAAATTTTACGCAGAGACCCTAACTACGTGGAAATGTCCTTTTTTAATAAACTGCCACAAAACCTAAAAGACCTAATATGTAGGGAAAAGAAAATATTAGTTTTCTGTTCGGAAGTCAGAAAGCTACTAATCTATAAGGAATTATATGACATAAATAAATTTTAATTATATTTTAATTTTAATAATCTTTAATAATCGTTTTAATGACAAAAATGAATTTTAATAATAATCTTCTAGACTATAAATACCACTTGTTCAAGTATGCGTATATAATCTAACAAACATGACTTCCATCTATATTTTTTTAATCTACAAATTGAACTCTGTCTCTATCGTTATTAATTTATATCTGTATATGACGTGTATAATTTACGAAGTGAACTTTAGAACTGAACGGAAATGAAATCACGAAGGAATTAAATTGTAAATAATATTAAATGTACCTAACACCTAGTTTTAGTTTCGACAATCTGTAAAGATTTTTTGAAATAAATTAATTGAATTGAATTGAATTGGGTTATATGGGTTATATTCCTGTAACCCTCCGTCTATCTGTCATTCCCGCCAGATGGGTGATTTCAACGTAAATTTCCTCTCAGTCAGTGCAAAAGCAAATTTTACTGCTACGTTGTGATTGGGTCAGAGTCGGGGAGGTTGTGTTCCAAGATCTCAAAATCATTCGACGCAACTGATCGCTTATTTGTTTGTTTGTTTCAACATTTTTGTTTGTTGTTTGTTGTTCCATTTGCTTGTTTGTTTCTTGTTGTAAATTTCACAATGTGCGATTTATTATTATACCACAATATCTTACAATCAACCCTACTATGAAATGTTTATTCTACATATGTTTTGTGACGTTTTTATGACGTTCTTTTACTTTCCCGGCCAACCAACGGTTAAGGAAATATTGTGAACGCACATTTTTTTTTGATATGAAGATGGAGATTTAATTTTTGGCCTCTCCCCCCCTCCCGAGACGATTAGGGACATTTCCAGATTGAAGTATGTCTGTGTGTCTGTGTTTTTGTATCCATCCACGATAGCGCCCAAACGCTTCATCCGATAGAGTTGAAATTTGGCATGCAGGCATAATTTGATCATGACAAGAGCTGGAACGATTGTGATTGAAATCGGTACACCAGGGGGCGCGCTAGTCATATTCAATCTTGAAATATTGGACTTAGAGACTTGAAATTTCGTATATATGCATCGTAAATTCGAAACCCCATTTTGGTTGTAATATCTCTTATATGTACAAGCAATACAAATATTCTTTTAAATTCCGCCGTGTTTAAGAAAATACTACATCATAATTATTTTCCACGGAAATACTACAAATATACAACGAATCGGCGCGCGGAGGGTGGTTGGGTTGGCGCTAGAGGAGGAGGGGGTAGGATTGGCGAGGGCTTATCCTTGGGCTTTTCCATAGGGAAAGCCTTGGGGTGACACACCCCTTTTTTATGTCATTCTCGCCATGTAATTAGTATAAAATTACGATATCTTGTTTATCATTTTTACACACATTCACTAGTAAACGAGCTTAGGCAGTCCAACGCTATTGATATTATTAGGGTTCTATACCAATGTGTAGATACTAACATATCCCTCTTGATGGCTTCAATGCCTGTCCATCAGTCGTGTAAATGGGCCCATTCCGCCATTTTTAAAGCACTCGTCTTATTTTCTAGTCTATTTAGTAATCGTTATTGCTAGTTTTATGATTATGACTATTGGAAATGCAATAATAATTTATATAGAGATACTATCATAATCAAGGAATTTGGATATTTTTTGACGTGACAACGTCTTATAATTCGATGGAGCTGGCTGCACGCACGAAAAAACATGACTCATGCGGCGTTACCTCGCTCTGAGGCGTTCCATTTATTATATTTATTATTCAATATAAATGCTGCCATCTACCGGTTGCGAAAGAATTATTTACTAACCTCAGTCTAAAATAGTACGAATGAAAATCACTAGATTGATTTAAATTCTTGACATAATTTTATATGTATTATTGATATACGGAATGTTATTACTGAACGGACAATTTTCTTGTGGGTACAACAAAGTGGAACGGAGTAAGCAACTTTTATTAAAAAAAAAAATACGTGTGGCACTCGGGGACTGCCGCGGTAAAGCTATTGCATAGCATTTTTAACAACTTATGCAATTATAATTATTTATTTATTTTATTTTTTCTGATATCAGATAACTGCGCTCTATCGGAAAACCTTGAAATTATTCCGAATCATCTGCGGAAGCAAATGATTCGGAATAATTTAAACGTCTTCCGATAGAGCGCCGCGCACGTTTTTTTTTCTCGATAAAGCAAAAAAAACGAATTTTTCAAAAAAATGCGTAGATAAAAAGATAGATAATTAAATTATCTTTAAAATGGTGCAGGTTTCATAATAATACGCCAGCAAGAATTTGGGTAGTAGTCGTTTTTGTGTTCGGTTAGACCTAATTTCACAAATTAATTACACTATGTAATATAAACAAAATCTAAAATATTCAAAGCTAAGAATATTAGGAAAATGTTCTTGTTTAACATATATTTTTTTCAAATCGTAAGCAGTACTCGTTTAGACGTAATTATCAGTTTAAAATCATTCATTTTCGTTAAGAAATTTCTTCATTCGGTCGCCGCGCTGGCCTACTAGGCCCGCGATAAAAGCTATGCAATAGCTTAAAAAAAAAAAAAGTATCGAAAGCTATCATTACGATGCGCTATCTAGCGGATGGTAAAATGTCGCTGATATTGTTTATTTACGACGTATTACCTACCGCTAGATGGCGCAGCGTGGTCAAACGCTTCTCAAACCGTTATTTAACAGTTTGAGATTTCAAACTTTCAAATTTAAAAAACAATAAACTTTAAACAATAAACAATTATACAATTATACTGCTATACAATAATACATTTACATGTAGTCAAATCGGTGAGTATAAAAGCATATATTTTTGGGTGTTTGTAATAAACAATTTTAGAATCTTAAATAAAACTGCTTCAAATGCAACCATTCCATCAGTATGACGTTGTCACGTTCAACTATCGTCAGTAAACCGACTTTACAGACAACCGATTTTTAGGACTACTTTTATGAGCATTTTACTACAATATTTAAATAATTAGTTAAACCATTCGACTCAGAAAGGCTCTAATAGTTCAAAAAAATATATAAATGATGTGGGTATAGAAATACCTGGCGTAACACTGCCTCTTCGGAGTTGATGTTTACTCGTGTAAAATATTACTCAAATTCAGAAATAAAGTGGAGATCAGTTCCAACTGATGGTCTGGTGTTATGGACTGATGGTATGGTCTGGTGAGTACGGTGGGTGGGTGACAAAGATTCACCAGTCTGTTTGCTGTGAAGTGCAGTGGCGTGATGATGACGGTGTTTTTTAGAAGTGCGTGTAATATTTGTAATTGTGTGTCTTGCTATTGCATTCGGTCGACAGAATTGAAAACACCATTCCGTTAATTTTATCCCAGCGGAAAACGGTGACTTAGCCAGGAATAGAACCCGAAACCTTACAATAGGGAGCTAATGGGCCCTTGCTGAGTTGGCCACGAAGACCCATTCTGTTCAGGGTTGGTCACACTCACGGGTCAACACCCATCCGGCGGCCTCTAAGCATGAAGTGCGAGCCCGGGCAGGACTCTGGCCTGAGGGCTAGTTTCTCATAGGAATCAACCTTCTCGCCCTCCTGGACGGTCTGCGCACCGCGCGGCGTAAGCCAATCGATTGTGCACTCTGACTAACAGTCGGAGGAGTCTGGAAGCAGTACTGTTTCCTATAGAGCGGGGGTGGTTACGGACCTTACGGCGACTGCTCTTTAAACGACCATCGGCTACCCTATCCTGGTTGAACAGCCGGGTAAAGGATGCCGTGGCCCGCGATAGATTCGGTATACTCCGTTTCACCGCTTCGTAAGGGAGAAGACCGCGCAAGCGACCTCGAACTCGTAACCAATCGAGAGACCGGAGTAATCTGGTCGCAATTGGAAGTAAGGGCGGGAGTGTAAGCCCGCTGGGTAGTATACCTGGTTATTTAGCGGATAAGGCATTGGCCTCTTACGGGTATGTGGCGGAGCTGGACGGTGGACTGTTTTGTTTAAGTCTTCTGCGCTCACTTCAGGGAGATGGAACGACTAATCGTTAAAACTTCCTGAGGTGACGGGTTCTCCCCTTGTAGTTGACAACTTTAGTTATAACTACTATACCAGCGGGGCTGAGTCCAGTAACCGGGACGTGCCAACTAGCTGGGGTTAAATCATCTGCTCCTAAAAATGGTTGGTGCAAGTCATCGAAAGATAACAATTTAGTAACAACGGCTAAGAGGCAGCTTGGTACAAGTCGCACTAGATGGTGGTGTTGTGTGTCATAGTGAAAGCATGGCGCGGCGTCCGGGCGTTTGGTAACAAATTGTCTTTCGTCCGTAGCTCAAAGTTGTTTGAGATCCGGAACCGGCGGCGACACCGCCGCGATGTTGCCGCCGCGGCGCCCGCCGGGTGATTTATTTTCAGGACAGCTTCATCGACACTAACTTACCCCTGAAACTTCAGCCGCCTCTGACTTCCGCCCGAAGCGACCCACTTGAAACACAGTATCACGCACCACTGCTACGAGTATTTTGCCACTACCCAATACGTACTTCTTCCGTTTCAGTATCCCCGATATCTGACCTAGGCTATCGTAACAGCGTTATAAAATATCGGAAAAAACCTACATTATATTACAGATTGATATTGTCGGTGCTGTGAGTTAATCCGCCATCTTAGGATATTGTAACGATCACTGTCGTCTTTTCACCCCACGTGTCTTCTTTTTTCCATACATGTCGTCTTTTTACCCTTCGTGACATCTTTTCACCCCACGTGTCTTCTTTTTACCATACATGTCGTCTTTTTACCCTTCGTGATGTCTTTTCACTCTCATTTAAATGTATTTATGTCTTTTCACCCTAAGACTCATCGTAAAGACTTTTGGATTTAACAGTATTTTTAAGCTATTGCATAGCTTTTATCGCGGGCCTAGCTAGGCCAGCGCGGCGACCGAATGAAGCAATTTCCTAACGAAAATTAATGATTTTAAACTGATAATTACGTCTAAACGAGTACTGCTTACGATTCGAAAAAAATATATGTTAAATAAGAACATTTTCCTAATATTCTTAGCTTTGAATATTTTAGATTTTGTTTATATTACATAGTGTAATTAATTTGTGAAATTAGGTCTAACCAAACACAAAAACGACTACTACGCAAATACTATCTGGCGTATTATTATGAAACCAGTACCATTTTAAAGATAATTTAATTATCTATCTTTTTATCTACGATTTTTTTCGAATAACCCGGTTTTTTTTATTTATCGAATAAAAAATTCGTGCGCTGCGCTCTATCGGAAGACGTTTAAATTATTCCGAATCATTTGCTTTCGCAGCCGCAAATGATTCGGAATAATTTCAACGTTTTCCGATAGAGCGCAGTTATCTGATATCAGAAAAAATAAAATAAATAAAAAATACGTGTGGCACTCGGGGACTGCCACGGTAAAGCTATTGCATAGCATTTTTAACAACTTATGCAATTATATAGTTCGAAATTTGAAGTAGAATGAATATTAAGTTCGAAATTTGAAGTAGAATGTCAAGTTCAAAATTCGAAGTAAAATGTCAAGTTCGAAATTCGACGTAGAATTTCAAGTTCGAAATTCGAAGTAAAATATCAAGTTCGAAATTCGAAGTAGAATGTCAAGTTAGAAATTCGACGTAGAATTTCAAGTTCGAAATTCGAAGTAGAAAGTCAAGTTCGAAATTCGAAGTAAATATCAAGTTCGAAATTCGAAGTAAAATGTCAAGTTCAAAATTCGACGTAGAATTTCAAGTTCGAAATTCGAAGTAGAATATCAAGTTCGAAATTCGAAGTAGAATGTTAAGTTCAAAATTCGAAGCACAATTTCAAGTTTGAAATTCGAAGTACAATTTCAATTTGGAAATAGCATTCCAAGTTCGAAATTAGAAGTAGTAGAAATTAGAAAAGAAAAGAAGGTTTAAAAACTGACAAATTTAAAAAAAAGTCTGTCTACCTACAGCGTTAGAGTCAGTCAGTGAGTCAGATATGCGCCTAACTATGTTATAAGTAGAATTATTATGATTACTACTAGATTTTTGGCTAAAAACCACAAAATGATCTTATTGCCACAAATAGGTACAACCCCCTCCAACCAAAGTATAATTTACGTCATACTACGAAAATCACGAATGAAATTTTGTCGCTTTATGAATGAATTTAGCAAATCGACGGTTCAACTTATACTTATGTATAGGTACTTTTACCCGCAGGTTTCATATTGAAATCGACCCTAAATCGATTTTCAAAATCAATATTCAAGTTTGATCTAACAGTAATCACGTCAGTTTATGAAATAAATGACGTATTTTATTTTATAACTGTAATTAGTTAACTTGTTGCACGAAGCCTATTCGTCCAGTCACCCCAATGTGACGTCAGGCAAGGAACGTCAGAGCAGAGAAATGGTAATAATATACACGTAATAATAGGTACACGTTACTTACCTTAATAATCTATTTTTCTCCAGTATACGACGTTTATGTTGTAAAAATTTTGAGCTCGCCTTTTCTTAAGAATAAAGAGTTTTATTATTATTATTATTATTATTTCCTGGCCACTTTGTTTTTTTAATAACGTAATTTATTTCGTCTTCTGTCGGAACACAATGTCCGAATCCTACCGTAACAGTGGCCGCGGTCACTGATCGCCGCGGTCATACTGTATTAATTCAATTTATTTCTGATATCAGATAACTGCGCTCTATCGGTAAACGTTGAAATTATTCCGAATCATATGGGGCTGGGGAATCAAATGATTCGGAATAATTCCGATAGAGCGCCGCGCACGAATGTTATTCAATAAAGCAACAAAACCGGATATTATTCTTTTATTCTTTGACTATTCGAAAAAAATCGTAGATAAAAAGATAGATAATTAAATTATCTTTAAAATGGTGCAGGTTTCATAATAATACGCCAGATAGTATTTGCGTAGTAGTCGTTTTTGTGTTCGGTTAGACCTAATTTCACAAATTAATTACACTATGTAATATAAACAAAATATAAAATATTCAAGGCTAAGAATATTAGTAAAATGTTTTTGTTTAACATATATTTCTTTCGAATCGTAAGCAGTACTCGTTTAGACGTAATTATCAGTTTAAAATCATTAATTTTCGTTAAGAAATTTCTTCATTCGGTCGCCGCGCTGGGCTAGGCCCGCGATAAAAGCTATGCAATAGCTTAAAAATTATAATTGCATAAGTTGTTAAAAATGCTATGCAATAGCTTTACCGCTGCAGTTCCCGAGTGCCACACGTATTTTTTTTATTAAATGTGCTCCAACGTGGTGACTCGGTGAAGGAGACATTAATTCATCCACCACTCGAGAAGCTACAGCAAATCCGGTCGTCTATCCTGCCCGGAAGCAGTGTATAGCTTCTATCTATACCCACCTAGTTCACCCTGCAGCCATTTATTTGTTGTCAACCTGTGTTTACTTAGGTCGGCTCAATTCACTGTTCGCCTCTCGTCCGGTAGCCTCCTCGAAGAGGGACTTAACCTGGAAGGACTTAACCTGTGGTCGTAGACAGTTGGAATCGGAAGTGCGGATCCAGGGGAACGCCGTGGGAGCAAATCGCTTGCGCAATTCGGCGAACGGAAAACAACGGTTCAGTGAAGATTAGGCCATATGACCTGCTAGGTAGTTTGTTTGCCCAACTTACTTTTTAACTTCTATCCTGTAGCCTCCTCGAAGACGGACGAAGCTGGAAAGGACTCTATTTACTCTGTCAAACTCTTTCGTCGAAATGTGGGATCGGATCCTCTGGGGAAGACTTCGAACACTGCTGCGGCGTTAGCTAATCGACTGTATAATTCGGCGAATAACCGGGGGTCTGGAAATGATCTTACATGTTTCCTAAGAAGCGAGGTAGTTGTTGACCTGATTTCGGCTACTCTTAAAATGACCCGTTCGCCACCCGATGACATGTGAAAGACGGCCAAAGGGCGCCAAAGTCAGCGACATATTAAAAATAAATAACCCCTAATACCAGGCAGAGGCCGCGCAAGCGACTTCTAACCTGCGACTAGACTTGAGGACGGAGAAAAATGGACAAATCTGGTAGTGTGGACATGAGGCCTGCCCGCTGGGTTCACTTCCCATTACCTCATGGTAAGGCGTCGGACTCTCACAGGAATGTTGGCGTAGTAAGACTGGGTTTAAAAAAATGCCTATTACTTTCTGGGGGTGGCGTGTCCACTTATAGAGGTTAACAACTTTAAAGGTACGCTCCTGCGTCAATTTTTAAAGTTGTTGGTCGGGTTGGGCGATTCATGGAGCTATTTGTCATACTTGCTGTGTCGAATCCGTGGTGTTATTTCTATGTATTATTGTTGACCGTTACAGCTTATGTGCAGACGATTAGGGTCTAATGTGCAGACGATTTTTTTGTTCAGGGTTGCTAAATGAGATTATTTTTCCTTAACTGCTTTTTAAATTACTTTTACGTCTAAAGGTATGATGAAATATCGCTGGAGCTTTATGACGTAAATGATCCCCGGAAATTTACGTATAAAATTTGTTTATAGTTCACAAACGAGCGAGTCGTAAAATGTGTGAAAGTTGGTCGATTATCGCATAGTCTAAAGTGTTTATAGTGCTGGTAATAAAGAAAATTTATAACTTTACGAATGAGTGCGATAAGCTGGTAAAATGTGAACTTTTTACGATCTTCAGTTGGCGAAGACTACTAAATCACGCATCGCCGAATGTAGAAGAAAACGATATTAAACCTAAATTTATTGAACTAAGTATACTAGAAAATAAACAATTGTCAAAACATTATAAAGAAAGCAATGAGAGATTGATTGCTTGTGAGCTCATCCATCCAATCGCTTTGGCCTATTTTTTTACATTATATTACATTTTCGTCGTGTCTAATTGACGGCTAAAGACCGCTCTTGGACGTGTCAAAAATATTGAGTTAGGTATAAAGTCTCGTTACTACTCTTTACAAAACATACATAGGTAGTCAAGAATTACCTACTAGATTGTCAAACTATAAATATAAATAATTAAAATAGAAGCCTAATATTTGAAGTTGTTAATAATTCGAAAGGATACGTAGTAAAATTATTCATCGTAATATTCAAATTGTTAGTAACATGTTAAATAATCAAATTAAAGCTACGTTATGCATTTTAAACTAAAAGTACAGATATAACACCATATAAATTAATCAGACTTCTTCTTCTTCTTCTTCATCATCGCGTATTCGCCCACCGTTGGGCATACGCCTCTCCAATCACTCTCCATCCGGATCGGTTGTCCGTTTCCCTCATCCAGACTGGTCCAGCTATCTCCTTGATGTCATCTGACCATCGGGCCGGTGGTCTGCCCACACTTCTTCTGCCTAGCCGGGGTCTCCACTCCAAAACGCGCTTGCTCCACCGTTCGTCGTGTTGTCGGGCCACATGGCCGGCCCAAGCCCACTTCAGCTTGGCCACTCTTTGACCCACGTCGACCACCTTCGTGCGCTGTCTGATGAGCTCGTTTCGGACTCGATCGCGCAACGATATGCCAAGCATGACTCGCTCCATGTTACGCTGCACCACCTTAAGCTTGTAGATCATCCCAGCAGTCAGTGTCCATGTCTCACAAGCATACGTCATAGCCGGTAACACACACTGATTATACACCTTTGTCTTGAGCGATTGGGGAATTCTGGACTTCAGCACGAAGCTCAGCTTCCCGAAGGCTGCCCATCCCAATTGTTTTCTTCGCTTTATCTCTGCCACCATCGAGTCCCGGCCGAGCTTTATCACCTGTCCTAGGTTGTGTACTCCTGCACCTGCTCCAGGTTGTCCAGACAATAAGGCTATATTTTTATAAGTAATTTAAATGGGCACAATATTTAAAAAAACTTGGCCCTCAAATTCGGCCAGATTATCAGCATGTCCTTGATGTTTTTTATTATTTTATTCTACGGCATTAACTACAAACTGACGAAAGAGCTACCCGCTTTATAATAAATGTCTCAAATTTAATAGTTTACTGGAAAAAAGCCAGTTCATGGCGAGCTAATTTTGCTGAATTTAGCTGCATTTAAATATAATTACCAATCAAAAATACGATAAATATCTATTCTTGAAGTTAATTGTGTGAAAATTGATTGATCGATTGGATCCCTGCATATATATATAATACAATCCTTTCTGGCTGTTTCATCGTAGCAGGATGAATTTTATATATTTTCCCCCACGTATACGAATTTTAGCGATCCTTAGGGTGGCACGTATGACGACATATTTTAACAGCTTTTTACAATATTGTAACACTTTTTTTCGCAAATTGCAGCTTTATCAACGCAGAGTTAGAGGTACCCAGAAGTAAGAATGGCGCTCTATGCGCGAAATGAATAACGCTCATTTACAGATTAAATAGCTCTCCACTTGTCACCAGTAAAATAGTATACCTTCTATCAGCATATATTTTTTCTGAATTACAAAATCCCAAGTAAATTCATGGGTGTAAAAACCATTTTCAGTGGAAGCAAGAATATTTCCAGATAATGAAATTGAAGCCAAAGAACAATTCCTCGGACTCCGCGTATACAACACACTGAAAATAGGTTTAGAAAACAAACTAGCAATATTTTGGCGTAAGGTTATTGGCGAGTATCAATTATTATTGAAAAAAAACCATGAAAATGCCTGTTTCTAACAACTTTAAGGTGTGAAAGTAAATATTCGATAATGTTGACAATGAAAACAAAAAAAGTTTGACAACATTGAGATTGGAGCACGACTTACAATGTCCATTGGCATACTGCACTGAATATTAAATCAATTAGAACTAAGCAATATAAATTGTCTTTATGTTTTTTAATATCGCTATAAAAACCTTGCCAGAATCGACGCATTTTTGCAGCTGGTCTTCATTAAGCTAATAGGGCCCGTTTACACTATGACGGACCGTCTGTGTCGACGGAAACCGTGTCCCGGAGATAAATGTTCACATATAGATCGATTCGTCGGGAAAATCGGTCGATTCAGTCGAGGTCAGACCTCCGTTCATGATGGAAGAAATTATAGTTCTGTAGTAGTATTTAAAAAAAAATACGTGTGGCACTCGGGGACTGCCGCGGTAAAGCTATTGCATAGCTTTTTTAAACAACTTATGCAATTATAATTATTTATTTATTTTATTTATGCAGTATAAAGATTTTAAGCTATTGCATAGCTTTTATCGCGGGCCTAGGCCAGCGCGGCGACCGAATGAAGAAATTTCTTAACGAAAATTAATGATTTAAAACTGATAATTACGTCTAAACGAGTACTGCTTACGATTCGAAAAAAATATATGTTAAACAGGAACATTTTCCTCATATTCTTAGTTTTGAATATTTTAGATTTTGTTTATATTACATAGTGTAATTAATTTGTGAAATTAGGTCTAACTGAACACAAAAACGACTACTAGGCAAATACTATCTGGCGTATTATTATGAAACCTGCACCATTTTAAAGATAATTTAATTATCTATCTTTTTATCTACGATTTTTTTTTAATAATCCATTTTTTTTGCTTTATCGAATAAAAAATTCGTGCGCGGCGCTCTATCGGAAGACGTTTAAATTATTCCGAAGCCGCAGATGATTCGGAATAATTTCAACGTTTTCCGATAGAGCGCAGTTATCTGATATCAGAAAAAAAAAAAAAATACGTGTGGCACTCGGGGACCGCCGCGGTAAAGCTATTGCATAGCATTTTTAACAACTTATGCAATTATAATTATTTATTTCTTTTATTTTTCTGATATCAGATAACTGCGCTCTATCGGAAAACTTTGAAATTATTCCGAATCCTTTGCGGCTGCGGTAGCAAATGATTCGGAATAATTTAAACGTCTTCCGATAGAGCGCCGCGCACGAATTTTTTATTCGATAAAGCAAAAAAACCGGATTATTCGAAAAAAATCGTAGATAAAAAGATAGATAATTAAATTATCTTTAAAATGGTGCAGGTTTCATAATAATACGCCAGATAGTATTTGCGTAGTAGTCGTTTTTGTGTTCGGTTAGACCTAATTTCACAAATTAATTACACTATGTAATATAAACAAAATCTAAAATATTCAAAGCTAAGAATATTAGGAAAATGTTCTTGTTTAACATATATTTTTTTCGAATCGTAAGCAGTACTCGTTTAGACGTAGTTATCAGTTTAAAATCATTAATTTTCGTTAAGAAATTTCTTCATTCGGTCGCCGCGCTGGCCTAGGCCCGCGATAAAAGCTATGCAATAGCTTAATAAATAAAATAAATAAATAATTATAATTGCATAAGTTGTTAAAAATGCTATGCAATAGCTTTACCGCGGCAGTCCCCGAGTGCCACACGTAATTTTTTTTTCTGATATCAGATAACTGCGCTCTATCGGAAAACGTTAAAATTATTCCGAATCGATTCGGAATAATTTAAACGTCTTCTGATAGAGCGCACGAATTTTATTCGATAAAGCAAAAAAAACGGGTATTATTCTTTGACTATTCGAAAAAATTCGTAGATAAAAAAAAATACGTGTGGCACTCATGGACTGCCGCGGTAAAGCTATTGCATAGCATTTTTAACAACTTATGCAATTATAATTATTTATTTATTTTATTTTTTCTGATATCAGATAACTGCGCTCCATCGGAAAACGTTGAAATTATTCCGAATCATTTGCGGCTGCGGAAGCAAATGATTCGGAATAATTTAAACGTCTTCCGATAGATCGCCGCGCACGAATTTTATTCGATAAAGCAAAAAAACGGATATTATTCTTTTTCTTTGACTATTCGAAAAAAATCGTAGATAAAAAGATAGATAATTAAATTATCTTTAAAATGGTTCAGGTTTCATAATAATACGCCAGATAGTATTTGCGTAGTAGTCGTTTTTGTGTTCGGTTAGACCTAATTTCACAAATTAATTACACTATGTAATATAAACAAAATCTAAAATATTCAAAGCTAAGAATATTAGGAAAATGTTCTTGTTTAACATATATTTTTTTCGAATCGTAAGCAGTACTCGTTTAGACGTAATTATCAGTTTAAAATCATTAATTTTTGTTAAGAAATTTCTTCATTCGGTCGCCGCGCTGGCCTAGGCCCGCGATAAAAGCTATGCAATAGCTTAAAAAGATAGATAATTAAATTATCTTTAAAATGGTGCAGGTTTCATAATAATACGCTAGATAGTATTTGCGTAGTAGTCGTTTTTGTGTTCGGTTAGACCTAATTTCACAAATTAATTACACTATGTAATATAAACAAAATCTCAAATATTCAAAGTTAAGAATATTAGGAAAATGTTCTTGTTTAACATATATTTTTTTCGATTCGTAAGCAGTACTCGTTTAGACGTAATTATCAGTTTAAAATAATTTATTTTCGTTAAGAAATTTCTTCATTCGGTCGCCGCGCTGGCTAGGCCCGCGATAAAAGCTATGCAATAGCTCAAAAGACATAATATTAGAGTAAAAAGAAAACAATGGATATATCCTTCTATACGGGAAAGACTTTCACTTGGATTACTTCAAACCTGAATGAGTGAACTAAGGTGACGAAATGAATCTTGAATTATTTCAGAATTTCTACATCCTCTTTTGATGATCTGTTGGCACGTTTTCAAAAGGACATAGAAGTATAATACACAAATTCAGACAAACATTGGACATGCCTTAGGTAAGATTTATGACACGTGCTCATTATTGGCGCGTGCTCGTTCACATTACGCCGGGCTGGGCATTTAGATGAGGCTTCGCAGTGACAAAACGTCTGTTCAAAATCCCAGGAACTGTTTTTCCTGGATCCGTCTAAATGTGAACATCCTCGAATAAATTTCCGTCTGTTTGATGGCCTGTCGAAAGAGGCAGCTCGTCAACGTGGGAACGGGCCCTTACGTTGCCTAATTTTTGACATTCCTTACGTTGTCAATTTTACTTAAGTGATTTGATACTCTTTTGTCATTTACGTCGAGGGTCGATGCTAGCTCAGCCGTAGTTTGCAACGAATGAGGTTCCACTAATGTCCTTAATTTGTCATAATCACCGGTTCCGTAACCATACGTTCCGGTCGTCCAAGGGGTTCGTTATTTAGTGAAATTTCCGTTAATTAATAGAAGCAATCAAGCTAATAACGCACGCGGCCTTTGATCCATATATGTGTCTAATATTGCTTGCCGCCTCTGCTGTGTTAATATCTGATGCAAAATATGTTAATATCTGATGCAAAATAAGTGTTATTGAAATGAGTAAAATGGTACGAGGGCCATACTGAAAGTATGCGGAATTAATTAAAAAAATATCGGTTGTCTGTAAAGTCGGTTTACTGACGATAGTTGAACGTGACAACGTCATAAGAAAATACTGATGGAATGGTTGCATTGAAGCAGTTTCATTTAAGATTCTGATATTGTTTATTACAAACACCCAAAATTATATGCTTTTATACTCACCGATTTGACTACAACATGTAAATGTATTATTGTATAGCAGTAAAATTGTATAATTGTTTATTGTTTAAAGTTTATTGTTTTTTAATTTGAAAGTTTGAAATCTCAA
Source organism: Micropterix aruncella (assembly GCA_944548615.1). Classification (NCBI taxonomy): domain Eukaryota; kingdom Metazoa; phylum Arthropoda; class Insecta; order Lepidoptera; family Micropterigidae; genus Micropterix; species Micropterix aruncella. The sequence goes on along the minus strand of OX155980.1, from coordinate 80,560,265 downwards.
ACTGTTAAATAACGGTTTGAGAAGCGTTCGAGCACGCTGCGCCATCTAGCGGTAGGTAATACGTCGTAAATAAACAATATCAGCGACATTTTACCAACCGCTAGATAGCGCATCGTAATGATATCTTTTCATACTTTTTTATTTTTTTAAAAGTAAAAGTTGCTTACTTCGTTGCACTTCGTTGTACCCACAAGAAAATTGCCCATTCAGTAATAACTTCCGTATATCAAGAATACATATAAAATTATGTCAAGAATTTAAATCAATCTAGTGATTTTCATTCGTACTATTTTAGACTGAGGTTAGTAAATAATTTTTGTCGCAACCGGTAGATGGCAGCATTTATATTGAATAATAAATATAATAAATGGAACGCCTCAGAGCGAGGTAACGCCGCATGAGTCATGTTTTTTCGTGCGTGCAGCAGGCTCCATCGATTTATAAGACGTTGTCACGTGAAAAATAAATAAAATGAGAGGCCAAAAATCAATTTATTGTTTTTCAAAATATACTCTGTGAGGGTTATTAAGTTATACACTATTTATCATACGTATAAACCGATTTTACCAACACTTATTCCACTCCTCCGTGGGGACCTCAAAAACATGTTGCTCGTGTAATTGATCCCTATTTTTGGGAACAAGAAGAAATTAGTCGGAACTGTATAGAGGATGCCCGCCGTAGGTTCTACGTTCTTCTTTTTTAAAGATTCGTTAGTCTGTCTCGCCGTATGACAAATGGAATTTTCATGGTGCAAGATGATGCAGAGTCTACGGATGCTTTTACGGTGTTTGTCAATAACTTCCGGCATGCAAATAGTCTAGTAGAAATCAGCATTCAGGGTAGGATGATTCTCTAAAGCAAGAGAAGCCACGTGCTTAGTATTCATAACAAGTAAATATATTTAAAAAAATAATAAAAACATGACTGACGCTACTGAAAGTGTACGTAAGTATGATCACGTGTCCGACTATAGGGCACAGTTAAAGTGGTTGCCAATATGCCAAAGAAGAAATGTTCATATACTGGCTCTCCTATATCGTGTACTCACCCAACTAACACCATCCTATCTCCAGGAGCTTTTTGAACCACTAAGTTCCCACGGTCTCGTACTTCGGTCAGCCTCTGACAGTTTATTAAAAATTCCGAGTCATAATAGTGATTTCTATTCCTATTCTTTCTGTGTCCATGGTGCAAGACTCTGGAACGATCTCCCAGCAAATATACGAAACTCGCCTTCTTTACCATCGTTTAAGACTCACCTTAAGGATTACTACCTTTCTAAGAAGTAACCAGTTCTTCCCTTTCTCTCCTGTTCCTCCCCCAATTTCCTCTCCTCGGGCACTATTAGTCTTAAATTCTTCCACTTGTCTGTATGTTATGTAATAATCTTTATTTTCACAATGCGCGCATGTACCACTATGTTTAGGTTAGCTGTAAGACATTGCCATGTGGCAATAAGCTCGCCTTTTTTGTATACTTTTTAAGTGCAAATAAAGAGTTTATTAAAGTGAACTATTGTATTTATAACAATTTTTATTCCGTTTTTATGAAAAATGTGTGGTTTATGTATTTATCCGTATAGATACATGTATTTCTCCAGAATGTTCTTAATCAGACCTTTCATTGGATATTAAAAACCATATATTTATATTAATTTATTGACATTTCGACATTTGGACATTTATACAACTACTTACTTGATATTTGGACAGTTAAGATACCCTATGGCACTCAGGATGACATAACGATTTAATACATACTTCTAAATGGGTTCAAGCGCTTAAAAGTTACGGTGGAATAAAGAAACGGAAAATATACCTAGATGAACCCTGAATACATTACACTCCATTTTTGTTGGGCAGTCGTGTCAAAAAAAAAGCGACCATCCGCTTAGCGGCACTTTGTGCTTGCGCCAATTGTAATGGGTTCGGCTTACCTTATAAGACCAAAATGGTCGATTGCAACTGATTCGGGGTCGCAGCTGTAAATCCCCGTTTCCTCGCCTGTTACTATGCTTTAAACTAAATTTCACGCCCCTTCATTGAAACTGGTAAGCGTGGCACTGCACGAAGTGACTGATCCCGAATTTTGAATTTTGTCATATTATACGAGTACGGTTATCTCTCAGCCAAATAGATGATTGTACCTGACTCCATAGTTGTGTACTGACTGCATCACATGCCTGATATTATGGCCATATGGCGAGCAGCATCTTGTTTTATTGTTGGCAGCGGTGGACGGGCACTTTCACGATTTTTTGTGAATGTATACGACCGTGTTTGAATTCTGAAAAGCAGTTATAAATTGTTTCTTGGTAAGCGCTTCGTGGGAGCTAACGGGCCCATGATGGGTTGGCCACAAAGACCCATGTGTTCAGGGTCGGTCATACTCACGGGTCAACACCCATCCGACGGCCTCCACGCACGGGGTGCGAACCTGGGTAGGACTCTGGCCCTGGTCAGTTTCCCCTGGGAATCAAACCTCTGGCGCTCCTGGACGGTCTGCCCACCGTGCGGCGCAAGCCATTCGATTGTGCACTCCGAATAACAGTCGGGGGAGTCTGGAAGCTGTATTGTTTCCTATAGAGCGGGGGTGGTTGCGTACCTTACGGCGACTGCTCTTGAAATGACCATTGGCCATCCGATCCCGGGTAATAGGCGGGCAAAGGACGCCATGGTCCGCGATAGATTTGGTATTCATCGTTTCACCGCTTCGTAAGGGAGAGGACCGCGCAAGCGACCTCCAACTCGGAACCAATCGAGAGACCGGAGAAATCTGGTCACAATTGGTATCATTCCTGGCTATCTCGCGGTAAGGCGTTGGTCTCTTACGGGTTGTGGCGTAGCTAGACGCTGGATTGTTTTGTCCAAAGTCTTCTATGCTCACTGCAGGTCGATAGAACGACTAATCGTTAAAACTCAAGTAGTGCTTCGTCAAATACACTTAAATCGTAGAAAATCATACAGAGAAAATTTACACTAGGTATATCCATCGTAACTCATACTTTAATTTTTAAAATGATGTTAAAATAAATAAATATAAGAGAGAGTGGCGAAATTAACACCTGTCTACAATACCCTTTTAAAATGTAGCAATTATTTTCTAAAAATTGATTTCGCAAGTGACCAGCTCCGGAAACTTTCAATATTACCTATGTACTATAACGAAAAGAATAATATTTCTATAATAGTTCTATACGTAGATGCTGCGCGAGGCCAAGTTCGCGATGAGAAAACTTTTCCACTCGTCCGTGTGCGCTTCTGCGAAATTACAATTATTTAAAAGTCACCGTTTCGATTTATACCATTGTGAAGACGGCGCTTCGCCTTTTTAGTATTCCGTATTAAATAAAGTATACAAACGAAACTCTACTGGTGAGATTTCAATTCTCTCTATGTGGCTGGATTTATATATTCATTTTAAATATTATTCACGAGCTTTACAAATTAATACGGTTCATCCTCGAATATTACAATACGAATGAAATTGACCTAACTAAATAAGGATAAATCTGACATCAAAATAAAAGAAGTACCTAATTATGATAAATATTTTTGATAAGAACAATCTGGGAGTTTTCACAGTGGTTAAATCCAGGAGATGCAGCTGACCAGTGGTTTTAAACATTTTATTGGTGACGGCAAACTCTGACAGAAATGCTTCTCATAGACAAACTTGATATAAATAATTTTATTGTTTTTGTACCCTAGCGGAAACCGAATCGAGTAACTTGGGTTGTCGACTACAACGGGCGAGCCCGTCACCTCAGGAAGTTTTAACGATTAGTCGTTCTATCTCCCTGGAGTGAACGTAGAAGACTTGTGACAAAACAGTCCACCATCTAGCTACGTCACAAGCCCGTAAGAGGCCAACGCCTTAACCGCGAGATAGCCAGGAATGTTACCTGGCGGGCCGACACTCGCGCCCTTACTTCCAATTGTGACCAGATTACTCCGGTCTCTCGATTGGTTCCGAGTTCGAGGTCGCTTGCGCGGTCCTCTCCCTTACGAAGCGGTGAAACGGTGCATACCGAATCTATCGCGGACCACAGCGCCGTTTGCCCGGCTGTTCACCCAGGATCGGATGGCCGATAGTCGTTATGAGAGCAGTCGCCGTAAGGTCCGCAACCACCCCCGCTCTATAGGAAACAGTACTGCTTCCAGACTCCCCCGACTGTTAGTCAGAGTGCACAGTCGATTGGCTTACGCCGCACCGTGCGCAGACCGTCCAGGAGCGCCAGAAGTTTGATTCCCAGGGGAAACTAACCAAGGCCAGAGTCCTACCCAGGCTCTCACTTCATGCGTGGAGGCCGTCGGATGGGTGTTGACCCGTGAGTGTGACCAACCTTGAACAGAATGGGTCTTCGTGGCCAACTCAGCAAGGGCCCATAACTCTCGAATCGAGCAACTTTTATTTATATGTACATAGGAAAAACTTCCTAGACTCGTAATGGCCAAATAACAAATAGGAACAACCGGGTAATATCCACTGCCGCCCGATATATACATAAGTACCAGAATTTGCCCCGAACAGACTATAACTCAAAATAATGGCGTAACTTTGCTTTAACTCAACGTAAACAATTGATAAAACGTTTAAAATGCTCTTTAAATCGGAAAAAATCTTTAAAATACTACTGTAGACCTTGCAAAAACAAAGTTGATATACGGTAGCCAAAATCAAAGAAAAATCGATAATAATCTGCAGATTTTTCAAAAATATCCATCAGAGCAACAAATCACTGTGCACGCACTAAAATTATCGCAGACTGTCTTGACGTTAGAATCTACGTAATTCTCAAAGAGATAGATTGCGGCTGTAGATTAAGAAATAATGAGATACCCGTTTTGACCCGCCTACCCGGTTTTATACAACTCTCCCCTACTACATACAATAAAACGTTCTTTGGAGAAACCTTTACAAATAAATTGGAATCGCAAAACCGCCCTTTAAAGTATATTTACAATCTCAAGCTTATAACGGAGTGAAGTTTCCTTATCTTGAGGCAAAATCAAGATTGGGCACTCACGAAAATTATATCCTTTATCTCTCTAATGAGCTTTCAGAATCTCCGCTTAAACTACCGTCAAGTGTAAAGTAGGAAATAAACATACTCACAAATGGAATGCCTCTCGGCGATATCCGGGCCGGATGCTCCCATCGCCAAAACGATGCAACCTGCGTAAGATGTTATTTTAGAAAAACTACTTTTTATATAAACATACGGCGATATATTAAGGCAAAGGTAAGGCCATAGACACTTGTAAATTTATTTGTTATTTATTAGTTTCAAATAGTATTCAAGGGCATTACAGATGAATCCAGTTCGCCCTTGAATATTAAAGCCAGAGTGTAAGTCAGAGTGTAAGCTAGAGTGTAAAATAAATGACTACATAACTAAGTTAATGCTAACACTGAACAAGAAAAAAACATAAAAATATAAAACTAAATAAAAGACAGATTATGATAAACATGAGATGGCAGGGAGTTGCCTTTTTAGCTGCCAAAGGGATATACAAAAGATATCTATTTCTGTGGGTTAGGAATTAAGAAGAGCTATAACCCTTCCCACTGGCCTGTCTACAAAAATATTTGTACGGTGGTACGGCATATTAAACAATAGATGCGATCTCCCGCGCTGTGTAATTTACCGGTACGTACAATTCAAACTTACATAGTATCTCTGGCAAATAAATAGTTCCTTGAATTAATTTATATGCAAATATAATTAGTGAAATATATCGACGCGTTTCAAGACTGTTGTGTCTTACCATTCCTAGCACAAAATCGGATGGAAATAAGTATGGATAAATATTGTAATTTCTGTAATAAATATATCTTAAAAATTTTCTTTGAATACGCTCTATCATCTGAATGTATTTGTTTTCACTTGTACACCAGATGACCGAGTTATATTCAAGTATGCTAAATGGGTAAAAAACGAATAACTTTTCTTTTTTGACAACAAGAAAACATCAATATGACGCTGTCAGTCCAGCCAATAAATGAACAGAACATACCGCTATTTTTAGGAATTGTATTTGTGTGATGTGCATAAACCCTAGCGTACTCGTACGCGCTAAAACACAAAGAGACATTTACGTTGCGGAGATTAACTATAGCTGTCATGCGAGATGTCTCATAAAGAAATCTATACACTCAAGATTTAGTGATTCTCACAGAGATATCGTTTGACTGAACGCGGCCAGAAGCAGGGGAATTGAGAATAAATTAATAGTTTAAATAAAACACTAATAACACGCTTTTATAAATGCACGTAAAAACCAAAAAAACCGTGAATCTTAATCGTGGTCAAAGTTAATTACAAGACCTTTCTAACAAGTCCAAACACGGCTATGATACGATATTCCATCATGGAATGCCAGTGCCTATCTTCCGGCTTCATCATCAGACCTTGAAACCTAATCGCGGTCAAAGTTCATTCCAAGACTTTCCTAACAAGTCCAAACTCAGCTATGATATGATTTTCCTCATGAAGTTCCAGTTCATATCTTCCGACTCCATCATCAGATCAGGTCGACAGTACTATATTATTGTATTGTCATCATAACTACATACAGCTGCCAATTTTCATGACGCTGCGATCCTTGCAAGATGGTTAAATTAGTTACCTTAGATTCCATTACATAGTTACATACAGGTCGACCTAATAAAAGCGTGTTAAAACGACGAATAGTCGCCCAAGGTCCACATATTTTTGAAATCATTATGGCCATATTACGGAAACGCATGGGTCAAAAACGCATGGCTTTGCTTCTGCTGTAAGTTCGACGACAAGAATAAATCACGTTAATATTAATATACATTAGAATGTAGGTATAATTTAGGTGGAATATACAGATTTTGTAATTTTCGTAATTTCTGTTAATTTTGACTTTTTAGGTGTAGATATTCTGACCAACTGGTTTATATAAAAAAAAATACGTGTGGCACTCGGGGACTGCCGCGGTAATGCTATTGCATAGCATTTTTAACAACTTATGCAATTATAATTATTTATTTATTTTATTTTTTCTTATATCAGATAACTGCGCTCTATCGGAACACGTTGAAATTATTCAGAATCATTTGCGGCTGCGAAAGCAAATGATTCGGAATAATTTAAACGTCTTCCGATAGAGCGCCGCGCACGAATTTTTTATTCGATAAAGCAAAAAAACCGGATTATTCGACAAAAATCGTAGATAAAAAGATAGATAATTAAATTATCTTTAAAATGGTGCAGGATTTTAAATAATACGCCAGATTGTATTTGCGTAGTAGTCGTTTTTGTGTTCGGTTAGACCTAATTTCACAAATTAATTACACTATGTAATATAAACAAAATCTAAAATATTCAAAGCTAAGAATATTATGAAAATGTTCTTGTTTAACATATATTTTTTTCGAATCGTAAGCAGTACTCGTTTAGACGTAATTATCAGTTTAAAATCAATAATTTTCGTTAGGAAATTTCTTCATTCGGTCGCCGCGCTGGCCTAGGCCCGCGATAGAAGCTATGCAATAGCTTAAAAACAGGCCTTCTATAGTAATAAATATATTTTTTGGTGAATTGCATTTGATCTTCTCTCCTAAAGGCAACAAAGCCATATTCCTACATACGCTGGAACCTGGGGTTGCAGCGTTTTGTAATTTGAGGGCAGCTTGGAAATGCGGGCGGGCGGAAACTTACAATGTACTATAAAGCTTATCCATAATGTTATGCAACATTCACATTATGAGCTCGCGTGCTAGCGAGCTCATACCGCACACGGAAAAATCCTTTTTTGTCTATTCTCTTTATTTTCAATTACTACTACCTTGATGTAGTTCAAAATGTATGGTATATTTCTATATTTTTGATTGAATAAACATAATTATAATGATTTTAGCTCTATTTAGGAATCTGATATCACCCTGAACTAGGGTAAATGTAACTTTGGATTTGCCCTAACTTACTGAAATAAAGGTTAAGATTTATTTTATTCTAGCAATAAGGCGGTCTGCATGTTTTTAAACCGATTGGGATGATGTTGATGAAATCTTATTGAGCGATGTAGAGTAACAGTTTTTATGTTCTTTTAACATTTAGTAGATATTTGAATAACTCTTATGAATTTCCATTTGAATATTACCGTTTTGGATTTGTATTCATGATGTATATTTTATAGTCCGGAGAGAGAGTAAAACCACCAAGTTTGTTTGTTTGATTGTTTTCGTTCTGGATTGCCAGTTTGACGCGGTTGCCTCGTGCCAGATTTGGTCGAACACCTTTTCGAAAATTGCGTATCGCAGAATCCCGGTAGTAGTTCCGAGTAGCCCGAATGGAATTCACATTGCTCGGCAACGTCATGGCTTCAGTCGCGCAAGCACACGTCGCTCGAAGACCCTCGCAAGAGCGGGTAGCAATGCTATCGGGTGGGACAGCTGCCCAGTTGTCGCAATTCCTTGCAAGGTTTCGGCAGCATAATCCGCCTTACACTTCTCCAGAGACAGACAAATGCAGAAGTTGAACAATTCTGCGAAGACCACAAGCCGCAAGAACGCGGCAGCTGCCGCAGAGCCGCGCTTGCGATGTTATTTATTTATTTATTTATTTATTTATTTAACAGGGAAAACATACAGCGCTACAAAAAATATTACAATTACATTGAATACAATATTTCTGGCCGATGACATGCTTTCAACAATAGTTTTAGTTAGTTAAGTCTCCAATACGCACAGTGCATATGGGGGTTGGGAGGGGAAAAGGAAAGGAAAAGGAAGGAATGGGTGTCAATAGATTTTAAGTAAATATTAATGTGCAGTACAAAAACAAGAAAATTTACTTCATCATATAAACCTTTTTTAATTTATTAAAAATAAGAGTAAGAATAAAAAATGAAAAACCAAATAGTCCCTAAGACACAAGTATCCCATGTGAAATGTCTATGTCGCAATTTCGATTAATTTTAAGTATAGGCTCTGCTTAAATTTATACTCTTTCATGTTAAATAGGTCGATATTCTGGAAATGATTATCGTAAGTTAACATTATCGGGGCCGGGTGACTTCTTCAGCTTGAGATGCTGGATTCGACGAAGGAGCTCAGCCCGAATAATCAGCGATATCGCTTTGTCATCTTCCGGTAGGTTTTCCTTCTCTGCAAGATGGTTGCGTCCTGCCAGTGGAGTGCCTGGTTCTTCGCGAGGGATGACGATCTTCTTCAGCTGGCCTGCGAAGAAGGCGGCTTTTCATCGGCGACGTAGCAGAGGTTTTCCGTCGAATCCAGCAGGGCGCGTGCTCACTCAGTCATACACAGCAGGAATTACTCCCACGACTCGGACGTGTCAGTACTGTCAGACTGTAGCTCGTCTTGAAGGATAGCATTGATTTAATCTAAGCGACGTTTCGCTTCATCTAATCGATGTTTTGTTTCGGCCGAAAAGTGGTGCAAGCGTCGCTTATTCCGCAGTTTGTCTGGCAGACGCTGCGGGAGACAGGAATGGACCACTTTCGTTCCTATCGTCGACGGGCTGGTTTTCCACGCGGTCTTGATTATATATTCAAGACTCGGTGGTGGATGGGGGCGAAAAGCTGATTTTCGTTGCATACATTAGCTTGCCATGAGTCACCAAATCCACTCAGCAGCGATCATTGTTAAATCTCGCTATTGCAACGACTGGCGGGTCTCAAGAAGCTGATATATAATATTTATAAGGATTCTGTGGATTTCGATAGAGTCCAACCTGTATGTATGAATTTAAGCTTCTGATTTTTAGGACCTATATTTCTACTTCCCACGTCGGAGTCCCTGTGTAAAACGAGTTTTTTGAAAAAAAATATGATTTGTTTCATCGTCTGCGAATTCCGACACATCTCACCACCGGCATACATCTGTTCGCCATGTCTGAGCGATTTATTTTACCAATTTCTGTCATGTCCGCAGCATAAATGACTAGCTTGTTTCTTTTGGCATGACTCGGGAGTTATGTATGGAGCCGATTTCATTTAATTTTTGGCGAACGAAAGTTTTTCTTCGTCGCGTCGGTCGGGACGAATCCGTAAAGCTTGGATCGCGACCAAAAATACTGGGCGATCATTTGATGGCTGCGCTTAATGCCGCCAAATTGCTTCTTTCATCCTCGGGAACTTTTAAGAGGCGAGCAAAAAGGGCCGCCCGCTTGGCCCAAAGTCTCGTTCAGACTACTTCAAGTTGCGCATAAATGCAGACAGTCACGTTGCAAGTAGTGAATAAGTATGTACTCGAGTGAGCAACAAGTAGTATCATGTCGACCATAATTCGTCCTGCGTTATGATATTTATTTAACAGCGTCTTCGAATCGGCACAGTAGCAATACAGCATCAGTTCAATTTAATTTCTATAAAAATGATATATATGATATCAATGTTATATGTAAGAGGTATATTTGCATTAAAGTGACTTGCTTTTTTATTCCTCGTCTGTTAAACCTGCATATATCCATTCGCGACTTCCTTCGATAATCATATCGAAGGGAGTCGTGAATGGATATATGCATGGATATATGCCAAAAGTTTGAGACCACCTACATCAAGGAAGAAAAATGAAATAAAACTCAAAATACGAAGCAAGAGGTTAAATTATTATTTAAAATACTTATTTACTTTATACTTATTTACACATACATCAAGAAGAAAACCAAAAATATCAATAAATTACATTAAAAATGCCGTTCATATTTTAAACAAATTTTTCCTCAAAATACCCTCCCTTGCATTTTATTACATTTTCTTTATTCTGCATACAAGGAATCAATTTGTCGATTGTATCTTGTGAAATGTTGTTCCAGCTTTCTTGTAAAGTCTTCCACATGTCTTCTTGCGAGGAGGGACAACAACTGCGCACATTTCTATCAAGCTCTTCCCACAATAGCTCCATTGGGTTGAGATCCGGGCTCTGAGGGGGCCACACCATGTTTTTTAACACCCCTTCTGTTTCTCTATTGTGAACTAGGTTTGGGGTCATTATCTTGTTGAAAAAAAAACCATTTACAATTAATATTAAACCAGACAGGACGGCATTTTGCTGTAGTATTCGTTTATACTGCTCCTTTTTCATGATTCCATCGACTCGTACCAAATTTCCAGTTCCATAGACTGAGAAGCATCCCCAGATCATAATGGAACCACAACCATGCTTGACTGTTGGCAACAGCCTGGAATCATGTTTTTCTAGGCGCTAAGTCGAACAAAATTCGTCGTTTAGATCCAAATATTTCAAATTTGAATTCATATGGGACTCAAAGAGCGCTAAAATCTATTCCATGATTGCGGTCACGTACGTAAGTAATGTCGAAATTTGTACAATACAGAATGTATTACATTCGCCCTTTTAGATTTTGCTTTGTCAGCTTTCATGTTGCTTCAAAATTATTGCGGTGTGACGACACTGGGCTCGATCGCGTTTCTTCGTGAACTAAAATCATAAAAAATAAGTTCGTGTGAACGAGACAGGGCAATACATTAGAGTGGAATGTGGCATGAACGGTTGTCACTTTTTCGCATTAAAACTACTTACCAACGATAAAGCATCTGAATCTAACACCGCACTTATGTGTTCAAATTTATTCGGACTAATATAAGTTCGACATGTAGTTTTTATTGACGATCGTTCGTTTCATATTTCGCTCTAACGTATTGCTCTATCTCGTTCGCTTAAACTAATTTTAGTTGTAGTTCACAAAGAAACGCAATCAGGCCCCACTGTCAGCTGAAATATTTCTTACTTCTGAGAGGCCCAGCTGAGCACCACGTTTGCTGTGTCTTTTGCTTCTCGAAGCAAGTTGCAAAAGGATAACCAAAAGCCGAAATGCCACGTCATTTTAATACAAATAATAATAATAATAATAATAATAAAACTCTTTATTCTTAAGCAAAGGCGAGCTTATTGCCTTGCCTCCGACATAAAATATGAATATCATATATTTCGTTTTTAAGCTATTGCATAGCTTTTATCGCGGGCCTAGGCCAGCGCGGCGACCGAATGGAGAAATTTCGTAACGAAAATTAATCATTTTAAACTGATAATTACGTCTAAACGAGTACTGCTTACGATTCAAAAAAAAATATATGTTAAACAAGAATATTTTCCTAATATTCTTAGCTTTGAATATTTTAGATTTTGTTTATATTACATAGTGTAATTAATTTGTGAAATTAGGTCTAACCGAACACAAAAACGACTACTACGCAAATACTATCTGGCGTATTATTATGAAACCTGCACCATTTCAAAGATAATTTAATTATCTATCTTTTTATCTACGATTTTATTCGAATAATCCGGTTTTTTGCTTTATCGAATAAAAAATTCGTGCGCGGCGCTCTATCGGAAGACGTTTAAATTATTCTGAATCATTTGCTTTCGCAGCGGCAAATGATTCGGAATAATTTCAACGTTTTCCGATAGAGCGCAGTTATCTGATATCAGAAAAAATAAAATAAATAAAATAAATAAATAATTATAATTGCATAAGTTGTTAAAAATGCTATGCAATAGCTTTACCGCGGCAGTCCCCGAGTGCCACACGTATTTTTTTATTTAAAAAATAATTCAACTGTATTGCTACTGTACCTCTGTCGTCACCGGTTCGAAGATGCTGTTGAAAACATAGCTTAAAGCAGTAGGAATAAATACCTACCGGCAATAAATGTATAATCGTTCATTATTCATTCCCTTACCAGCGGATGAAGAGGGCAGACGAGGCGCACGGCAGTAGAACGAACGCCCAACATGGTTTATTCCACGTCTTTGGGCACAGTGATACAACGAACCGAGGTAAAACTGTTTATTTTCTGTAATAATACACTACGTCATTTAAAAAATCTATCAAATAGCTTATGATGCCATACAGAGGAATAAAGCACGACAATATTTTTGCTAAGTACAAGTTTTATATCTTCTTGGACAACGTTAAACAAAGCCATTAAGGGAGGATTCAAGCTGATTGTAAAACCAAAATAAAAGGTAGAATTTAAAAAAAAATCCACCATAAATGCTATACTAATGGTTACATAAAACTTAATTAACTTTAAAATTTCTGGTCCATAGTCCAACGCATTTGCCACAATATGTAAAGACGGAAAGTTGGTAGTGGTGGACCGTCTGGGACGAAACCCGTGCTGTTTGACAGATTTTCACGCACATGGATTTAAATATCCCGGTGCAGTATTGTCCCTATCTAATAGTTTAGGAAAGACGGATAAAACCACGCCTTTGCCACTTTGCCCTGGTGCCACTATTGTGAAGGAATGGTTTAAAATATGTGCGAGAGGCTTTATAAAATAATCTGCACACACTGACAATGTACGGCGGAACTTCATATGGGCCTATAGTACGCAAATACCAAATGTTAAAGCCAAATTGAATACCTCTGTCCGACATTATGCGGATGCTCATGCAGGAAGCGTACGTTCCGTACATCTCTACACCGGATTCAACGCGCATTCTGGTAGCTAAAGTCGCCGCGTTCTGAACAAAAAAAAAACAGATGAGAATTAATCCGCAAATGCGTCAGCGGCATCGGTACCAGAGTATGCAGCCCCATCGAATGTAACTTTCATGAGCACTCCAGTCTGCGAATGTACAGCCAGAAGCAAGAGTTGTTCTCTACAATCGAATCCTCAACGAACATAATTATCAGAGGCCTTTCTAATACTATATTTCATGCTACACCGTAATATATCAAAAACTTATCTCCATGAGAAAGCGAATGGTCTCGTCTCGATCATTTATAATTGTTATATTTAATTTGAATGACGCGAATTAAATCAGCAGTGAAACATAGAGTATATATTTTTTTCAGGCGACGAATTTCCGCATATACTGTGGAATGAATGTATCGAAAATGTCATAAACTGCATTGTAGAAATAAGACATACTATTTTTGACATCACTAATATGGCATAGATCCTTCAATCAAAATAAGAAACAATATCGAATGGCAAATAAAATTTCCGAAAAACAAATTTTTAACGAGGTTGAAAATTGACGTGAAGACTAAGTCGGTAGTCTTGAGGGGGAAATCATTTAAAAATAAAAATAACAGAAATGTAAAACTTTTACACAGAGCGATACTCATTAACATTCATACGATGCGACTCCATACCAGATTTAAATACGAGGAGAAATCCGCCAGCAAATATTGTTAGTTTAGTAAGTTTGCTTTTTTAAAACTATTTATTGTGATATTTCTCAATGGGCGGGTCTATTATCATATGACAATCTCTTACAACCAATCCTACTATGAAATGTTATATGTATGTGTGCGTGTTACTTATATGTACAGTGTGTGTCTTTTTTGTTTTTTTTTATTCATGCAGGAGGGGAAACCCTCATGGGCACCCTGTGACTGGATAGTGTCGAACTCTTACCGACTAAAACCCTCCTACCTCCTAGCGTCGACGTACCTGTCTTTCGGCCTACCATCGGCGTTTTTCGTCATTTATTTCTATACATTCTCGTCATTTTCCTTTATTTTCATCACTTTTTCCATGTATTATTGAACCATTTTCCATCCCTGTTTTGACTCCAGCATTACTGCGGCTACACCGTCCACACAAATGATTCTTCCTGATTTTGCCTGCAGCTCATTTCTTTCTGTCTCGAATCTCGGGCAGACAAATCTGGTATGCTTAGCGTTGTCATTTATGCAAGTGCAGTACATACAGCTTGCACTGTTCCTTTTGTTGATACCTTCGATATAATTCATAAATACTCCGTGGCCGGTAAGGCATTGCACCATTCTGTATGTTAGTGATCCATGCTTTCTTTCAGTCCAAGTCTAAATATTGGAGATTAGACGGTGTGTCCAGCGACCTTTGTCAGACTGGTCTCATTCCCTCTGCCAGTTTGTCAACGTCCTCTTTTTTGCCTCCTTAACCCGGTAACTCCCTAACATCCCTTGCGGGACCAACGGCCGCCTCCCCCAATTTCCAGGTTATAATTTTTTATATGTCAAATTTCAATGCGATCATTTTACAGTATTTTTTTTATGATCCGTATAGTGGTTTACAAGTTATGGTCGTTTGTATCAAGGTCGTCGACTCGCGTCGATTTTACGCGCGAAAATGTCGCGGGCAAAAGTAATAGATGAATTTTTACTTCGCGAGAGGAGGGGTGCATTTACGGGTTCATTTCGCAACTCCATTTTGCCTTCCTTTCGAACGCCAATAGATGCACCGGCACTAGACCTGCCAGCACAAGAGCGGACGCTGTAGTGTGTGTCTTGTTATTACATTCGATCGGCAGAATGAAAATTCAATGCCGTTAATTTTATCCCGATGGAAAGTGGTGACCCAGCCGGGAATCGAACCTGGAACCTGACAATGTAAGATCAGGTGTCCTAACCCCCGTGTGCATTTTTGCCAATCTCTTCGATAAATTGAATATATTACTGGCGAAAATAACTCGGCGTCGTGTACAATATCATCGAACCACGTCTCAGTGACAAATATGACATCATTTTTAAGCAAAGGCACATCGTAGAAAAATATGCTTATTTTCGATTTCAGTACCCATGGATTTCGATAGTAAAATAACAAATCATCGTCGTCCCTCCCGCGGTGCGACATTTAGTGCGAGCACACTGCGCTTCCTATTTTTATGAAAGCTGGAATCCTTGCTTTGTCTTCCATGTACTCGTATATCTATCAGTGCCTTTTATACGTCAAAGATAATCTGTTGAATTGCGAATTTTACTCCACCCGACACAGCCACAATAGCCACAAAGCGGCATCAAAACAATATCATGCAAGTAGCCAAAGACTGATTTATTCTAAATAATAATTTCATAAAAGCGATAAGGGCATTTTCTCGGCTGGCGAACGATCGCATTTAGGTTCCGTTACACAACGGCCTTGAATGGCGTGGTTCGTTTCTCTGCTAGCCACGGGTGGCTCGGCGTTAATAATTGGTTAAAATATACGGCTATATTAAATATTATCAGTGTAGCTTGTACGTATATGAGATATTCTAACCAGAATATAACAATGTGATCTCGGCCTAACAAGGCACCTGTGTATTAAATTTCAAGTTCCTAAGTTCAATATTTTGAGATTGATATAAGACTAGTGCGCCCCCTGGTGGACTGATTTCAACCACAATCTTTTGAACCCTTGCCATGACCAAATGATGCCTGCATACCAAATTTCAGATCAATCGGATTAAGAGTTTGGGCGCTATCGTGAAGGAATACATATAGACAAAGAGAAAGATAGCCATACAGAGAGACTTGAATCTAGAAATGGTCTTAGTCGTCTCACGGTGGCTCAAAATAAATATTTTCGACTTCATCTCGAAAAAAATATTTTAGCGCATTCGCGATACTTTCCCTTCTGGTCGATTAGTGGGTCGGGAAGGTAAAACATTTTTATATATTGCTATAAAATTGTTTACAATGGCAGTATGCTTAAAAACCATTCAGTCAAACATGCCCTTTATAAACTGGATGAATTTGACATTATTGCGTCTACTATTGCTTGATTATTCTATTGGACTTTTCTTAAAGTTTGGTTTAGCTTTATCGACATTGTTTTTGATAACTTATTTTTCTTAATTTTCTTTTAATTGTATTGATTTATATTTATTACTGAATAATGATTATTTTGTAAAATATTAAGGTATCTGTAACATGGTAATTTTAGTATTTTGTCTCTCCATTATCCTTTAAAGACAGGAATATAATCAGAATATCTACATTATTATTAGAGTAATTGTTATAATTCATTATTTAATATCTTTTATTATACGATTATATACTTGTAGTTTTGACTATTTTGAAGTAATATTTGTGATTATACGCTCATTTTTTAATTAATTATGCGATTTTATCATAGGAATAAAATAATATATTTAAAATTATATATTAAATTTATTGATTATGAAACTCAATATTTTTGGCTTGCTCTATAGTATGCAGGTATTTATAAATTAAGAAGTGAAGTGCTCACAAGATCTACGACAAAAAACCATCTCGTCAATTGTCCATTAACCGCTCGGGCCCACAATGCCTATAGGCATTTTGCTTCGTTTTACAGATCCGCGCGTAGCCCTTTTGTGTGGCCCCCAAATGTAATATATTAAATAAATATATAATATCCATGACTAACAAGATTGCATATTAGCTAACAACAGGGAATTCATGAAAAAACGATATTCTTAGTATTTATCTACAAAATCAGCCAAAAAGTTACCACTCAGTTTTTTGCGCGCGAAGGCTGTCTCACGACCGATTGATGAGCACTGAATTGAGTAGGAAGGGAACAAAATCTGCTGCATTAAATATTATAAAATTATTACGAAAAATATGCAATCTATGAAACAGCCAGCGTTGAGGAACACTTAAAAATGGCTAAAACGTAAATGTTGTTATAGTGAAAATTAAATTTTAATCGACGATAGAAACCTAATTATGCCATCGCTATTCAGTCTTTTAAATATTTATTTTGTTTATGTAGGTTCTTTTTATATTTTTTCATTTCTGAAAAATTGAATAAATTAACATGAAAATAATAATTATTATTTATTTGATTGTATAAATATTATTTTTATTAACACTGGGTTGCGATTAAATGTTATTTTAATTTATTTACTGGATCCCTAGTGTCGTTTATCTTAAATTTGGAGTCATTGTTTTTGACTCGTTACTGTCAGTAAATCTTAAAAATACCAGCTAAAATTATTATTACCATAAATGAAATAATATTTTGTCTTTTAATTCTACTACTCATTCGTCTTGCCGATACATAGAAAGGAAAAAAATAATATAATGATCTGTGGTAATAAGCATGTAAGAAACCTGCTTGTGGGCAAACTATGTAGAATTATTTTGTACCAAATCATCTGTACTTATAGCAATATAATAAAGATTTATATATCTTATGTAAAATGCTTATACATTTGAAATTAGGAGAGAATGATGATAATGATGATCGATAAAATCGATCCGACACAAATATCCCCACTCCCTTCCTTTTTCTACTTTGGGTGTCTTGAGGGTATATGTTTTGAATACACTCAAAAACATTGCCTCTTATTTGTATAATATTTCTCTCCACTTTCATCCCGTGGCCTTCCATTACGCTCTTAGCAAAATCTAGTACTGGATATACCTCAGAATTTATCAACTTTAATATCCAGGTAATTAGCAGTCCATGCGGCCCGATTCTGGAACTCGGTGCATTTGCCAATGCGATAACTTGGAAACCTGACTAGGTTTAAAAATCTTTACAAGTAAATATATGAAAGAACGACTACTGTTACAGAACGTGAATATTGTATTTATAAATATTATTATTACGGTTTTTATATACAATATTTGTGGTTGATGTATATTTATACATATAGATATATGTATATTTCCGGAATATACTTAATATGATATTTCATTTGAAACTAAACACGATATATCTACTTTAATTTATTGATATTTAGACATTTGGGCATGTAGACAACTACACACATGATATTTGGATGGTTAAGGTACCCTTTGGCATTTGGGACGATATAACAATGATACCTTTGCGAACATCAAAAAGGCCATACACTCTAAAACATTAGTGTAATGTAAAAATAAAAATATATATAATATGTAAAAATAAAAATATATGTAGATATGTATGTGTGTGTATATGTATATGTGTATGTGTGTGTATGTATATGTATATGTGGATATGTATGTATATATTTATGTATGTATGTGTGTATGTATATGTGTGTGTGTATGTATGTATATATATATATATATGTGTGTGTATGTATATATGTATGTAATGTATATATATATATATGTATATGTATGTGTATGTGTATGTGTGTGTATATGTATGTATATGTATATATATATATATATATATAATATCTAGATTAGAGCCTTATTAACGGATGCATTGTAACAATATTATAGGATAGTAGGTTAGAGCATATTATGTAAGGCACTATGTTATTAATGAAATGTACCACCTACTATCTGTTTCGTTACAAATAAATAAATAAATAAATAAATAAATAACAATTCTAACAACATCACACACTTCTAAATCGGTTTAAGCGTTTAGAAGTTATGGTGGAATAAAGAAACGGAAAACATTACACTCCTTTTTTGTCACGAAATCATGTAAAATATCATTCACTTAACGTATAAATACCCCACCTCCCCCCACTTCGTCTCCTTTGCTTGTACTTAAATTCCATTCCTCCCTTCGATATCGAACTGTCATATTTTTAACACGCTTTTATTAGGTCGACGTGTATGTAACTAACTATGTAATGGAATCTAAGGTAACTAATTTAACCATCGTCCAAGGATCGTAGCGTCATGAAACTTGGCAGCTGTATGTAGTTCTGATGACAGTCATGTCGTGAACACTTCCAAAAACTAGGGATATTGACCGTATATGCGATTTTTGCTTAAGAAGCTCTTTGCGAATTCTATTGCAATAAGAGCTCGGCCATATCCCACGAGGAAGTACATCGGCATGACACCAGGAATAAAACCCTGTATCTCCAACCGTTCGTAGCAAGTACTGCCAAGTTCCAGGCGACTAGTCGATACTTAGGCCTCAAACTTTTCAATAAATTGCCCGAAAGATTAAAAGCAATTAAAAACATCGATATTTTCAAGAGATCCATCCGAGTCTATCTGCTTAAAATCAACATGTATGCCCATAACGACTTCTTAAAATATTTTGAAAATACATAGCATCGTATCTACCCATTTAATCTAATACTTATTATTTACCGTTAATTGTTTTGTTGTAAACTGTTATCATATAGTGTATGTTTTTGTAAATTGGTAAGTTTAAAACTATATATTGTATATCATCTCTTGTCTAAATTGAGTCACTAATTTAAGATTAATTACTGTCATTCCTACACAATTGTATGGTTGTATTGGAAATAAATACCTTTTACTTTTACTTTACTTTACTTTACAATACAATTATATGGTACTGTCGAACTGATCTGATGATGGAGTCGGAAGATATGAACTGGAACTTCATGATGGAACATCGTATCATAGCTGTGTTTAAACTTGTTAGAAAAGTCTTGGAATGAACTTTGAACAACGATTAGGTTTCAAGGTCTGATGATAAAGCCGGAAGTTAGGCACTGGCATTCCATGATGGAATATCGTATCATAGCCGTGTTTGGACTTGTTAGAAAGGTCTTGTAATGAACTTTGACCACGATTAAGTTTCAACGTCTGATGATGAAGCCGGAAGACAGGAACTGGCATTCCATGATGGAATATCGTATCATAGTCGTATTTGCACTTGTGAGAAAGGTCACGTTTTTTGGTTTTTACGTGTATTTATAAAAGCGTGTTTTTAGTGTTTTTTTTAAAACTATTAATTTATTATTATCTGTATTATGATTATTATATAAGTGTATTAATTTTTATGTCCGCTGCTTTATATAAATTATTGCTTTAAAATTTTATTTTCCTACATGAAACTTTAGTCACAATAACCCTGGCAGTATGGTCGAAAGATATTGCCACTTGGCGATAGGCCCCCAATGTTGTACTCTATTGTGTATTCAAGAAAGTTTGTCAAACAAACACATTCATTACGTTCATTCAATATTGCATTCGTTGAATCGATTTAACTGCGCTTACATTGTACCTTATTCCCTTCTTATCTTATGGGCTCCTGGATTACAGGATTGCGGTAGTCGGATAAGATTTGGAATTTGCATATTTCCGGGCGATAAATGATTGGAGAGCGGTGCGCTCGGGTGAGAAACGGAAAGATTAGCGGCGAGTTGTACAAAACGAAGAGATGAATTTATCTCATCGCTCAGGCCATCCGGCGGCGGGTTGAGGTCCCGTCTACCCTCATTTTTCATCAGCGCTGGCTTAAGCTGACGTCGCGGACTAATTAATTAAAATAAGGCCGCTCACCGTACAGCTCAAACCTGCCCTCTCCTCACTCGGCAGAAAATTCCAACCGGCCGGTCGGCTGCCACTCGGACGTGCGATCGCACGGATTCACGGATGTTGATAAACAGCCATATCTCAAGGGATACATTGTACCATTGGACAGTCGTATGCGGCCTTAATTTCATTATCTCTGTACACCAGCGGATACCGACAGAGAGTAATCTCTGCTTTAACCCTTTCGAACCGGCAATACTATGTCGCTCCAAGACTGAAAACAAATTTAGGTTATAGACATTACTCCTTATAAAATTGTAATAAATAGCAGTGGTGTAAAGGGCATTGAAAAAATATTTTTAAAATTTACAAACATGCGGACTGGACAAGGACAGTATTCTCTAAAATCTACGTAAAACTCCGGTGGCCGTCACGAAAGAAACTTCGATAAGACATAGTTTCCCAATAGTCTAACAGTGTCTGGTACATATACATAACTGCAGGTTAAAAAGGGTTAAATACAGGAAACCGCTTTGTTCGCTCTGCCATCATCATCATATGGACAACCATCCCAGCATGGTATCAATTGCAACGAGCGAACCCGCTACCCCCGTGAGTTATAACGACATCATGTCATTTTGTCTCCCATGGAGTGGACGTAGTGACTGTGTGGACAACACAATCCTGTCAACTTACGCCAACAGCCTGTAAGGGTTTATGAATCTTTTAAGGAACCTTTTTACGTCTGGAATAGCTGATAATCTCAGATTGCTGTAAGGGTAAACTTACTACTTTTCTTTAAAGAAAACATTAAAAGCGTTTTTCTCAAAACCATATTTTTCAGTTTAGCGCCAGTGATAAAAAAAACTACTAGACGGATCAAGTTGTTAGTAAAACAAAATAAGACTATTAAATTCTCTTCTATATGAACTATAAGAAATCAGAAAAAAAATGTTTTTATATATATTTTTTACTAGTTAAACACAACTTTGTGGGCGAAAATCGATTTTATTTCGTTAAATCATTAAAAATGATTAAAATGATCACTTTGTTATTGATATAATACAAATTACAAATTATTACAAATTACAAATTATTTATTGATTTTAAATTATGAGTGGATTCAATATACAAAAGTCTAAACCTAACTAGGCTACCGCCTGTTCCAAGGTAGACAATTTATTTTAATTATCCTAAGAAATCTATAATATTATATTTATATAAATAAACAAAATCATACATAATGTAACAGAAATATCTTAATTACCTAATACAAAATTCGTAAGAAAATGTCATGAAAATTGTCAATAACCTATTATTTTATTTTAAAACATAATAAAAATAATAAATATTTATATATGTAATAATAAGTATTAATGTGTATTATTAATATACAAAAAAATCACAAAAATAAAAATAAAATTATATTTAGAAATCATGAATTTATATTACTACATATACCTATTATTATGTTTTTATTATAAGGATTCAATTATCTAATAAGGTATTCAATATCTGCATTTGTACAATTTAAGAGGTAGGCACTCAAACTATTTTAAATGTATATGAAATTTTAACGTCTTTAATGTTTGGTGGTATGCAATTATAAAATTTGGGGGCAAGATAATAAAGATATTAGTTTAGCTTTTTTGTTTCAGGTAAAATTACGCCAGCTTTTACCGGCGCAAGCAGATACCGCCATTACTACAGCGGTTGAAACACTTGAATTTCAAAAACAGTTTCTCAAAAATAGGTTTTTTACTATTACAAAAATTATTTTTATCTTTCAAATGTTAATCAAACAGATATAAAAGATTCAAAATCAGATTTCAACTTTAAGTTAAAATAAAACTTTTTTTGTCCTTCTAAACCAGGTTCCCGTAATCCACAGCAAGAAATTAAATTTAATAATTATATGCTAATTAAGCAAAGATTATGTTTGTGCGTATACTATAAACAATAGAATAGAATAGAATAGAATAGAATAGAATAACTTTATTGTGCTATAAAAACATAACCTAATGAATATTACGCTGGTTTTATAAAAAAGACAATTTATGCACAAATGGCGGACTTATCGCTATAGCGATATCTTACAGTCAACCATTTGATAAAATAATTCCTAATTTTCACCGTACAATACACAAAGAATTAGTAAAGTTAAATTTAAAATAAACTTATACAGATACATGTCAGTAACTTATGCTAAGGTTGCCCAGGGAAGGATAAAGGAGAGGACAAGGTGAGGTATTTGGTTAGTGGCTGTGTAAAAATAGATGTTTCTTCAACAATTTTTTGAAAGTATGCAGCGAAGGTGCATGCCTGATAGAGTGAGGGAGCTGATTCCATAAACGAGCAGAATGGACTGTAAAAGAGTGCGTGTAAACAGAAGAATGATGTATCGGAATAGCGAGTGTGTTATCCCGGCTTGATCGAAGTGGAAGACCGTGGCCTCCCAAAGGGTGGAAATTCTCCTTTAGATAGGAGGGTGAAGTGGGGTTATTGAGTATGTTGTAGAGTAGCGACAACGTATGAAAATTTCTTCGATTGCGAATAGGAAGCCAATGAAGTTGCTCACGAAAGCAGCTAACGTGGTCGAACTTTCGTAAATTAAAAACATACCTGAGTAAGATATTTTGCAGACGCTCCAGCTTATTCAAAATAACCTCACTGGCATCTATATAACAAACATCACCGTAGTCAAGTATAGGCGTTAAGAGTGTGGACACAATCATTTCTTTATGTGACATGGGGAGAAATCTTTGAAGCCGCCGGAGACTATGAAAACCATGGAAAATGCGACGACTTACTTGGTTTACTTGATCTTGCCAAGAAAGATGTTGATCTATTAGAATTCCAAGGTTTTTAACATTTTTGGTATATTCGACAATTTTTCCATTTACGCAAATCGGCGGTAATGATGATGTGTCTATTTTTGACAATGTTTTTTTGCCGCCTATAACAATTACTTGCGATTTATTTGGATTTATGATTATACCATGTTTTGTAGCCCAAACACATATTTGATCTAAATCGGAGTTCATTATAGACACGGCAGTGCAAAGGTCATCTGGCTTGGCATGATAATAGATTTGAAGGTCGTCAGCGTATAGATGGTATGATGATGTTAGGCCCTTAGCAATAGGGTTGATAAAAATTGAGAAGAGTAACGGCGATAAAACTCCTCCTTGCGGAACGCCGGCAGTAAGCTCAACCTGGTCCGATAAACATAGAGTTACTTAAATTAGCGTGTGAATGCGTTAAAATAGTTAAAAGGTTAAGAGCAATTTTATTTATTAAATAAAAATGAATGACTAAATTACAAATTTAAAAAAAGCACAAAAAAGAAATTAAAATTATTTTTAAAAATTGAGTATTTACTCTATTATTTGAATACTGTAAGTATTTAAAAAGTTTATTGAAAGTATTTACTGTTACCGTTTTTTTAATGTCTTACTTTTTCTTTAAGTTTTTACATCTTCAATGGAAAATCTTCATGATCTTTGATATTCACAAGTCGCCGGGAGGAATTAACTCTACTTTTAACTCTACTGCATCTAAACCACGAAGAACCCTCACTCTGTATTTTGAAAATGAAAGTACGAAAAAAGTGGCCATATTGTTTATTGTTGCATGGAAAACCTATATACAAAATATGATGAACTATTATTGTCTTTAGACGGTAAAAATAAATACTAAGAATTTTCTTGCTTCGATTTCTACCGATTCCTACCGCAATTTGGTAGGATCAACGCCGATTGGTCGAGCGTCGGTCGCCCTATAATTGAAAAAGTCAAAATTGCATACCCTTTAATTGTCGGCGAGTTGGCCGGCCAAGTGCACGTACAAATACAGTTCGGAACGCTTCGGACAATCTGTGCAAATTTAAATTAACAGTGTTACAGTGCCGGCAAATGGAGGAATTATTTGCGCAATTGTACAAAGTCGAGTTAACAAGCGAAGTTCATGGCTCTGTCAGCGTATTTGCCTGCGGATATGAGAGCAGGGGAGGCCTGGAAGAGGAGGGGGTAGAGTAGGACGAGGGGGGAGGAACAACATGCACTGTTTGGTTAAGTGCCTGACAAAGGATACGCAGTAAAGGCAGTAAATTATGCATTTTGTGGTTTATATTTATTTTTATTTTATTAACATTATTGGCGCAGATATAACGCAGTCAATTTATAAATGCGACATATCGGCCATTGTCATCTTGATGACGGCTTAGGCGAAATATTGGTACACATTTTATAATAATCATTAGTTTTTACTTTCCTGACGACCTATCGGAAAGGAAAGTATTGTGATCGCGCTAAAAAAAAATTTTGAGATGAAGATGGGAATATATATTTTGAGACTCCCTGAGACGATTGAGACTATTTCCAGACCGATCTCTGTCTGTCTGTATGTCTGTATGTCTGTATTTATGTATTCTTCCACGATAGCGCCCAGACGCTTAATCGGATTGAGCTGAAATTTGGTATATAAGCTTCTGTTAACCGTCGGAGGAACCCATTAGTTTTTGGAGTCCCTACGCCCTACGGTTGTGGTACCTCCCATACAAATTTGGGGTTCCCGGCGAAAAAATTGTTTCCGCGATAGCGCCCAGACGCTTAATCTGTCTAAGTTAAAATTTGGCATAGAAGCTTCTGTTAACCATCGGAAGAACCTATTAGTTTTTGGGGTACTTACGACCAACGTTTGGGGTACCTGCCATACAAATTTGGGGTACTAGAGTAAAAAATGTCGCTGTTTTTTCGCACCTCCCCGGATACTAGTCAGGAAAGTCTTGGGGTGACACAACCGATTTTTAATATACACTAATCGCCTATTATTTTCCAGCATTGATTCTCATCTTTCGCATTGTTGTGTTGCCGCTGTAGGAGAAAGTAGGAAGCCGGTTTGGTCAGGATTCAATACCACAGTAGGAAACACTTAGCAAACACTGAAAGAAGAGAAGAAATAATTATTATCACTGCAGGGCCTTGTATGCGAGGGTGTGTTCGAGTAGGTATAGAAAAGGTGAAAGTGCACGATTTATCGGAGTTTTAGCGGGCGATAGTGGATTTATTTCACAGTAGACCCGCGAGACCGTCTGAGAGACGGCAGTTTGAAACGGACATCCGTATCCGGTCAACTTTGCGAAGTCGCCGGCGCGTCCTTGCCAATTCCGATGGGCAAGTTCCCCTTTGAGAGGACGGCCGCGCCGTGCCGTGTCGCGCCGTTGGCCGCGCCCACCGAGAAACGTCAATGCTTCCGAAGGACTTCACTTATCGGAAAGGAGAAGCGCCACGCCGGCGGAAAGCGCCGATCGCGTTCGCGCCGTGACGTCCACTGACATAAAAACATCCTGGATAAGTCTACTGAAATTCAGGCTAAAAAAATAACTATGGCTTTAATAAAAATACAGAAAAAGTCTAATCTTCTCTTATTTTTCAATATGGAGGGGTTTGTGGTATAACAGTATTGCTGTGCACTTTACATTTTCGCTCAATAGGTACGGTATATAATAATAATATAAAGGAAAAATGAATGTTTAAATAGTCATAGACATAGCCATATTTTATTATTTCCAAAATTTACATACTGCGGAATGCGTCATTTTTCATTGACGTACAATTATTAATATCTTCATTACATGTACATATATTTTATATAAAGGTACGTATAGTTCAACAATAAATAAAATACAATTATAGTCAATATTTAAAAAAATATTAATCAATAGGTTTTTCAAGAATAATCAGCACTTACTACTAAGATAACAAAATGTAAAAACGAAATTACTCCAAAATTATTTTTTTTTTAGATACTGTAAAAGATATAGAAATAATCCATATCATAATATCACATAATTATTTAAAAAAAAAAAGTTTATTCAGCAAATAAACAAATATATTACATTTACGTAATTACATTTTAAACACAGCCACTACCTTCTTAAATTCATCTAAATTATAGAGAGTATGGATGGCTAGGTTTCTTTTTATGCACTTTTGTAATGCCACCTCTAAGTTTTAGAATTTATGTTGGCAGCAGATTGAAAAAAAATAATCAGATTGAAGAAAATATCTCTGGTATAATAAACCCAGCCGGACTTTTAGAATCATAATGTTATTCTTATTGCGTGTGTTATGATCGTGATTTTTTGAGTAATTTTCGTTTCCTTCCAAATTTGCTCTCGCATAAACTAAACACTGTTAAATAAATTCACATTTCACAGTCAATATTTTTTTATTTTTTAAGATCGGAGCACAGCGATCTCCTCTTTTTAACCCATATATCGTTCTGAGAGCATGTTTTTTCAGAATACAAAAATACGATTACTATCTGGTGCATTACCCCAGGTCAAAATACCATAAGCGATCTTCGAATGAAAGCATGCATAGTATGTGCTCATTGCGGCCTAGTTCTCCGGCTAGAAATTTGCTATTTTTTATAGCGTAACTAGCTGAAGACAGCTCCTTAGATAGCTTCTCGATATGTGGACTCTAGTTTAATTTCTGGTCTATTGTAATACCCAGAAATTTGGCGGTATTAACAACCTAAACTTTATTGGAATCCATGCTATTGTATTGATGTTGTTAACTGTTTTAACATTTTTAAGGCAAAAATCATGGCTACGGTTTTGGTGGGATTTAATAAAAGTTGGGTCGTTTTAAACCAATTACTAGAGACATTGGTTTGCATTATGTCATACTTCATCACTATACTATCCGCATTACAAAGTGGCGAGTCAGGTAATTTTCCATCGAAATCGTGCTATCTCTTTCGCACTTGCACGGCCTTATGGAGCGATACCTGTAACCGTAGTGTAGGTAGTTTTACGCATACAAAAGGAATGTCGATAAAGTAATGAAACGAGGGAAATAAATATTATTTCAGTATTCTTTTATTACGATAAATATTAAATAAGTTAAAAATATAAATATTGATATTGAATTATTAAAATAAAAGTAGACGAAAACTAATTTGGCAAAAGTGTCGTTAAAATATCATAAAATGTCGAAATCGAACTGTTACGGTTGCCACAATAAATAGTCCTAATCGGTTAGCTACTTACCACCTATTACGGTATTTACTCACCGCTTTTGGCTAAATCTAGGAATTTTATCTATCTATCTAATTTTAGAAGGTAAAAGTCTTTTCATTTTTCGGATTAATATATAGCCGATGACACTCACAAATAATGTGGCTTTCTATTGGTAAAAGAATTTTCCAATAGAAAGCCACATTAAAAAAAATCGGTTCAGTAGATCCAGAGATTACTTCCTACAACGTCACAAACTTTACCTCTTTATAATATTAGTATAGAAGTATAGATTACGATACGGTCGCGGTTCCATACTTATGTCGTATTATCTCTTTAACTATTTATGCAGTAAAAGGGAAAAGTCTTTTGTTTTAAACACTTGAGACGATAAATTTACTTATTTTCATAAGAATTCATAATTAATAAAATATAAAAGTTAGATATATGCTGTCGCTGAATTTTTTGTAGGCATTATCAAGCTCTACAACTTTTCTCTATAACTTAATCATATATCTCTCATCGTTAAGGCAGCGTTAGTTAGAAACGTTTTTGTTCGACCGCTTATTCTCCGACTTACTTTGCAAATCCGACTACCACGAAAAAGTCCTTTCATTTTTCGGATTAATATATAACTTATGACACTCACAAATAATGTCGCTTTCTATTGGTAACAGAATTTTCAAAATCGGTTTATTAGATCCAGGGATTACTTCCTACAACCTCACAAACTTTACCTCTTTATAATATTAGTATAGATAAATATTTTATCGACATGGTACCATTCCTATGTTAACTGTCTCTAATTGCCCCAGTCGCCAGTTTGTACTGCGGATACTATAGTTGTACCTTGCAATATAAAACTAGTGTCATCTGTGTATAGTGACGTATTACATTTTAATGGTATTGAATTATCCACATCGTTTATAAAAATAATAAATAATAGCGGACCCAGATTAGGACCTTGAAGTACTCCACATGTAATACGTTTTGGGAGCGATTTATTTTTCTTATATCTTTGAGACCTATCTTTAAGGTATGATTTTAGTAGATCGAGAGTTCTGCCTCTACATCCGTACATCTCCAGATTATCTAGAAGAATATCATGACTGACAGAACCGAAAGCGGAAAATCACAGAATACCGAGAGCGAATTTAGAGAGTTGTCCAAGGCATTTAAGATGACCTTTATAGTTCCCCAGTTGCCATGTGGGTTGATTTATATTTTCTGAAACCAAACTGGCTATTGGATACTATATTATTTTTATCCAAGAATTCTAATAGACGGTTGAAAATTATTTCCTCGAAAACCTTTGCAAAACTAGGCGACAAAGATATTGGGCAAAAATTATTTGGTTCTGTATTTTAACCTTTCTTATGAATAGGAATTACTTTCGCTATTTTTATTCCAGAAGGAAATACTCCTAGTATTAGGCAGCTATTTAAAATGGGAGGCAATTTGGGTGTAATTACGGCGGACGCATCTTTTATAAGTTTCATAGAATATTCCCAAATATCAGTCGCAGATTTAGACTTCAGACTTTTTATACAGAAAATTAAGTCCGTTTCAGTAATTAAATAGAGATGTATGGATTCTGGGATCGCTGCTATATTATTAGCATTCCGACTGTATGGCAGCGCCTATATTATAGTCTTACAAGCATTGGTAAAGAAGTCATCAAAAATGTTCGCTTGTTCTTCTGTTTCCGTATATCTTATATTGTCATGGATTACTTTAATTATATTGTTATTGTCATTGCCTTTGTTTATACACTCTCTCTTGATAATTTTCTATGTATCCTGGATCTGATTTCTAGAGTTTACTATTTCTTCTTTAATACTAATCCGTTTTGATGTTACCACAGCTTGGTCATAAATGTTTGTATATTTTAAGTAGTATTTTTTTCTTCGCTACTATTGTCCCTATTGCAGATATCACGTAAGAGTTGAAGCCTAGTCAGTGATATTTTCAGCCCTGAAATGATCCAAGACCGTTTTTGCATTGTTCTGCGCGATTTAACTTTTTCGGAAAGCAAGCTTCGATATTACGGTTAAAAAATCTTAAAAAGTCTGAGAAAGCATCATCAGGATTTAGCAAATTAATGTCAAAGTGTTCATAAGCAACGTTGCTGCAGAAATTAGCTATATTATTGGAGGTAAAAGATCTTTTCCAAACATGCCCTCCATAAGTCGGTTTTTTAATGACTTTGGATTCTAAGAGTTGTGCATTGTAGTCGCAAAAATCGATCAATATATTTCGTACTGAAATTTTATCAAAGGATAAGTTGGAAAATAACAGATCAATACACGTTGCGCTTGACTTTTGTATTCGTACTAGGAAGTCAACTAAACTGTAAAGGTTCTTAGGAAGTGACATGAAGTTTTTGCATATTAGGATGGCTTCAGTAGATCAATGTTATAGTCACCGGCCATGATTATCGCGATATTTTCACAAGAAAGAAGATCCATAACTTTTCCCAGTTGATTTATAAATATGTCAAAATCGCTGTCTGGAATTCTGTAGACGCAGACTGTATAGTTAATTTTCATAATTTGAACACATGATAAATCGATGAATTTTACCCGGGATAGATTGACGATGTCCGCTCTATCTGTAGCTTTAAATTTGTCGTTTGAAAGAATACAGCTACCGCCCCATATATGACCAGTCCTGCAGAAGTGGCTTACTAGCTTATAGTTGTTTAAATAGAACGTACTTAAGCTACAGTCTTTTAACCAACGTTCTCTTAGCCATAATAAATTGACCTCATTTTGTTGATACAATATTTCTGTCCTTAGGGATTTCTTGCTGGCTCCTTGAATATTGAGGTGCATAATACTGCATTTTTCCGTTGCGTCTTTTCTTGATAGTAACGTATCTTTTATTTCATTTCTGGATTTAATAGAGAGGGCATTGATTCTATTAGTTATCTCAAAGAAACTGTTAACATGGCAATAAAATTTTAATTAATGAGTTGTTTATTAGTCGACATAGTTTCCATTTATCTTTTTAGTTTAAAATTGAACCTTTCTGATTATAGTCCTTTTCCGTTAGACGATCATAAATCTTATTATTTTAATATTATTTACATAAAGATTCCAGTTTTTAATCTATACTAATATTATAAAGAGGTAAAGTTTAAGAGTTTGTGAGGTTGTAGGGAGTAATCTCTGGATCTACTAAACCGATTTTAAAAATTCTTTTACCAATAGAAAGACACGTTATTTGCGAGTGTCATAGGCTATATATATATCCGAAAAATGAAAAGACTTTTTCGTGGTAGTCGGATTTGCAAAGTAAGTCCGAGGAAAATCGGTCGAATGAAAACGTTTCTTTGGAACGCTGCCTTAACGATGAGAGATATATGATATATGAGTTTTAAAGAAAAGTTGTATAACTTGACAATGCCTAAAAAAGTCAGCGACAGCATATGTCTAACTTTTATATTTAAGTCACTAAAAGTAGTTTTTTATATTGAAAAAATATTTTAAATAATCGGTCACGTTTATTGGTCATATTATCAACGATTATGAATTCTTATCAAAATAAGTCAATTTATCGTCTCAAGTGTTTAAAACAAAAGACTTTTCCCTTTTACTGCATATAATTACCCTTTTACTGCATAAATGGTTAAAGAGATAATACGACATAGGCATGGAACCGCGACCGTATCTCGGGTTGGAACTCCTGAAAGACAATATATTTTGGTACCAAATAATAACATTATACAGAGAAGTTTTGAACAATTAAAATAAACATAATTTATTCAATCATAATCATTTCATTCACTCATTTGAAACCCGGTAATATAGCCAAATTGGCATGCAAATACATACATACATATGCAGTAAAAATATAACCCTCCTTTTGGCAGTCGAAAAATAAATCGTAGCATTAGTAATCAGGAGACATGTGTGCAGAATCCGTTTATGATTGATATTAATGATATCAATGGCAATTATCTTATTAAAGATGATTTAATTAACATAAGATCCAAAGAAGTATTGCGAGCTAAATTTAATGCAAAATATATAATAATTGCGATAGTTTAGGACAAGCGTGTTAAACGAGCAATGCCTGTATTAATTCCGTTCCACTACGTACCTCTGTGAATCAGGGTTCTCAGTATTAGTGTCAATTAAAACTAAAAATTGTAAGCGATTAGATGTGAAAGATGATATGCGCCTAGTAATGTATAAGGCAATTCCGCAATTTAATGTGCTTATTGAACAGAACCAGCAGCACCGCCTCACTTTAACAACCATCCCACGCTTATCTTTATCTTGTCTGCAGTAATAAAAAAATAGTATTTTTTCCAAAAAGCCTTGTTTTTTTACATACTTTTGAAAGGGTCTGTTTGATTTTTGAAATTTTGCAAGGGGTTCATGACTACATTAAGGTTAGGAAATCCTGCTCTAGACAGAGCCAACATCTTCTATCTCCCTCCAGAAGAAGATTGATCAGCGGCCGTCGGCGACGCTGCCACGCATTTGTTCTGATTCAACGTGTAATTTGTAAACTAATATAAGAACAGGATAGGATAAAAACAAATGAAATATATATTATATATCAATAGATTTACAGCAGCAAATCGCACTCTCTTAGTACGATTTCAAAAGAGCCCACATCTTTGTACATCGTTTTGCAATAAATGGCACATATTTTTATATTTTATCGCAACCTCACTTAAGCAAACTTAAGTCCAAACAATCGCTTATAACTTTCACTTTGAAAACTACTGCTCTGGCGATGTCAGCCAAGAGCCTAAAATATATGAGGACCATCGTCGCGGGTATCTCCTTCGGTGAAGGAACATGATCTAAGAGCTTTATGTATTAAAGCGGCATATCCAGATTTATTAGTGCACGCTGCGTGACGCCCCCACGTGACTCTTTATCATTTCTCCCGGGCGGCATAAAATAACCGAGACCGTCCTTATAGAAGCGACACGAGCATTCGCTCTGGTACATTTGCAAGTTGAAGTATCCGAGTCGTTTCGCCATCTACCACTCGCGTCGATCCCTTTTTCCAGTTTCATTAATGACGTATGTCGACGTGGCGATGAGTAGCGCGTCAGTTCATGTAATTCAAAAGATTGTGTGTTCTTAATAGTAGTGTAATGATAATGATAACAGTAGATGAGAGGTATTGGAGGAATATTATTCAGAAGTAAATACTTTATTCATTAGCATCATTATGAATCTGTTTTATTAATACTTTCCTAATGTCCCATCGTTTGTTTATATAATTTTATACAACAATTATTGAATGTAAATTGACTATATATGTAAATATTATTTTTTCTGATTTTTATTATTTACATCTCGTAATATTTTTGTTCTTCCTTTTTCTTAACAATAACTTTACACTGTTCTCGTAGCCTCAATATTTAAAAATGATTGTTTTTATGTATTATTTTTATTGTTGGTTTTTTTTTTAAATTCATGACTGTTTATTATGAATTTTAGATTTTTTTTTATTTACTAACTTTGACTATTTTTATTTTTGATTTTGCATTTTTCGTTATTGGAATAATCTTTTTATTAATTATGAACTATCTATTAAATACATTTCTCACTCCCTTATTGTTTTTTTAACATATTTACACACTTTTTAATATAAGTCTATGTTTATAGAAAGTTAGCCCAAGCAAAAGCTTTGTTTATTTGGGCGACATCAGACAGTAAACATCATAATATATTAATGGGGTTTAAATTATAGGTGTGGATTAAGTAATTTTGGTACCTAATATTTTATTTGATGTTTAAAATTGCAATATTATTTGAGAATTCCTTTAAATTATTAAATATTTGATTTAAATTCCTTTTATTATATTTATTAATTAACGCTTATTGCGGTTTTAATTTTTTACAACACGCATAACCGAAGCAATATCTCGTTTCACCATTCTTCGTCAAGACATCTATGTTGAAGTTAAAATACTTCATCCTACACAACCATTCCCTGTGTAGGAAGTAAAGGTCTGTCTGTAGGAAGTAATTATAATGTCTTTCAATGATGGTCTCGGAAAACGTTGCATGATTTAGTCTGCAAAACTATAATTATTAACATTGGTCGTATAGAAATGTTGTATACATAAAATAATCAAATACAATAGGGTCTAGCAAAAAAGAGCCAAGTGGGACGGTAGAGATATCGGTGAAATATGTGGGGCGGAGAATGTTGTGTAAGTAGGGTCGCGCCTGCTTGTCTTTGTCTGCATTGCGGATTCATCCGATTTCCATTCATAGAACAAGGGGATTATGCAAATCGAGTGTTTCCGCCTCAGATCCGCGCTAGATGCAGGTAACGACTATCACCCGCACACTTCCAGATGCCTTTTATTACTGCCACCAGTGCGATGGCCATCGGGATGTTAACCTTTAAGTGCACGAATGGGGTTTGCGGAACATCGTTAAATGTTAAAATTAGTTCACGAAAAATAAGATCGCTTAATTGAGAAAGATTGATTCACAGCGTGGTAGCCTTATTTAATGTCAGCAACGTGTGTGAATTTTTAAAAGTTAATAAAACTCAAATTGTACTTGTATTTAATTTAAGGATGATATTGTAAAATAAAAATTAATAAAGATAAAAAAGTAAACAAGCTAATAACAAATTTTAAGCGAGTGCCAATAATACGATATACGCGTACGAAAGTTTAGTGTTACTAGCTAAACGACCGAAGATTTCTTGACCCATACAACCAGTTGACAATTTGCATTTGGTGGGCAGAAGTCACGACGAATCTTGGACGGGGAGTTCTGAGAAAATAGGTGCGTAATAGAAATTTTGGGTCATCACCGAACGTGGCAAACTAACTGGACAGGATTAGGGCGTCTATTTAACAGACATAAGGTGTGTTTGAATTTAAAAATATATGTAACATTATAGACTAATAAAGAATTTTGAATTGAATTTGAATTAGTTTCTTTAAAAAGTTCTCGAAATGTAGCCTTAGAACCTTGTACTTATATTGACCGAAAAGCTCTCTTTTGCAGCATAAATATAGATTCCACGTCAGCAGTCCTTCCCAGTAGTAGTACACTAAAAGACATATCTGTATGGAAATTGCTGAATTTAACTACTCGCGTCATTTCCATGTAACTCAGCTGTCTTATTTCCTAACTGCAAACGCTGCTGACCTTAGTCTACCAACTGAGCATACCATGGTAGAGGCAAAAGGGGCTGCGGTTCGGATGCCTATATTTTCTTCTTCTCTTATTTGGGATGTCCTGTGTCGCGGCGGCGGTCGGTAATGAGAGGGCGAGTGCACGAATTGTCTGTAGGTTTACGAAAAAAATGTTAGTTTAACACCGAAACTTGCCCTGCTAAAAAGCCAATGAGTTATGAAAAGATTTTGAGCGTTATGTGCCTTTGGAAAGGAGGTTGACTTGATCAAAAGGATTATTTTTCGACGTGCGCAGATAGTGAGAATGCAACGCATTAAACACCTTCGATTCAATTGTTTACTCAAATATACTAACCCAAAATAAATAAATAAGATTTCGACCCAGCAAGCTATCTGTGTACTAACTTTCAAGATCAGTGAGTCTAATATTTAGAGACTGAAGTTTGACTAGTGCGCCTCCTGGTGGACTGAATTAAACCACAACCTTTGCAACTCTTGCATAGGTTGTGGAGTGAATGAATAACCAAATTTTAGCTTAATCGGTTTAAGCATTTAGTCGCTACCTCGGTTAAATACTCACAGAGAGAGAGAGAGAGAGAGAGAAACACAAACAGACTTTTATTTGGAAATGCTCTTAATAATCTCAGGGGGTTCAACATGAATATTTCAGATGTAATCTCGATAAAAAACAGCGCGTTCATAATACTTTCCTTCTTCGTTGGTTGGTGTGCCGGCAAAGTATCACACAGAAAGAATTTTCAACTAAGCAGGCAGTTATTTTCTGCCTTCATGCAGAGCACACGACTATTCAATTTTTAAAAAAATAATTTAATTTAATTTAAGCAATTCACAAAAATATTACAAGTTGCAGTTAAGAAACATCAAAGAAAATATCATATAACTAAAACACAGCAAGGAATTTGACTCAATTATTAAAATATGCCCTCTGTCCAAAATCGCCCAACTAAGCATAGCTTGTGCTTGGGCGGACATTCTATAATCATAGGGTAGTTGAATGCGTAGAAGAAAAAATACATGTAAATATTTCAAAAAACTCAATAAAAAAAATGTTTGAAAAATCTAAATGGCTACGTGCCTTTTTTAAATATTGTGTTAAAAATAAGTGTACAGACGTGAAAAATTCAAAATCACATATAAAAAACCTTAATAATTCCTAAAAATAGGAGTACGTGAAATAGTCAAAGTTATAAAAATATTCGTAAAATAACCATTTGGTAGTTGGTACTTCGCCCAACATATCGAGTCAACAAAAGAATTAGATTCTAGAAATCCATAACTGCAAACACACACAATTCTACACGCGCAACTGACATTGAATTCCATCTAATTTCGGCAATTAATGCAGTCGCAAGCTGATGATTCATATAATTTCTCCTGATCGATTCAATCGGACATACTCACTGCCCCCACGCCTACAGCATTGCATCATTTAATGCGATATATAAGCCCATACATTCAGCCAATTATTTATCATCCTCTGGCCAGTCAGCTACAAGCGAACATCATCCTCGAGTTGTCACTCTCCGCGCTCACACCTCGTGATCATCCTCTGGCGACCCTCCGCTACGCATAGTACACGCGATCATCATCTTCACTCACACACTACACTCACCGCGACTCATCATTCGAAGCGTTACAACTGGCAAGCATCAAATACCTTCTGCAATAAACTACTTCAACTTCCGCAAGACGACTTTCACTACGGAGAACACCCTTGATGACACCACTCCTCACTTACGAGCAATTGGAGTCTAGTGAGGGGTGGTCCCTCACAATGTCATAAATTCATATAACTTAAATGTTAAAAATTAGGAATAGCTAAAAAAATAAAACAACGACATAATGGTAATGAAAATAATTATAAATAGTCATAAAAAGTAATCATAAACATAATCAAGTAGTAATAAGAAATAATATATAAATCAAATAATAATATAATATATTTAATCGATTATAATGAAAATAAATATACGTGTGGCACTCGGGGACTGCCGCGGTAAAGCTATTGCATAGCATTTTTAACAACTTATGCAATTATAATTATTTATTTATATTATTTAATTTATTTTTTTTGATATCAGATAACTGCGCTCTATCGGAAAACGTTGAAATTATTCCGAATCATAAATGATTCGGAATAATTTAAACGTCTTCCGATAGAGCGCCGCGCACGATTTTTTTATTCGATAAAGCAAAAAAACCGGATTATTCGAAAAAAATCGTAGATAAAAAGATAGATAATTAAATTATCTTTAAAATGGTGCAGGTTTCATAACAATACACCATATAGTATTTGCATAGTAGTCGTTTTTGTATTCGGTTAGACGTAATTTCACAAATGAATTACACTATGTAATATAAACAAAATCTAAAATATTCAAAGCTAAGAGTATTAGGAAAATGTTCTTGTTTAACACATATTTTTTTCGAATCGTAAGCAGTACTCGTTTAGACGTAATTATCAGTTTAAAATCATTAATATTCGTTTAGAAATTTCTACATTCGGTCGCCGCGCTGGCCCGCGATAAAAGCTATGCAATAGCTTAAAAATCAAAAGCAGTTATCAAAAATGAAAAGCAGGGTATTAATATAGTACTGTACTTACTATGATACCATAAGTAACATGTTATACGCTATCAAGTATGTACATAGTTTTATAACAGGGTCAAGATAATGTAGAAATCGTTGAGCGCAACAAGAACAGAGTTTATCACCTCGGTCGTTTTTCACTCGGGCTTGGGAATTCTTAACTAGGAAATTTAGTGCTTACCGCCTCTTAAATAATTTATAGCCACACAAAATTCTAGGGTTTATTCCATTACTAGCGGAATTACCCAGCGACGACGGGTGGTTTTATTTAATAAACATGACTTTACATGATGATATACTAAAATTACAAGGCAGATTTCTAGTGTTTTTCCTTTTTTTTGACGACTTTCGTGGAACATTTCTGCAAAATCCTGGAGTATTATTTATCTCATTGGAGTAGTATTTGGTTGTTTTTCCCAAAGCGACGAATTTGAATCCTAGATCATTCCAACCAAATTTTATCTTAACCAATTTCTATCAACAATATCATGCCGCTTCGAGTTTCACTGAAGGTTTCCGAAATGAAAAAGAAGAAAATTAAATCAATGTCCAAAAAATGAATTTTTTGTTTCGCAAAATAGTCCCCGTAAGCGGTAATTTTCATACTACCAATAAACTAATAAACCAAAACACAATAAACCGATTATCATAACATTATCATATGGTATACTGATATGGGGGAATGCCACAGACAGTTCTAAGGTTTTCATTTTACAGAAAAGTGCACTGAGAGCAATTGCAGGAGTATCCCGTGACACGCACTGCGAACCATATTTTCTTAAGTACAAAATACTGACTTTTACGTCTGAATATATTTTACAATGTCTACTATATGCTAAATCAAATATTAACGAACAAGAGGTAAACGGGAATATGCACTCCCACAATACACGCAGACGTGATGACGTCATCCTGCCTAAAGTACGCCTTACGCGGACACAAAAGTCCTTTGGATATTTGAGCTATAAGCTCTTTAACCAGCTACCACTCTCCACAAGAAAGATGGAAACAAAGGCGTTTAAAAGATTTATTAAACAAAAGCTACAATCTACACATGCTTTCTATAAGCTGGGTGATTTTTTTGAGCATGCCAAGTCTTTCAAATGGGAATAACATTAATATGTAACTTTCAGGTACCTCATTTTAGTTCTTATTGTTTAATAGTAATATTATGAATTTAATATTTAGATTACAATGTGTAATGTAACATACCTGATCATATACATACGTTGTTTTTCCAATTTTGTTTTGATACTTCCTATTGTGTGATTATGTTTTGTATAAAGTGCTTGATGGCTATTAATATTCTTATAATAATTATCTATTTTATATGTATACTCATGTACATGGATTCAGCTCTATTTTTTTAAAATTTTATTTGTCTGCCGTGTAAAGCCGACTTTAGTCAACGCTATTGTCGAATTAATATTTATGCTTTAATCGTTTTATATCTACATTTAAACTGACGAATTCTAATATGCGATAATTAGCTTTAATTCATAATTCATGCTTTTATTGTATATTCTAAATGAATAAATTGAATACTGAATACTGAATACTGAATTTACTACTCGGAAAAATTATTTTTTTTCCCCGGAAATAATTTTCAATTCAATTTAAATTTTCAATTAAAATCAATTTATTTTATTGTTATTGTGGTGTAATACGCGTAACATGGAGTTCTACAGTTATTTAGTGCGTCATAACCTGCCTTTTAGGGGTACAATATTTTATAAAACTTGAAACCGAAATTGACTTAAACATTAAAAAAACATGTTTTATTAAATTTAGGTTATGTACGAGTATATTGTTATTTCGTTTTTAATTTTAGCATTAAGTTAGTTATGTAAGTCAGTTATTATAGACTTACACTCTAGATTTAATATTCAAGGGCGAATTGGATTCGTCTGTAATGCTCTTGCATAATATTTGAAAGTAATAAATAAATAATATATATATATATATATATATATATATATATATATATATATATATATATATATATATATATATATATATATATATATATATATATATATATATAATTATTTAAAATGAGTAAAGTTAGATAATAAAAAGTCAAATTAGGTAGATTAATTCAGAAACGGTAACTTTAAAAAAATGTTTGAAAATAGCCAGAAACGAAAACAATTGCTAATAAAGTGTCATAATGGGCCCGATTGTGTTTCTTTGTGAACTAAAACTAAAATTAGTCCAAGCGAACGAGACAAAGCAATATGTTAGAGCGAAATATGAAACGAACGATCGTCGATAAATACTACCAGTCGCACTTATACTCGTCCGAATAAATTCGAGCATATTTCATGCGGTGTAAGATTTAGATGCTTTGACCTTGGCGGGCAGGTTTAATGCGAAAAAGTGACAACCGGTCATCTCACATTTCGCTCTAGCGTATTGCCCTGTCTCGTTCGCACTGACTAATTTCCGATTTTAGTTCTAGAAGAAACGCAATCGAGCCTAATATGATAATAAAAATAAAGGCAAAGATTGTTGAAATATCTACGCTAGACTATTTCATTCAAGTAGTTCGATCACATGTAAATAAACCAGGTTGTTTTTTTGTACATTTAATGATCGACTCTAGTGATTGGAAAAGATTAATGTAAAACTAGGAAAATAAATACAATTCGATTCCCGACCTCCCGAGCACCCATCCATTGCCTAAGCTTTTCCAGACTCGGAATTTCGCAATGGTCATCAATAATAGACCAGATTTCTTTCAGATTTAATACCAAACATTCACAAACTGGGAAAATAAGTCCTAGAAATATTCACTACCTCCCCGAGTATACGTGAAATTCTAGATTCCCTTCGCATAGCGGCATAGCATTGCAGTTCCTCTGTGCCCAGGCCTCGCTCTCCGCTCGCGCCGCAGTCCGCTCGGCCCATGTCTCCCCCGTGCCACTGGCTTTCAATCTCACCAGCCCACTGGGTATTTGCCCGGTAAGCGCGTTCGCCCAGTCCGAGCATGCTATAAATAATTCGCGAACTCCGCGCCTTTCCTCCTTCTCATCGCCGCACGAAGGGCTGTTTGGCAGTCACTGATCATGTAAAACGACTGTAAAACGTCACCATCATTTTAAGCTATTGCATAGCTTTTATCGCGGGCCTGCCAGCGCGGCGACCGAATGAAGAAATTTCTTTACGAAAATTAATTATTTTAAACTGATAATTACGTCTAAACGAGTACTGCTTACGATTCGAAAAAAATATATGTTAAACAAGAACATTTTCCTAATATTCTTAGCTTTGAATATTTTAGATTTTGTTTATATTACATAGTGTAATTAATTTGTGAAATTAGGTCTAACCGAAAACAAAAACGACTACTACGCAAATACTATCTGGCGTATTATTATGAAACCTGCACTATTTTAAAGATAATTTAATTATCTATCTTTTCATCTACGATTTTTTTCGAATAATCCGTTTTTTTGCTTTATCGAATAAAAAATTCGTGCGCGGCGCTCTACCGGAAGACGTTTAAATTATTCCGAATCATTTGCTACCGCAGCCGCAAATGATTCGGAATAATTTCAACGTTTTCCGATAGAGCGCAGTTATCTGATATCAGAAAAAATAAAATAAATAAATAATTATAATTGCATAAGTTGTTAAAAATGCTATGTAATAGCTTTACCGCGGCAGTCCCCGAGTGTCACACGTATTTTTTTTTTTTCACCAATTTTACCAATAACGTCTATAACACGAAAAATAAAGAGGAAATAATAAAAAACTATTGCCGTTGCAAAAAGTGGCCGAAAAAGGAACTTAAAGCAGTTAGGGAACTGAGGGACTTAAAAATATATATTTAATAGTAGTAAATTGTATCACAAGGGAGCAAAACAATATTTTTACGGCTAGGGCGCTTTTTTGAATCCAGAGCGAAGTGAGGGATTCTAGAGTAGAATCCCTAGCGTAGCGAGGGATTCTTTAGTAGAATCCTGAACGTAGCGAGGGATTCAAAAAAGCGCCCGATCCAAAAATATTTTGCTCCCGAGTGATACACTCTACTTTTCATCACCCTTTATGAGAAAATAAAAGGCGCCTCACATTTTATTTTAATATTATTATTTCATAAAACATAGAGGATCAACTGAAATTAAATTTCGTTTTTAATTTCATTTGATTTTTTTATTCAGCCGGCGGCGCGACTAGGGGCCGTCGTACCAGCCAGTCTCTACTCAAACAATATTTGCGTTCGATTTCTCCGGCGCTGAAGACTAAGATGTTCCAAATTCAAAAAGGGCGCCGCAAAGATAAATTGCGGCGCACTTATTCAAAAAGTGAGCCGCAAAGATATAGTTGCGGCGCACTTATAAAGTTTCTTATAGAAAACACCACTTTTGGGCGCACGTAAAAGCGAACCAAGTCGCCCTTTTCGAATAGATGGGATGAAAATAAAACTCTCCCACAACTGCAGAAAAATCATACCACCAAAAATATAATTACAAAACGTGTCTAAGTAGTTGGCAGTGACTTTGATGTCGTCAAGTGAAATATTCCTGCCATATTATCTTGTCCAAACTGGCGAGATGAAGGGGATGGGGGAGGGGCTGCGAAAGGGAGAAGGGGGGAGATCGAACGGTTTGGCGTGGAAGGGGGAGATTGTCTGCTTTCCGGGAAAGTGTTAAAGTGACACAACCGATTTTCTACAACCATTGCTCCGGTTTCCTGGCCCGGCTCTCAGAGTGTGGCGTCGTAGGGCTCTGCGCCTTGCGATATGTATCTCTTGACGGTAACGCTGCTCGTCAACCTTTATATAGCCTCGCGAGGGCTGACTCCGCCGCACGCAGTAATAAAACGGATTTTTATTAAATAATTGTGGTTTATGTATTCCACTATATAAATACGTCTATATTTCCGGAATGTTAGTACATTCCGACCTTTTGTTTGATACTAAAAACAAACTTAATTTATTGTTTATTTAAAAATGTTTTTCCCACATTTAAAAAAAAAGTTGTTTATCTGCTACTACTGTTTCACCCCCTACAAGGATGCCGGTTATTTAAAACTCACCCTGTATAGCTCTATATTTGTGTATAGACGTTCTAGTTGTCCTTTTCACTTGAATATTATTAGTGATATTGCTTTATTTGCTGATGATCATCACATTATTTCTCTATTTATTTATTTGTAGGCTATATTCGCTGCTACAATATATGATAAATTTTTACTCTTCCAGTTAAATTATTACCATTGTTTATATAAGGAATTAGACTGCTCAACTCCATAGTATGTTGTGGCAACCCTTCTGCGCCGGCCAGATGCAAACTAATAGCAATTTATTTGGCCATCTACATTGATAATAAACTGGTATTTTATAAAATAATTATTAATTATGAATTCCTAATATTTTAAGAACTGTTAAAAATAATAGCATTTTATTATTAGGGCTATCTATCGCATTTTTTTTATATAGGCATATTTTTATATAGGCAAACATTAAAATAATAACACGGAGAGGTAGAATGCGATTTATTATTCTATTTGAAATTCAATCGAGTACCTATTAGTCTTTTATATTTGTTTGATTAACATTTAAAAAATATTTTTTGTAATATAAAAAAAAGTTATTTTTGAGACTGAATTGCAAATGTTTCTACCGCTGCTGAAATTACGGCATTTGCTTGCGCCAGTAATAGCGAGCGTAATTTTTCATAAAACAAAAGAAAACTAAGATATTATTTTTTATATAAGTATTTTGTAGATAAACTAAAAAAAATAAGTAAGAGGTAACATTTTAAAGAAAATCATTGATTTAAAGACATAAAATCGATTTTCGCCCAAAAAAATTTTGTTTAACTATTAGAAAACATAATACCTATAGTAATAATTATTAGTTAAAAAAAACACTAAAAACACGCTTTTATAAATGATCTTAAATCGTGGTCAAAGTTCATTACAACAAGACCTTTCTAACAAGTCCAAACACGGCTATGATACGATATTCCATCATGGAATGCCAGTGCCTATCTTTCGGCTTCATCATCAGACCTTGAAACCTAATCGTGGTCAAAGTTCATTCCAATACTTTTCTAACAAGTCCAAACACAGCTATGATATGATGTCCCATCATGAAGTTACAGTTCATATAATCCGATTCCATCATCAGATCAATTCAACAGTACCATATTATTGTATTGCATCAGAACTACATACAGCTGCCAATTTTCATGACGCTACGATCATTGGAAGATGGTTAAATTAGTTACCTTAGATTCCATTACATAGTTACATACAGGTCGACCTAATAAAAGCGTATTAAAAACCATTTCGTACTTCATATAAACAAGAATGTAATAATCTTTTAGTTTTTTTCGAATAACTTGATCCGTCGAGTGTTTTTTTTTATCACCGGCGCCAAACTGAAAAATACGGTTTTGAGAAAAACGCGTATATATATTTTTTAAAGAAACATAGACAGTTTTTTACACTTACAGCGATCTTAGACTATCAGCTATTCTAGAGGTAAAAGATTCATGAATGTAATTCAACTTATTTTTTTTTAAAACACGAAAAACATTAATTAAGTTTAAAAAACTTGAATGAAGTTAGTCAGTTTTTTCCATGCCCTGAAAAGTTTGCTTGTTAGCGTGTACAAGGTCTGACATATAGAGCGACGCAAGCATACTGAGTGGTGTGTACTTGTAGCGTATTTACAGAAAGTGGCTGAATTTGTCGGTTCAGCTTTATTTCGGGGCATCTGTCACCGGTTGGCCATTTGTTTCAATCCCACTCAAGACGCGCCGCTGGACATTTTTCAGCATCCACAACGGGGTCATTATCCTTGGCTTTCATTCCGCCTTGTCACTCGCCGTTCGACTCGACCCACTCCAAATGCCACCTCAATACAGCCACCAACCACAAGACTGTCACAGGAGAGCTCAAAGTAGTTGCTTGTGACAGTTAATGGTTCCTGTGCATTTTGGCCACTAAGACCCGCTCGTTTACTCGGATCGGCTCAACTCACGGATCAACTCCTATTTAGTAGCCCCTTCGAAGAGAGACAAACCTGGAACGTACTTCGTTTACCCCTGCCAGGTAGGTCGGTCGGTTCCTCGGAGGTTTGTCCTACAGGCGCTGATGGGCGGTTTGCGTATCGTGCTTCGTCAGCAATTCGACTTTGCACTTTGGTGAATAAATAAAGGGAGGGAGGGAGAAATC
Organism: Micropterix aruncella; assembly: GCA_944548615.1. Lineage (NCBI taxonomy): Eukaryota > Metazoa > Arthropoda > Insecta > Lepidoptera > Micropterigidae > Micropterix > Micropterix aruncella. The sequence goes on along the minus strand of OX155980.1, from coordinate 80,515,409 downwards.
TGGTCACAATTGGTAGTTAGGGCGCGAGTGCCGCCCGCCAGGTAACATACCTGGCTACTCGCGGTAAGGCGTTGGTCTCTAACGGGTTGTGGCGTAGCTAGACGTCGGATTTGTTATGTCCAAAGTCTTCTACGCTCACTGCACGGTCGATAGAACGAAGAATCGTTAAAACGTCCTGCGGTGACGGGTTCGCCCGTTGTGGTTGACATCTCAATATTTTAGTCAGAGTGCACAGTCGATTGGCTATCGCCGCACGGTGCGCAGACCGTCCAGGAGCTCCAGAAGTTCGATTCCCAGGGGAAACTGACCATAAGGCCAGAGTCCTACCCAGGCTCGCACTTCATGCTTGGAGGCCGTCGGATATGTGTTGACCCGTGAGTGTAACCAACCCTGAACAGAATGGGTCCTCGTGGCCAACTCAGCAAAGGCCCATTAACTCCCCTTTTAGTTAGTTACATACAGGTCGACCTAATAAAAGCGTGTTAAATAGCTCGTAGTTTGATCTAATGTCAAAAAATCGGTTGTCTGTAAAGTCGGTTTACTGACGATAGTTGAACGTGACGTCATAAGAAAATACTGATGGAATGGTTGCATTTGAAGCAGTTTCATTTAAGATTCTGATATTGCTTATTACAAACACCCAAAAATATATGCTTTTATACTCACCGATTTGACTACAACATGTAAATGTATTATTGTATAGCAGTATAATTGTATAATTGTTTATTGTTTAAAGTTAATTGTTTTTTTTTAATTTGAAAGTTTGAAATCTCAAACTGTTAAATAACGGTTTGAGAAGCTTTTGAGCACGCTGCGCCGTCTAGCGGTAGGTAATACGTCGTAAATAAACAATATCAGCGACATTTTACCAACCGCTAGATAGCGCATCGTAATGATAGCTTTTCATACTTTTTAAGCTATTGCATAGCTTTTATCGCGGGCCTAGGCCAGCGCGGCGACCGAATGAAGAAATTTCTTAACGAAAATTAATGATTTTAAACTGATAATTACGTCTAAACGAGTGCTGCTTACGCGTCGAAAAAAATATATGTTAAACAAGAACATTTTCTTAATTTTCTTAGCTTTGAATATTTTAGATTTTGTTCATATTACATAGTGTAATAATTTGTGAAATTAGGTCTAACCGAACACAAAAACGACTACTACGCAAATACTATCTGGCGTATTATTATGAAACCTGCACCATTTTAAAGATAATTTAATTATCTATCTTTTTATCTACGATTTTTTTCTAATAATCCGTTTTTTTTGCTTTATCGAATAAAAAATTCGTGCGCGGCGCTCTATCGGAAGACGTTTAAATTATTCCGAATCATTTGCTACCGCAGCCGCAAATGATTCGGAATAATTACAACGTTTTCCGATAGAGCGCAGTTATCTGATATCAGAATAATAAAATAAATAAATAATTATAATTGCATAAGTTGTTAAAAATGATATGCAATAGCTTTACTGCGACGGTCCCCGAGTGCCACACGTATTTTTTTATTTTTTAAAAAATAAAAAAATACGTGTGGCACTCGGGGACTGCCGCGGTAAAGCTATTGCATAGCATTTTTAACAACTTATGCAATTATAATTATATATTTATTTTATTTTTTCTGATATCAGATAACTGCGCTCTATCGGAAAACTTTGAAATTATTCCGAATCATTTGCGGCTGCGAAAGCAAATGATTCGGAATAATTTAAACGTCTTCCGATAGAGCGCCGCGCACGAATTTTTTATTCGATAAAGCAAAAAAAACATATTATTCGAAAAAAATCGTAGATAAAAAGATAGATAATTAAATTATCTTTAAAATGGTGCAGGTTTCATAATAATACGCCAGATAGTATTTGCGTAGTAGTCGTTTTTGTGTTCGGTTAGACCTAATTTCACAAATTAATTGCACTATATAATATAAACAAAATCTAAAATTATCATTGCTAAGAATATTAGGAAAATGTTCTTGTTTAACATATATTTTTTTCGAATCGTAAGCTGTACTCGTTTAGACGTAATTATCATTTTAAAATCATTAATTTTCGTTAAGAAATTTCTTCATTTGGTCGCCGCGATGGCCTAGGCCCGCGATAAAAGCTATGCAATAGCTTAAAAGTTGCTTACTTCGTTGCACTTCGTTGTACCCACAAGAAAATTGCCCGTTCAGTAATTACATTCCGTATATCAAGAATACATATAAAATTATGTCAAGAATTTAAATCAATGTAGTGATTTTCATTCGTACTATTTTAAACTGAGGTTAGTAAATAATTCTTGTCGCAACCGGTAGATGGCAGCATTTATATTGAATAATAAATATAATAAATGGAACGCCTCAGAGCGAGGTAACGCCGCATGAGTCATGTTTTTTCTTGCGTGCAGCAGGCTCCATCGGTTTATAAGACGTTGTCACGTCAAAAACATTTTACTAAAATTCTTACGTACGCCTCGCCTCAGTCTCTTGGTGCTACTAAAATAATTGAAATTATGGGTAGGGTTTGTAAAAATAATTTGCGTCTGCGAGCTATCGGGGTGCTTCATCTTTCTTGTCAGCAGTATGGGAGTCGCGTAGAGAGTATTATAACAAATCACTCCGAGTAGCCCGAAAACGTATTGCATCGCAAACAGGAATGAGGAATGCAAAATGTCTGACACGTGTTATATATTCACACCGTCTTCTTTGCAAAAATACTTCATTTTCTAGGATAGAATTGTATGCTTACGCGGCAGGTATACTGGAAGCACGGATCCGATATAGATGTGTCCACTCGTCAGAAACATACGGGGGAATGACCAAAAATTAGGACACCTATTTTTTTTAATAGTCGAAAACGCAATGTATTTTTACATGACTGCCCAAAATAAATGAAGTATAAAGTTTTCAGGTTCCATGTACGTATATACGAGTATGTTGACCGTTTCTTAATTACACCGTAACTTTTAAATGCTTCAACCGATCAAAAGTGTGTGGTATGGTTTGAATCGTTATGTCATCTCAGGTATCAAACGGTATCTAAACTGTACAAATGACAAAAAAATAACAAATTATTATAAATTCCTCGTGTTAAGTATCAAATGAAAAGTCTAATTAAATATATTCCGAATGGTAATTACTTAAATTACAAATAGGCAATTTATAAATTACAAATGTTTATTTAAAACTGTTTTATTTTTGAAGCACCAAGGGCGACCGACGGCGTTCGGCGGCAGTGGCCGGCACGAGGCTATTTAAAGCGTCACGAGCGGTGCGCGATCTTATCAAGATAGCTGCCGCGTATAAGGGCGCAGCCCTGCGATGCCACAATCAGAAAGCCAGGTCAATGGGCACGGCTATTGAATTTGGGCACCTATCTGATTTTTTTAGGTGGCGAACGGTTTCGTGCAGCTTGGGCCAAAAGATTTAAGTACAAGCTAGGAGACGGGTGAGAGGAAGGGAAGGGAGAGGGGAGGGAGAGGGGGGGGGGGAGTATTCATATATTAAGTAAATATCTGTTAGATTTTTTAAACCCAATCATGTTTTTAAGTAGTTTCAGGGGCAAAGACATAGAGTTCTTTATTCGGGCCGCCGCGCCGGCCCTGCAAATGACTTAAATATGAAAGTTAATGCTCTCTCTTTACCTTGACGTTGTATTTCAAGGTAAAGAGAGATAACTCTCCGATAACAACTTATATTTTGTATTTGGAAAACCATATTGTTTTCTATTTCTCTAATTAATTGATTTTCACGTCGAAATGTTCTAAAGTAAGTTGACTTTGTAGTTATAAGTATCTAATAAGATTATTATAAATTATGAGAAAGCTTTATTTACGATTTTAGAATCATTTTCAGTTCATTGCACTTATTAACCAATTGATGTAATTTCATTTATCAAAGTAGTTTACATTGTCTAGATAACTGTGTATACGGTTTTGGAGAAAAAAAATCTTTCTTTGATTTGAAGAATTGCCTAGGTAATCATATTATTGGTAATAGCAGATTACTGGCTATAATACCCAGTAATATTTTTATTCTGATAGCGCAATAGAAAGCCATGGGATGAAAGCAGAGAGAAGAGATTATAGAAATGAGAATTTCTAGTTTGAATGACATATACGGAATAGGGTGAGTGTGTGAAAATTCGACATTGTCAAACATCTTCGGGGAATAAACTAAACTTTTCATTTTATTTAATAGCGTCGCGCGTAGCGCGTATGTTAAAAAAAAGAGTGTGCCATTTGGCGTTTGATACAATGAGGTAGGCAATTCGGCACTCGTTCAAAAGTATTGTGACTTGCAAAGAATTTACGGCTGTTCTCACTGAGCCGACGATTCCAAGATATGTTTTCATTAATGAGCAAGCCCAGGTCTCTTAATTTAATGCTGTAATGCGATCTGGTCACTTGCGGGTTTGTCGTTACCGGCATCCCTGGTTGATAAAATGAAAGTTATATATTAAACAGCCTGAAACTATGACCTGGTTAGGAAAACTACGTTTTCAGTTTACTACAGTAATCCGCGAGATAAAATGTATTATAGCTTTTATAAAGTGCACTGCTCAGGGCTCACCTATAATGTCTAGCAATATTAATTATAATATTAATAAAAAAAATAAACAAAAAACAACTACTCCAAAATTGTTTATAAGTGCAGCAGCCATGTCATGGTGATACTTAGAACGGGCTATCATAATTGAATGCACATACAAAATGTTGTGTCTGTGCTGTTGACCGTTGAGGAGTTCCCTGGAAGCCAACAATGGGTGCCGCAGTCCTGTCTTAGCGAAACTTAGAACGGGCTGTCGTAATTGAACGCATATAGGAGTAGTAAAGGAGATACGTCTTGGATAGGTTTGTTGGAGTATATCCAACAAACTGTTAGTAAAGGAGATACGTCTGGATGGAGCAAACTGCCTAAGCATACAACTAAACGATGACTTAAATATTATAGCCATTTACAGAAGCCCCTCGACGCGTAATATTCAGAAATTCCTACTAAGTTTACATAGTGTTCTGAAAACATTGCAAAATCTTAAGCATATGATTCTGACAGGGGACCTAAATATATCAATCAAAGGCAAAAAACATCCACAGGCAGACGAGTATTTGGGTCTGCTTACGGTCCATGGCCTCCGCAGCCTCGTAGAAGCACCGACAAGAGAAATCAATAGTTCTAGTAGCCGTATTGATCACATTATGTGCCGTTCAAATTTTGCGACATCTTCTATTGTATACCAGACTTCTATTACTGACCACCATGCTCTACTGTTTAAACTCTCTGATCACTCGATTTCAAATTCTTCAACCAAAAAACTTGGATCATACGCAAAAACAAGTCTAGATCCGATAAAACTCCAAAATGACATTGCTAATGCAGACTGGTCGCAGGTATACAACGCCTCAAACGTAAATACGTCATGTAAATTATTTGTCAATAAATTAAACGAAATAATAAACGAAAATAGATCTACAAAAATCATCATAATTAAACATAAACAAAAAATATTCAAACCTTGGATCACCAAAGGACTCCTTTTTTGCATCCATAAACGTGATAGACTACATTTAGCAGCACGACGAAGTCCCGATAATTTAATACTAAAAGAGAAAGGGTACCTCAAGGGAATGTGCTCGGGCCTATTCTATTTCTAATTTATATTAATAACCTATGTGACCTAGTAGGGAAAACCATATCTTTTGCCGACGACACTGCAATTATATTTGAAGGTGAAGACTGGAAAACGACCTTTGATAAAGCCAACAGAGGCATGCGTATAGTTAGGAATTGGTTGGATAACTCGATGCTTAGTCTAAATATAGAAAAAACAAAATTAGTTACCTTTAGTATTAATATTAAAGGTCAACCCCCATCGGAGCACAGCGTCATTATTCATACGTAATAGACAAATTGGTTGCAGCTGTCATACTTTAGAAAGAGTGGAATCGACAAAATATCTAGGCATCACCGTATATAATAAACTAAGATGGCAAGAACATATAGATTTATTAGCATCTAAAGTTCGTAAACTGGGATATACCTTCAAAGAGGTAAGAAATATTTTAAACCCGAGAACACTAAAAAGCGTTTATTATGCATTGTGTGAAAGTATCTTGAGCTACGGGGTGATAGGATGGGGCGGTTGTTCTAAGACCATTCTTTACCCCTTAGATATTGTACAAAAGTCGATTTTAAAGATTCTCATGCGAAAGCCGTATCGATATCCTTCGGAAGATCTTTTCAAGGAGTATAATGTGTTGGATACCAAGCAACTATATTTAACACCCACACTCTCCTATACTAAGTTTGACCAAATAAATATTTTTTCTCAAAGTACCATAAGGTCGAGGTATTCCAAAGACCGCAATATAATAGTGCCCAGAAGGAATACTGCTTTTGGTCAGCGCTCCTATACATTCATAGCCCCAAGGTTTTTCAATGCTCTTCCTGATGATATAAAATCGACGCAAAATAAGACCCACTTTAAAAGGCTACTTACAAATTGGCTTATAAAAGAGGGACGACAAAAAATCACAAAAATATTTGACATTATTTATTAATATACTAATTCGAGCACATTAATATTTAGAATTTTATGTTATACTATATTTTATTATATATTAAATTTACTTTTTGTTATTGTATTTAATATTATTATTTTTAAATATATCTGTATGTGTATGTATGTATGTATATATGTGTATATATATATATATTCTTAATCTTAGTTACATGTTTATTTTCTACTCCTAATTTTAAGTATTTAATAGTTTTTAAGGTAGTTGTTGCATGTTTATTCTTTTGTGATTAAATAATTATTTTATTACGACAATTTAATTTTTAAGCTATTGCATAGCTTTTATCGCGGGCCTAGGCCAGCGCGGCGACCGAATGAAGAAATTTCTTAACAAAAATTAATGATTTTAAACTGATAATTACGTCTAAACGAGTACTGCTTACGATTCGAAAAAAATATATGTTAAACAAAAACATTTTCCTAATATTCTTAGCTTTGAATATTTTAGAGTTTGTTTATATTACATAGTGTAATTAATTTGTAAAATTAGGTCTAACCGAACACAAAAACGACTACTACGCAAATACTATCTGGCGTATTATTATGAAACCTGCACCATTTTAATATGGAGCATAAACCACAAGCTATACTTCAATACCGGCAAATGTTCTATCATGACGTACTCGCGAGGTGAAACCCCGCTTGTACATAGTTATGACATTGATGGCAAGGCACTATCACGAGTAAATCACACAAGGGACCTTGGAGTGACCTTTGACTCACGGTTGACATACAGACAGCACATCTACACCCTAGTTGATAATTCTTACAAATTGCTAGGTTTTGTAATGAGGAGCATGAGGCAGTTCAACAACACATTTGTCATGCGCCTCCTATTCAATTCCCTAATTCGGAGCAGATTAGAAGTCAACGCGGCAATATGGAGTCCTTACGAAAATAGCTACATATCCAGGCTAGAGAGTATACAGAAACGCTTTCTGAGGTTCCTATACTTTAAACAGCATGGATATTATCCCTTTCTATATCCTACGGCATTTATTCTGGGGATGGTTGGGTACAACTCACTAAGTGTAAGAAGAGATTGGCTGTCAATCTGCCACATATATAAACTGCTTAGGGGGTTCGTTGATAATCCGACCATCCTTAGAAGAATCGGTCTATTCGTACCCACCAATTACTACCGTGCTAGGACTCATGTATTGTTCGCGTTACCGCAAGCTAGAACTAACATCGTTCAACACTGCTTCACAGTGCGGACGCTTCGTACCCTAAATGCACTATGTTCGACTGAGCCAGAATTGGATATTTGGACGGTGAACTTAGCACAACTGAAAAGTATGGTAATGGCATTTCTTAGCAATCAAATAATTAGATAAATATGTAGTAAAAGGAGTAACTAGTATAATAAAAAAGGTTAGATAAACATTAGATATACATATGTAAAAATAATCGTTTAATATTACGCTCTAACGGATGTCTCCGTCTCGTTTGCTATAGTCTAGAATAATGATTTATATATTAAAATAATAATGATAGTAATAGTAATGGAGTAGAGTAATAATAATATTATTAACAGTAGAATTATATTATTAGTCTATAGTAGAATAATAGTTATAATCTAGAATAATAGCCTAGAAAAATAATTAACGATTTGGAATCATCTGTAAGGTTAATTATGTTTTGGGAAATAAATAAATAAATAAATAAAGATAATTTAATTATCTATCTTTTTATCTACGTTTTTTTTCGAATAATCCGTTTTTTTGCTTCATCGAATAAAAAAATCGTGCGCGGCGCTCTATCGGAAGAGGTTTAAATTATTCCGGATTATTTGCTACCGCAGCCGCAAATGATTCGGAATAATTTCAACGTTTTCCGATAGAGCGCAGTTATCTGATATCAGAAAAAATAAAATAAATAAAATAAATAATAATTATAATTGCATAAGTTGTTAAAAATGCTATGCAATAGCTTTACCGCGGCAGTCCCCGAGTGCCACACGTATGTTTTTATTTAAATTTTTTTTGTTACAAAAATCTTTTGTTTTTTGTAATAATCACAATATTGAACAAGCACGCACAAAATTAAACGTTCTCCTTAGAACAGGTCCCGGCCTAGTTAGGTGGCGTTGTCACTGGACTTTGCTATGTATTCATTTTCTGCTATTTATTCAATGTTTAAAATATTTCTATGCATAGTTCCTAAGACAAAATTGTAATAAATTGTAATAAAATTGTAATAATTATAATAAAGACTGATATTATCTAAAAATTTGTAATTCAATTATTCAATTATCAGTCAAGAAGTAATATAATAATCAACAATAACAACAATAAGGTTAAAAAAAACATTTGAAGTAAAAGGCACTAGAATGGTAAAAGGAGTAAGAAAATAATTAAAAATAAACGTTTTCTTCGGAAATAATAATAAAATAAATAGATGTGGCAGAACTTACTTTGTGTTATCAGGAAAAGATTAATATATTAAAAAGATTTTAGTACCATAAAAATACCAAAATATTTTGCTGTAGCGCGTGTATGGTACAGTGTGCGCCCATATAAATTCAGACAGGGCTGGTTTGGCTTCCTTAGTAAAATGTGAGTAAGCGGACTAAAAATAACGGGACTAAGTAAGTAAGCACTAAGGTACGTATGTATTTTGAAATCGGGCATCGCTAAGAAACGCTTTGAGTAAATTACATTTCCAATTCTAAGCGGGCAATTCGCGGAAACCCTTTAGATACGGGCATTTCAGCTCTCGGGCTGAGACTGCTTTGCAGTTCATGAATTAGCCTGTCATGAAATTTACATAAAAGTATCATTTATTTACCGCAGCGCAAATCACGAGGCGAGTACTACCTGCGAAGTGGCCCCGGAACTGTTTGACATTCATTAGGCATTTAAGGCGGCCGAAAAATATCATCTTCCTTCTTCCCCACTATAAATTGACCGAGCGCCGACTGGGCGTTTTTGAATATTTCATGAGGCGTACGAACGTTAACGCTCTTTATTCGTCCTCGACAATTTATACAAAAAAAAAACATCGGGGGAGAAAAGATCATTTCGTGTTATAGACGTAAGTTTCACATGGATATTTATAACGCGAAATCGCTTATATACGTGTTTTAACATTAGGCACGTGGCCTTGTCCTTTTTTAGTTGCTATAGCGATTTTATTGGTATATAATCGATATATATATATATATATATATATATTAATATATATATATATATATATATATATATATATATATATATATATATATATATATATATATATATATATATATATATATATATATATATATATATATATATATATATATATATATATATATATATATATATATATGTATATATATATATATATATATATATATATATATATATATATATATATATATATATATATATATATATATATATATATATATATATATATATATATATATATATATATATATATATATATATATATATATATATATATATATATATATATATATATATATATATATATATATATATATATATATATATATATATATATATATATATATATATATATATATATATATATATATATATATATATATATATATATATATATATATATATATATATATACATATATATATATATATATATATATATATATATAGATATATATATATATATATATATATATATATATATATATATATATATATATATATATATATATATATATATATATATATATATATATATATATATATATATATATATATATATATATATATATATATATATATATATATATATATATATATATATATATATATATATATATATATATATATATATATATATTCAATAATATATAAAATTAGATTCATGAAAAGTTACTTATCTGGGGTCCTGGTGGACCAGAAAAATTTTACCGATAGTTAATGTCCTCTTTAAATACTTAGGGCAGCAGCACCTGTTTCCGCAATTGATAATTTATGATGTTCTTAGTTATTGCAGCCGAATTACTGTATGCCTTGCATACAGTAATTCGGCTGCAATAACTAAGAACATCATAAATTATCAATTGCGGAAACAGGTGCTGCTGCCCTAAGTATTTAAAGAGGACATTAACTATCGGTAAAATTTTTCTGGTCCACCAGGACCCCAGATAAGTAACTTTTCATGAATCTAATTTTATATATTATTGAAAATAATTTAAAAAAAATTACACCCTTAAAATATCAAAATATATATATATATATATATATATATATATATATATATATATATATATATATATATATATATATATATATATATATATATATATATATATATATATATATATATATATATATATATATATATATATATATATATATATATATATATATATATATATATATATTTAGTTGTCGACTACAACGGGACGTTTTAACGATTAGTCGTTCTATCGACCTGCAGTGAGCGTAGAAGACTTTGGACAAAACAATCCAACGTCTAGCTACGCCACAACCCTTAAGAGACCAACGCCTTACCGCGAGATAGCCAGGAATGCACCTGGCGGGCGACACTCGCGCCCTTACTACCAATTGTGACCAGATTTCTCCGGTCTCTCGATTGGTTCCGAGTTCGAGGTCGCTTGCGCGGTCCTCTCCCTTACGAAGCGGTGAATCGGTGAATACCGAATCTATCGCGGATCATGGCGTCCTTTGCCCGACTCTAAACCGGGATCGGATGGCCGATGGTCATTTCAAGAGCAGTCGCCGTAAGGTACGCAACCACCCCCGCTCTATAGGAAACAATACAGCTTCCAGACTCCCCCGACTGTTAGTCGGAGAGCACAATCGATTGGCTTACGCCGCACGGTGCGCAGACCGTTCAGGAGCGCCAGAGGTTTGATTCCCAGGGGAAACTGACCAGGGCCACAGTCCTACCCAGGTTC
>OX155980.1:80433609-80503755 GCA_944548615.1 Micropterix aruncella | reverse complement strand
CAAATACAGTGTTGCTACAGAACCACGGAAATATAAATAAAAAATGACTTCACTCAAAAACATTCAATGCCACTAAATGGATTTTGTAGATATTATGTGGTGTAAAAATAATACATTTATCTCAAATACTATCAAACTGCCTCAAACTAAGACCTTGCCAAACAAATTATAGTCATAAGAACATATATACAGTTACATTAAATTAAAAACTTATTCCTGTAAAAGTGCGCTTACATTGTCACATATCTCCATCTTTTAATTTTTGAAAGTGTGCCTAATGTGGGCCATCCCAGGGTCTGATGACGTCATAAAAAAGTTCATAACATCCTCATTAGTAGCCACTCTTCTGCAATTCCTGGAGTATCGCAAGCGATATTCTTGTAGTCCTTGTTTTGGGATTCTTGTGATCCCTCCGACAGAGAGCCGACAGGAAAAATGTCCACAATGACCTCTCCATGTATGAGTATTTTGTGCATCGAAGATGGCATATTATACCATTAATACAGGGACACGAACTTGTTTGCTGTCTCGAGGCAATATGCGCCAAATGTTTTCGAGTTAACTCGTTCATTGCACGTGATTGATTCTAAAATCTCGGCAAAACCGTTGATTATATTTTCGTTTACACCCGTGATCTCGGCAATTAATGCCTGATTGGAGAAAAACCTTCTTGAAATATTGGCAGAGTTCGTGGTCCCGGAGCCTTGCTTTACAGTGTCCGCTAAAATACCCATGCTCTCCTTTAGTTCACATTTGAAATAATATTTTTGAGCATCCCTTACATGGCGGGTTTCATCGTCGAATCGATCGCGCTTGAATTGTAGATTATACCCCACATGTAGATCACACTCCATCATTTTGATGCGTTCATGGAGAGGGGACATGCTGAACTCTACTGCCTCTTCATTTACAGGTATTTCTTGAAGTTCTTCCAACTTACACATTTTCAAAGTCGTAGCCCCCAAATGAAACACGAAGATGCAGCCTTAGTTTCAGGGCGGTTTTATATCAACCATAAAATAAATGAGCTCATATTTAACTTTAAATGTACGGTTCCCTAAGTAAAATATGCTCTCCTGGAGAATCAGGAAGAGAAAACGCCTTCAAGCCACTCGCCTTACTGTTTCTCGAAATACGGTTTATTTCAAGAAAAGTTTTGCCATCTTGTGTAGAAATGGGACCAGAATCGCTTGAAGACTTCATCTAAGATACTATCAAGTTTGTTATCACTCATTTCTGGATAGCTTTCTTGTATAAACCGTCGTAGCAAAGCCTAATTGCCCTTACACTTAATAATTTTAAAGAGATGTTTACTCGTTAAAGTAAAACTCACAAACTGAAAAATATATTCACTTAGAATATCTACTATTATAGTTTGTATTAGCTAATGAACCATTATTGCATTAGAAAATCTAAATCATTACCGAAAACCTTCACAATAGATGTACCTCCCGGTATTGCATAATGATGCCGAATTAGTAATTAGCGGAATGTGTAAGTTTGAAATGTTTTAAATGATACATTTGCAGGTATTTGCAGATGGATTTTATTTTATCTATTAAAGTACATATTCGGCATAACGTCAGTATGCATGAGCGCTTGTGGGCAAATGGGGGCAAAAGTATACGTCCAAGAGTTCTAAAAACCAAACGGGACTTCGACTATTTTTGAAAAAAAAATATTTAAAAAAAATCAACAATTAAATTCATATTTTATTTTCATGTATTTATTGACCATAAGATTTGAATAAAAAAAATCATAGTATCTAACGAAAGAATCAGGAAAATAAAAATATGCATTTTCTTGCACTTGAATGCAATCAGTTGCGCAATAACCGTGGCCGTACCTGATTTTGCGGCTCTGTAGAAAACAAAGGACGTGTCAAAAGAGAACCATAGCTAGGATATACATGTAGCCTTTATATAGTTATTAAAAAATATTTATATCTACTCTATATTACGAACTTTGTAAAATGGAGTCTATTCCTCAAAAGCCCCATAGTGCACCGCTATCGGTGCAGCGGCGCGGGTGTAGAGCTCTATCTAGATGTTGACTGTTAAATATATGTCTACTAATTGTATATCTTAACTGGTTACAGACATGTTGTATCAGTTGACGGGCTTTTTGAAAGGCCCGTGACGTCTTCCACTATTCATTATGTTCGGTGAGGCTTTTCATGAGCCGGGGCCCATTTATCCGGCTTTCAGTTAACGAATCACAGGACTGAGCTCCCTGTGCCAGATGTCGTAACGAGGCGCCTGACGGATCAGGCGCATTATGGTGATAGGATGAAACGGGATAGCGTACATGGCATCTTCTGGGGCGATGACTGCTGTGCTGCAGTACCAGCGCTGGTGGCCCGATAATCTATCAGACTGCGCGGGTACGGATTCCGGACTTCTGGCGGCCTGGTTTGCAGCGGAGCGAGCTGACGGATGTGCTTGTGCGGCGAGATGTCGGCCCTCTGGTACATAGCGCGCGCGAGGCGCTTTACGTATTACTCCACGGACTCTGTCTCGCTAAAGTCGCGTTTCAGAGTCATGTGGCTACTGATACTTTTCTCAGCGCTCTGATGTCGATATGAGGTGGTACCAGGCCGATTCTGCGTACTTGAGTTTTGTCCTCACGTACATTTTCAGCATCAGAAGTCGTGTCTTCGCCGAAATCGCGGTCGATCAAAGCAAGGGCAGAAGCGCTGGTTACAGTAGCGTCGCGTCTGGCGTGTATAGGGAAGCGCGCCGCCTAGGTAGAACGATTAAATGAAGCGCATTGCGTCGTGAAGCGTGTGACCACATTTGGCTATAATGGATGGATTTCTCTGCACTGTCCTTATTCGATGCGTGGGTCAAGCCTTGGAGTTGTTTGTCAGGCTAGCGCGATTCTTAGAGCTATTTGTCATACTTAGTGTCGAATCCGTGGGGACAGCGAACGGTTTCGTGCAGCTTGGGCCACAAGATCCACTTTGTTCTCTGATCGGCTAGACCCTCGATTCAGCTCCTATTCAGAAGCCTCCTCGTGTGGAAGGCTACCCCGGGTAAGACTCTCGCGTCTCAGGCCTCAAATCTGGTGGTCGATTTTAACTGTTACTTTTAAATTCTTTTTGGTTTTATTTATTTTGTATTGTTTAGCATATTTTGTAATCCTTATATAGCAAATAATTTAAAACATCATTGGCTTTGTTACTGGTATATATATTATGCTTATACGTATTTTTTTATGCTGTATGTTTTTAAGAAAAATAAAATAAAATAAAATAAAAATAAAATATACTGTCTCCTAAGCAGCGGGAATGGATGATGACTTGTTATCATGCCACTCATTATTGTTTCTACTATACTATCATTATTAAATTTAATTTAAAAAACATAGTCTTTCGAGCTTTAATCGTGCAAGGTGTGTTTTACGTCTAAAGTCGATCTTGTGAGACCGCCATTTTGATTTGTCTCTTATTTCATATTTCATATTTGAAAGTCACGGAGAGTGGTTGTTAACTATTTATTGTGGCAACTGTAATAAAGTTTGGAATTCATTAAAACAAATTATACAAATATATATTTTTTTTTAACTAAACATCTGAAGTCAAAAACTTGGGAGTGTTTTTCGACACCCATTTAAACTTCAAGAAACACATGACATTTCTCTATAACTTCTTTCGAGCTTCTATGGATTGTGAAATTACAATGCTAACATTTCAATAATATTATTAGTTATTCTTTACACTTCAATAAGTTATCCGGATTGTTAGAAGATGCATGGATACGACTGCAGCTATTTGGAATCCGTTTAAGATACCTATAAACTCATGCTGGAAAAGGTACAAAAGTGTTTTTTGAGATTTTTGTACTTCAAACCGTACGGATATAATCCATTTTTGTATGCGACTGCATTTATCACAATCATGGTTGGCTACACTTCTCTCTGTCTCAGAAGATAAATGCTGACAATGTCCTATTTTAAAAATTTAATTAGAGGTAAAACTGATAACCCTAGCTTACTAGCTAAGGTGGATGTTTTCGTATCTAATAATTATGTTCGTGTTCGATCACACCATTTTTCGCGGAGTCGTTCTCGCGCACTAACCTTATGAGGAGGAACTTGCTGGCGTGTGCTTTATTTTTAACGTTACAAAGAATTTCGATATGTTTACCGCCAACCTTCATTTGTTTAAATTACGGACAATTAATTATTTATTCTCATATGATATCTGGTATTTCACGCGACATTATATTTTTATAGTTAATGGGTAATATCTTTATAAATGTTACTTTTTAATGCATTTGTTTTTCTTTAATGTTGATTAGTATTGAGTGAATAAACAAATAAATGATAAATAAATGAGCGACGAGGAACATTTTCACTTTACTGGCTTTGATAATAAGCTGAAAAGCAGCTAGTTGGGTACTGAATATATTCAATTAATTCACAAATGATAATTACACCCTTGTAGAGTAACCTTATTATAGTTCGCCATTTGGGTTGGTGCGGCGGGGACATTTGGTCATTTTTCTTTGAGGATGTTAGAGGAAATGCTATAATAGTTACTGGTGATGGCTATCGTAACATGTTTGAAAACTTTCTCGTAACCGGCCGGCCCACAGCATATGTGGTTTCAACAGCACGACGCGACGCCACATCACTCATGGCTCTTGCTTCGATGCAAACTTTGCGAGAAACTTTTCCCACCCGAATAATATCAATGACTGGTGATATCAATTGGCCTTCACGATTCGCTGACTTGACAGTCTCCGATTATTTTCTATGAGGGAAATTAAAGGAGAAGGTCTACACTAATAATCCAACCATAATCCTGATGCTTAAGTGTAATATATGAAAAGAAATTGCTGAAATAAATAACACCAGAAGTCTGAGAGAATGTCATGATAATTATGCTTGAATTATGTAGCTCGCATTTGCGTCACGGTCACTTTGCCGACATCATATTTCATACACA
This sequence comes from Micropterix aruncella, assembly GCA_944548615.1. Classification (NCBI taxonomy): domain Eukaryota; kingdom Metazoa; phylum Arthropoda; class Insecta; order Lepidoptera; family Micropterigidae; genus Micropterix; species Micropterix aruncella. The sequence continues at coordinate 80,498,804 of OX155980.1, read as the reverse complement.
ATGTTATAGACCATATAATCAATCAACACTTATTTGTAATTTTATTCGGTTTAAAATTATGTTTCATTTCAAGTAATAAAAAAACATAAAACGCATCCTGTATAACAGAATAAAATTAAATCAAGAAATGAATGAGGCTTAGGAGTGGTGTCAATCACAACGAGCGAACTCCACACCACAGGGTGCTATAAGACCTTGTATCGTTTTATTTTGACACAATTTTTTTCTATACAACTAAATCGGAAATAACGTAAATGTGTATTTGTTTTATCTGAAAGAGTGAGATACTTATGAGAGGAAAATGAGACGCTTATTTCAGATGCGCGTATTTAAGATGTTTCATACGGAGATAAAAGCCAAGACGCTTTCAGCGACGGTGACGAATTTGGGCCTGATCCAGAATGCAACACATCAAAATGAAACATCATCTTCGTCATCTAAAGAAGCGATTTTCACTTATTCCAGTACTAACTAAATAAGTTAGTAGAGTAATGGAAGCCCAATTCGATTACACGCCTACCCATCTTGTGCCGCGTCACATGCATATCTTTCTAATATCTTCACCGCCAGTGGTGGCTGCCATCTTCTAATAATGATTTGATTGAGCTGAATTTTGGCATGTAGGCATCCTTTGGTCATGGCAAGAGTTGAAAAGGTTTTGAAGGAAATCTGCCCACAAGCGGACGCTTTAGTCACACTTTAATCTCAAAATATTAGACTTAGAGACATGAGAGTTTTAATTGTAGTTGAAATCGGTTCACCAGGGGGCACTAGTCATATTTAAATCTAGAAATATTAAACTTAGTTATTTGAAATTCGGTACACAGATGCCTTGTTGGGCCGAAGTCACGTTGTGAAATTTTGGAATATCTCATATACAAGCTACGGTTATAATATTTAAATTCCGATACACATTTTAATTGAATATTATCGCCTAGGGTGGCGCGGTTCGTTCTCCGGTTAAGGGCCAACAGATGGCACCGAACCGAACCGGGTTCGACCGCCAACCAAGAGGGCTTCATCGATTTTTTTAAAGAAATTAATATTCATATAAAATCAGTCTTTTGTTACTTCCCAGGAAAGTCTTGGGGTAAAACAACCGATTTAAAAAATAAGTGTAATAGTTTCTCGAAGAGCGCATGGTACATGTAGTAATAATATATCGCGCGGTAATAATATCTCTATTGCAGGAGCGACAAGTCGTAAGTTATTCGAGAGAGGAGGGGCATTACAAGATGGTCGATTTGAGCAAAGCCGAGAACTAATTTCCGGCGGGGACGCCAAATGGAGGAAGTCGTTGATAAAGTTCCACTTGCGCTCGGGAGGAACACATTTTTCCGGTTTGCCGACTCGTCATTTTCCAGATGAAACTTCTGACCTACCTTCATCCGCGCAAAGTTTATGAAACATCACCATAGTTAGATCGGGCTGTCCTATATGAACGGAGAGGAAAATAAGCAACCATCCTTCCACAAATATAAAATCACTGGATTATATCTTAATTCAAGCAAAATAATGGTGAAAACTTAATTAATTGATAAAAATCGGCATAAATCGTGTCTTAAAAACTAAACCACAGGTTTTAAAAAAAGAAAAATGATTTTATTGTCATTTATTTTTATTTTTAGAACGTGATATTAGCCAAGTGCAGTCAGCATTAGTCAGCCCCAAAATGTAACTCATAGCTTGATGTGCCTTTATTTTAACCCCTAAACTTGTGAAGTAAAAACTCGGCCGTACCTTTTGCATCCCGGAAGGGACGTTACACATTCTAGGGGCAAAAGTAATCTCTTTTTCCTATGGATTGGGAAGTTTAATATCAATCTAACTAGCGTATTTACAATAAAATGAAAGTATATACGAACCTTAAAACTATGAATTATAAGGCTAATATCGGTGGTTTTAGATTATTAAACTACTGTTAAAAAAAGGTGCTCTAATGTCTTCAAGGTTCATTTATGTATGTTTTCAGTTTCTTTATTCTAACAGAAGTTCTAAACGCTTGAACCGATTTAGAAGTGGCGCAAAACGCGAAGTCCTAATCCTTTATTTCCCCAGTCCCTCAACTGTTCGTCTTCGGAGTTTCTCAACTGCTATTTATGCCCTGACAGGTCTATTTATCACAATGCTCTTCTCGACCGTCATGTTTCCTTACGTGAATTTGAATGCAGCCTAGATGTGGATAATTCGGAATCTCTCCTATCAATACTCGAGGCACTGCACTGTGCAGACACCCTTCAAACTTTTTAGCCTGCCAAATTAACCCGAAAAGCATTCCAGCTCAAAACGACAACCTGCAGATTTATTTTATGAAGGTCATATGCATGCAATATTTGTAATCGAATTGTCGCTGATTAAAATCTCAACCGCAACGACCGCCTCAATGCTCGGAGCGGCGGCGTAGCTATTTACCTAAGGGAAGATATTCCATATATAGTGATTTTTACTTCTCATCTACTGTATCGCCCTGGGGCAAAATACACTTAATTGGGGACCTACCTAAAAATATGAAACTTCTCTTAACTGCTATGCACTTCCCCGAATTATTAATTACCTTAATGAATTTGAGAAAATGTTTGACATTTTTATTCTATGGAATCACAATATTATTTTGATAGGGGATCTGAACACGTGTCTAAATTAAAATAACTCTCGATCTACTAAGCTTATTAATCTATGTAACTAATCTTGTTTATCGTTCCTACCATTACAGGATACAATTACAGATATCATCTCCAGCTCTTGGATATATGTAATAACCACCTCCAATTTATCTAATACTAGCTGACCCGTGCCCACTTCGTTGGGTTAACTTTTTACTTGTGATGAAATTATGAGTGTGGTTTGGTTAGTACTGAGTGCTATGATTTATTTCCTGACTGCCAAAAGAACGGTAATATTTTTACTGTATATGTATATATGTATTTGAATGCCAATTTAACTATATTACCGTTATTTGTGAGTGTCTTCTTGTGAGTGTCTTATTTGCGAGTGTCTTATCTCTTTAACCATTTATGCAGTAAAAGGAAAAAATGTCTTTTGTTTTAAACACTTGAGACGATAAATTTACTTATTTTAATAATAATTCATAATTGTTGATAATATGACCAATAAACATGACCTAACGATTTAAATTATTTTTTTAATTTAAAAAACTACTTTTTGTGACTTAAATATAAAAGTTAAACATATGCTGTCCCTGACTTTTTTGTAGGTATTATCAAGCTCTACAACTTTTCACTAGAACTTAATCATATATCTCTCATCGTTAAGGCAGCGTTAGTTAGAAACATTTTCGTTCGACCGTTTTTTCCGACTTACTTTGCAAATCCGACTACCACGAAAAAGTGTTTTCATTTTTCGGATTAATATATAACCTATGACACTCACAAATAATGTGGCTTTCTATTGGTAAAAGAATTTTCAAAATCGGTTCAGTAGATCCAGAGATTACATCCTACAACGTCACAAACTTTACCTCTTTATAATATTAGTATAGATAAAGGTGCAAGGGCTTTTAACTGCAAGTGGTCTCTCCCGCCTTGACTTATTTTATATTGCCTATACTGTTAAGGCTCCTAAACTCCATCCTAGATGCATTCAATATCGCGGCTATAAAAAGGTGTCTCTCTCAGCTCTCAGGGCAGAAGTCAACCCTAGAATGGTCGCCTCTCTATAATATGACCAACACTGGTGCTACGATTCAGGAATTCAATAATAAAGTAATTAATCTATATGAACTACATGCGCCATTAAAAACTCGCCGGGTCAAATATCTTCCTGCTCCCTGGATGAAAGACACCATCCGTGCATTTATGAAAAAGCGAGAAAATACAACAACTAAGTTTAAGCGCCATCACCATCCATACTCGTAGAATGCCTATAGAATACTTCGCAACCGCTGCAGTCAGCTCTGCCGAAAAGCCAAGAGGGTCCATATAAAAACTGCTCCAGTTAGCCTCCCCAGATCAAACGTGGAACCATATCCGCCGAAGATCTCGACGCAGCTAACGCTGATCTCGCGATGATATTCGACTGGTCAAAATCTCTTGGCTTGCTACTAAATCGGTTCAAGACTCTAGCTATTATAATCGGTATCAACTATTTTACCTCGGGAATCGACATGAACACTTTACCAAGGATTGTCATAGGTGCGGATGAGGTCCCAATCAGCTCCCAGATTATACATCTTGGTATAACCCTCGGCAAGAATCTTTTGTGGCAGCCGCACATTGACTAGATGAGATTAAATCTTTGGCCGCTTTTACGCAATAAAGAAACTAAAGATTTTTTTCCCCGAGGAAAGTAAAATTACAACCCGCGAATTCCTCTCCACTTAATTATTCAGATGTTGCGTTTCTCGATATTAGACATCTAGCGACCAGGGTTTAAAAGCTGCAAAATATCTGACTTAAAAATTTTGACTTTTATTTATGACCGTACGACCATATTTCGGAGTACAGATGGAGATTTCACTGGCTGACGAACGAGAAAGGAGAGATGCGAGTCGTCGGTTCGATCTTCAGAACCCTGAAGGGGCCGTTCCAATCTATCTTATAAGTACTCCGATCTCTCATAAGTTCAATACTTTATCATAAGTTCAAAACCTAACGCTCGATCACTGGTCAGAGTATTTATTTATTCTCGCGTTCCTTTTCCGTACATAAAACGCGAATCTGCAATGATTTACCCACAATGGTAAGGACAGCACCAGCTTGTATTGCTTAACGCAGGCTTGAAAAACACTTGAACACGCTCATAAATTTCCCTGTTTTTATATCGCCTACCACTTCCCTGAGTCATTATAGGTTTATTGCTTTTTAAAATGTTTTCTTTTCTTTCCCGCTCGATATTAAGGGTAGGTATACTCGTATTAGATACTAGTTGCCTTTATAAATTGATTTTATTAATAGTTACATCCTTTACCGCAAAACATATTGTTCTATTAGGCTAAGAGTCTATGTAAAATATTGCTTCAACGATATAAGCCCGGCATTTCGTTTGCAAAGCAAAAAGTTTTATCATTATTATTATTAACATATAAATGAAATAAAAAAAAATACGTGTGGCACTCGGGGACTGCCGCTGTAAAGCTATTGCATAGCATTTTTAACAACTTATGCAATTATAATTATTTATTTATTTTATTTTTTCTGATATCAGATAACTGCGCTCTATCGGCAAATGTTGAAATTATTCCGAATCATATGGGGCTGGGGAATCAAATGATTCGGAATAATTCCGATAGGGCGCCGCGCACGAATGTTATTCAATAAAGCAACAAAACCGGATATTATTCTTTTATTCTTTGACTATTCGAAAAAAATCGTAGATAAAAAGATAGATAATTAAATTATCTTTAAAATGGTGCAGGTTTCATAATAATACGCTAGATAATATTTGCGTGGTAATCGTTTTTGTGTTCGGTTAGACCTAATTTCACAAATTAATTACACTATGTAATAAAAACAAAATATAAAATATTCAAGGCTAAGAATATTAGGAAAATGTTCTTGTTTAACATATATTTTTTTCGAATCGTAAGCAGTACTCGTTTAGACGTAATTATCAGTTTAAAAGCATTAATTTTCGTTAAGAAATTTCTTCATTCGGTCGCCGCGCTGGGCTAGGCCCGCGATAAAAGCTATGCAATAGCTTAAAAATGAGTTTTGTTTTTAACGATCTGCTCAGTTAATTAACGAAGTTTTGCTTCATGATAGGAAACAGCATTTTTAGTTATTGCAAAAGATGTTGCTATGTATTAGCAGTGTTACATCGCCGCTTTCTCTGGAATATTTTCAAAACTGAGGAAAAAGCAACCAAAAAGCGAGTTCCATGTCGTCGTTGGTAAAGTAGGTATATGTCTATGTTTGTAGCGTAGCCTGCTTAATAAGGGCGAACGGGGGGCCATAAAAAGCATTCGCCTACACTGCCATCCATCTCCTTAAGGTGTTTTATGCGCAGAGTTTAGCCGGAGACACGGCACTGCCGCCACAGATTAGGAAAGAGGTGCATCAGATCGGTAAACCTTTTTACAGAAGCCTGGCTCCCCGAAATTACACACACTCTCAAACGTAGAATGTAATAAACGTAGATTGTCCCAAGAGAAAGGTTTCGATTTAAAAATATTTTATCAAAGTGTCTGTCAATCAAACTGTCTGGGATCCACCGCGCGCGCAGCTTTCTCACAGCCAAATGTTTGTGTAGGATTGATGGTGCCTCATTCATGCTTATGACTAAGGATGATCGAATCTCATGGTAGGTCACGTGCTTATCAGTTTCGTTCATACAGCGCACTACATCGATGTTTTTATTGTTGACAGCGAACTTAACGAAATTTGTCACTGACATTTCACGACCGCTTTAAATTTTAGTCTCTTTTTGGTGACAAATCACCAAAAGCAGTTCAAAGACATGCATGACTCTGCTGAGCGGTCAAATTACATTTAAATTCATACAAAATCATAAAGCGATTTTTTTTACTCGGAAAAACCGCTGTAATGCAGAAAGCCATTTTTAAAATGAAGCGACAACAAAAAAAATAAATAAAATACGTGTGGCACTCGGGGACTGCCGTGGTAAAGCTATTGCATAGCATTTTTAATAACTTATGCAATTATAATTATTTATTTATTTTATTTTTTTTATTTTTTCTGATATCAGATAACTGCGGTCTATCGGAAAACGTTGAAATTATTCCGAATCATCTGCAGCTTCGGAATAATTTAAACGTCTTCCGATAGAGTGCCGCGCACGATTTTTTTATTCGGTAAAGCAAAAAAACGGATTATTCAAAAAAATTCGTAGATAAAATGATAGATAATTAAATTATCTTTAAAATGGTGCAGGTTTCATAATAATACGCCAGATAGTATTTGCGTTGTAGTCGTTTTTGTGTTCGGTTAGACCTAATTTCACAAATTAATTAGACTATGTAATATAAACAAAATCTAAAATATTCAAAGCTAAGAATATTAGGAAAATGTTCTTGTTTAACATGTATTTTTTTCGAATCGTAAGCAGTACTCTTTTAGATGTAATTATCAGTTTAAAATCATTAATTTTCGTTTAGAAATTTCTTCATTCGGTCGCCGCGCTGGCCTAGGCCCGCGATAAAAGCTATGCAATAGCTTAAAAATGAATAACAATTAGTTGAAACAATTTTTATTCTACAGCAAGAGTTGTATTTTCAAATGTTGTTATATGTTCTCAATATTAAGCGATCAGTGTGACCTATGTGTAAACATGCTGACGACCGCGCCTGATTACGCTTAAACATATGAAGTGCAATTGGTGAGAGAGGATAGTCTTCGCAGGCGATAATTTATATTGTAATGCATGCCGCAGAATATTAATTTATTTGTGTTGCCTTTACCAAATCAATATTCAGGAAATTAACAGAACCAGCCAAAAAAGTTTAAAATCCCCACAGTGTGAAATCCTGAAAAGAGGTAATCGATTATGATCTACGGGCGATCCCGCTATACCAGAGATCTATAACGACATCAGGCAGTTCTGCGCCCTATGATGCGAACGTAGAGACTTCATGGACAACCCAATTTACAGTCAAACTACACCATCTTTCCTTATCAGTACGTAAGAGTCCAACGCCTTACAGTGGCACTGGTAAGTGCAACCAGCGAGCCGACCTCGCGCCTTTACTATAAGATTTGGACGGATTTTTTCCATCCTACAGTCTGGTCACAACTTCGAGGTCGCTTGAGCGGCTTCTATCTTTCATTTATATTTCATTAATACGTTCATAATTGCATTCATACGTTTTGATTTTCGAGTTTATTGCGGACCGGCGTCTGTTGCCCGCCAAGATCACACGGGATCGGGTGGCCAACGGATCGTTTCTAAGGACGCTAGGTCAACTACCGCCGTACCTGTTCAGACTCCCCCGGTTATTCGCCGGATTGTGCATGCGTGGCCGACACATGTAGGCAAACCGCTCAGCTCCGCCCAAAGTGTTCCCCTGGATTCACACTCCTGATCCCAACTGTCTATGACTACAGGTCGCAGCCGCATGCAGAGTTCGCAGCGGCCCCTCCAGGTTGTCTCTTTGGGGAGGCTACCCGCTGTGAGCTGAACAGTGAGTTGTGCCGTTACAAGAAGGCCATCAGGCTGCACGGACCCTTAGAAACTGCTGAAAAGCGTTCTCAGTGTGGACAGTGGTGTCTTGTCATCTACAACGAGCGGCAACAATCTGTCATTACAGGAAGGTATAACGATAATGATCTTTCTTTCAACCTAGAATAAGGGGCGTAGAGAATTAGGGACCAAATACAGTCCACTGTAGCTACGCCAACTAACCCGTGAGGGTCCAACGCCTTAGCACGTGGCACCGGGTAGTTGAGGCAGCGGACAGCCTCGCGCCCTCTCTACCAGTTATGGCCGAATTCCTCCGTCCTACCGACTAGCTTGCGGGGCCACTACCTAATGTTAAGTTAGCGGTAATTCGGTTTGAACTAACCGCGGACCATGACGTCCTTAGCCCGTATCTCCACTCGGAATCGGTTAACCAATTGGTAGTTTCAAGAGCGGATGACTGGATGATCAGGTCAACAACTATCCCCGCTGTTTAGGAAAGAGTATATCGTTTCCAGACACATCTAGCTATTCGCGCGAGTACACAGTCGATTCAACGTCATCTCCGAAGGGAAGCTGATTCACCATGCACGCAATGAGAGGCAGCGGAAACAGAGTACTTGCCGAAGTAGACCCTCTTTGGTCTACTTCGGCTGAGTACTTGCCGAGTAGGCTACTGGATAAGAACAAAACCGTGAGTTGAGCTGGACGTCCATTAGCTAGCTGGAAGACCATTAGCTACCGGCTGATGTGAAAACAGAGGTGAAATCTTCTCTATCTGATCCGATAACTTCCACGTCAGCATCGCCCACCGGCGCCCGCGGAAATGCTACAGCGTCGCCACCGCCAACGCACTGGCCGCAACGATACCAGTCGCGACGCTTGCTGAGACGGGAAACTATATCTGACGATATTGTTTTTTTACGTTTATTCTTTCTTTTATACGGGTTCTTGGGTTGCTCAGTCCCGTACTACGACTTGACAACTTATGTTGTCGACTACAACGGGCGGGCCCCTCACCACAGGGAGTTTTTACGATTAGTCCTTCTATCTCCCTGGAGTCTTTGGACAAAAACAAACCGCGGTCTAGCTACGCCACAACCCGTAAGAGACCAACGCCTTACCGCGAGATAGCCAGTAATGATTACCTGACGGGCCCGACACTCGCGCCCTTATTTCCAATTGTGACCAGATTTCTCCGGTCTCTCGATTGGTTCCGAGTTCGAGGTCACTTGCGCGGTCCTCTCCCTTACGAAGCGGTGAAACGGTGAATACCGAATCTATCGCGGACCATGGCGTCCTTTGCCCGCCTCTTACCCAGGATCGGATGGCCAATGGTCATTTCAAGAGCAGTCGCCGTAAGGTACGCAACCACCCCCGCTCGCCGGAAACAATACAGCTTCCAGACTCCCCCGACTGTTTCTCGAGACCGGAGAAATCTGGTCACAATTGGAAGTGAGGGCGCGAGTATCTCGAGCCCGCCGGGTTTATTCCTGGCTAACTCGCGGTAAGGCGTTGGACTCTCACGGGTTGTGACGTAGCTGGACGTAGGATTGTACTGTCCAAAGTCATCTACGTTCACTGCAGGGCGACAGAACGACTAATCGTTAAAACGTCCTGTGGTGACGGCTCGCCCGTTGTAGTCGACACCGCAAGATGTTAGTCAGAGTTTTGGGAGCTAACGGGCGCATGATGAGGTGGCCACGATGACCCATGTGTTCAGGGTCGGTCACACTCACGGGTCAACACCCATCCGATGGCTTCCACGCGGCTCTTCGCCGCGCCTCTCCGAAAATTGCCGCCGAGCAGAAATGAAAATACGCGTGGGTGTGAGAAAAATATATGTGGGGGTAAAATTTTCACGTGTAAAAACGACGAATCAACACGAAACCTAAATATTTACCTAACCGATGATATAAATAGATCCTTTAGCCATCGCACACAGTTTGATGAAATTTATACGAACTTTAAAAACGGTTTTCGATTAGGTGGATCATGACATTCTTGTTCGTAAGTTTGGCGAAATTGATATTCACGGAGATCTATTGCTATAGCTGAAGTATGTATTACAATCCGAAGTCAGGTGGTGGTTATTGAGGGCTTCGAATCGTCGGTTATTCAAGTTACACCATGGGTGCCTCAAGGGGCCACTTTTATATTAATTTTATATTATTTTTATTTTATTTTATTTTATTTGGTACTTGAACAGAATATTGACAACACATACAGTGACATATATATATACTACAGTTACATGACTACATCAATATCCTTTTTTATATGAGTACACAATTAGCACAATGCATGAACAATGGTTGAATTAAAAAAAAATATTGATAAAAAAAGGAAAAAAACAAAAAAAAATACCAGAATTACAGTATTTTAAAGAGGGTCGCTTTGAAGGAGCATAAACGATCATGAAATATATCGATGCGACTGTCAAGATGAAATTTGTTATACAGACGACATATACGTGGGATTACGTTATTAACTCCGGTATAGTTTTTTGCTAAAGGTGTTTTACATAAGTCTGAGTATCGAAGACTTCTTTTAGTAATGTTAAATTGTATTTTTTCTATGCAAGAGGTATCGATTTTATTATTTAAAATTTTGTACAGGAACACTAAATCTGCAAGCTGCCGGCGTTTTTATAATGTGACAAATTTAAAAGGCATTACATCGATGACATAACTAAAAGCTGTTAATTTTGATGTATGCTGACGAGCTCATGAGTTTTAAAATTCAATGATGCCTTGACTCGGTTTCACAAAAGTGCGTTGAAAACAATATGGCAATAAATAAAGTGTCATTTTATGATATTTGAAAAAAAAAACGCTATATACTTGTATTTAAACATAATTACTTAATGAATATTACGAACCTGACTAATATGCGTTATTTGTGTATTATTTTTCATTCAGTGTTAACAATTAAATTACATATTGAAAACATTGTTAGAAAGCCAATAAAATATTGTACATAAAATAAAATATGAGACTCTCCAAAGTAAGACGTTTAAAGACAAAGTTTAATATTATTATATAACTGTTTAGTGAGATCTTAATTGGAATTTGGATCGTTAGTATAGACTACATATTTCAGTACATATTCGGTTAGGAGCGACTTTACACAGAAGAGATTTTTGGCATGATTAATGTCATATGCAGTCTCAAGCTTCAGCTGCCTTACTATGAAGTAAGACTTGCTTAAATTGAAATGATTACTAAGCGTCGATAACTGATAGGCATTGTATCTCTTTATATAAAGATAAATCATCATTTTGACGATTGATGTGTTGCTAAAATGTCACTCTACTCATTGCCGAGGAGTTTGTAAGCACCTGATCCCTTTCGATTACCCCTTAAAAGAACAATGATGGTTACTTCAATATCATCCCTTTTATTGTAGTACAGTTAATAAATAAACTTCGCAAGACAATCGAGTGGATATTTTCATGAATATATATAAAAAATACAATTATAAAAATCTATAATAAAGGTTTACAATGTTGGCATTAAATTAAAGTATAGCATACAGATATTTGAATATTGTTTGCGAAGCAAACAAAGTTTAGATATGTTTTTATTTTATCAACTCCTCTAGACCACAGACTGTTTTGGAGTGATACCTGTATTGTTGCACCTAGCGTCGGACACTAATAGTATCTCGACAAGTCGGGGCGCGATCGTTACAAAGACGGGTGAAAAGGGTACGGGGAAGAGTACGCTTTTCCTTTACCTACGTCTTTTCATTTTTCGGCATCACAGGACTTCCCCCTATACCCATTTTATGCAATTTCGGTAAAATTATTGACAATATATGTAATTTAGAATATTTGAAGGAAAAAGAGACATAAAGTAATAATCGTTTATAAAATAGTGGTTATAAAAGGATAATTGCCTACACAGATAATTACTACATATTTTAAGTACCTACAAAGGAGTCGTAGGCAGTTGATATTTATTTTGTAAATGCGTATATATTGATAACTGGTACTATTTTAGAATATCATTGTTCATCCACAATTAGGGTAAACAACTTCACTTACATTATTTCGGAAATTTTGTAATTATATTACGTAACAAGAAATATATTACTAGTCATTAATATTTAAAGTTTTTTATTGTAATTATTAATAAATAACAATACTACATGTAGGAAAACAGTTTTCTGCGAATATTTCTTGATGAATAAATGGAGAAATATAACTCAAGAATGGAGAAGACACGCTTCTATCTAATAGAGCGGCTTTCCCACTTTAACATAATAGAAATAAAAACATGTAGGACTATTAGTGATGTAACGTGTCTTTATAAGCTTTTGCACAATCGACTAGACATCCCAGCTAGTCTAGAAAAAGTTCAACTTCGTGTGCCACCGCGACTGACGAGGAGCTCCCAAACATTTTCGGTTGTCGTTTGCAATAGCAACATCGCGTTGTAAAGGATTAGATGTATTTGATGATTCCATTAATTAAATTAAAGATTCGATCATACCTAGCCTATCGGCTATTTCTTAAGATTTCACCAACAGCCATTCCAGTGTGTTATATTATATGACTATTATATTATACCATACAATTATATTATGTATTATAATTTATATCCAATTATTCATACTTCTATTTTACTTTACATATCCCTTTCTCGAACTTACCTTATTAACAACTTACCTTTATATTATTTTGCTTACCCTTTTATTATTATTAATATAATTACTTTTTTTCGCTATCATCGTGTTAAATGTTATTTCTAAAATTATTTGTAATTGTAAACTATTTATAAGATAGTAAATTTGTTTTGTTCAAATATGCTTTAAAAATACTATATCATGCATTTATCTGTAATTGTACTGTAAAAAAACATAAAAAAATAGGTGTAAACTGGTTTATGAGTTTACAAATAATAAAAAATACCGAACAGTAATGAAATGTTCATGAAGCATAATAATGTAGACAGTAACTAAAGGTATTTTACTTCAGAGAAACAACAAACAACAATAAATGAAAAATTTAAAATCGAAGACTATCGCGGGTACCAAGAAACAATTCTACTTTCCTCGCATGATCCGGGAAGCCATTGAAATAAGAAGAACCCCGAACTTCAATAGAGACGACGGTTACAAACTCTCTTCTACGTGGAACCCTCTTCTTAAAATGTTCCCGCCGCCGAACGCCGAATGCAAAGACAGGATACAGTGAGTGTTGTGTGCAAGACGGATTTTAAAAATTCGCGCGCTCCGAGCCCGGCCCCCACCACCGTTATAACCTACGTAGTGGCGGCGGCGGTATGCGGCCTACCCGCAAAACAACGGATTGACAGCTCTTCAGTCTACCCTTTACAACGGCGGCTGCAACGTCACCGAAACGTCGGGTGCTAAAAATTTCACTCGGTAAATTCGTTTTCTATCCTATTTATAATGAAAAATTTATTTATCTAAAGGATGAAATGGAAATAATTAGGATGAAGTCAATATGTTTGATTCCTGCAAGCTGATTACAATACCTGCCATATAATATAAACTATATACAAGACTACCACAAATTGTTATGTCTGTACTTTTATAAAATCCCGTAATTTTAGTCGTAATGTTGCTAGATATAACCTACCTTAGATTTCGCTTGGCAGTTGTTACGATACAGTTTTAATTAATAGAAAAAGTCCCTAAAGCTCGATCTACATTTGCCAATAACTTCTAATGAAAGATATTCTTTCATTAGAAGTGCTTTCGTCAATTATTGAAAGTTTTAATAATATGATTATTTATGTATTTTTATGTTTAAAAAAATCGTGTATAGTAAAATAAAAACGATTAAAGCTATATACGTACCTATCATAAATAAGCAAATGGCAAATCGGCTAATAAGCAAATGATCAAAATGAATAAAACTGCAGAAACTAAAGATGATGAAAACGTAAGATACATATTTTATATCGAGTGAACTCATCCAGCTATGTGCAATGTTCGTGGCAAGATTTGAAACACAAATCTTGCCACGAACATGCTGCTGTTCAATCCATCCTGCACAAACTGCGGGTTGGATTGAACAGCAGAATCCGCAGTCGCACGCGGGGGAATCTCTATACCCCATTTGTGGAGCATTGGGGAGCATTGGACAGGTACAAACTCTTGCAACTTAATATGATGGGAAAAGTTGCAGGGAAGAGGAGAACAGGCCGTATACCGAAATCTTGGTTGCGGAACAATTGTCGCCGAATTGGGTTGCCTGGCGAAGGACAAAAAGGAGTATGCAGACCTTCTCTAGCTGGAGAGGCACCCTAAGAAGAAGGAGGATTAATGCCAAGGAATCATTCAAAATGTTGAATATATTTAACATAATACTTACACAATTTAATTGTGCGGCAATCTATTACTTCTTATTCTTCAATACACTTTTATTCTCAGCTACGGACCGTTTATTTGCGCGCGATCCCCGTTCACCATCCTAATGCGGACACACACGTGAGGTAAAACACAGTCGGCAATGTCGAATTTGTTTTCGCGAAGAGTTTCGAAAAAAATCGTCAAGTGTAAACATATACAAGTAGACATAGACAAGTACACGTTTATATAATTTTTAGGTTAATTTATACATAGAAAACTACTTTTATAGGAAAAAAATATCCGCATGATTAATTTCATATTCGATATAATAACGCCAGTTATGAACCCCTGCAAAAAACTCAATCTGTGAAGACTTCGGGTCGGATACGTAATTATTTGCCTACCTTCATAATGCTGGGCTTACAATAATAAAAACGAAGTTCGTAGGAATGCGCACGGCAGCCATCGGAACGGCAAAATCGTATTATGTTTGATATGATCTGCGGTTAAAATTATTAGGTAATACTAGCTGACCCGGCAAACGTTGTTTTGCCATATAAATAATTTTTAAGTAATTTCTAGTGTAGACAAAAAATAGCTTACTTATTGTAAGTGTGTAAGAATGTGGTATATGCGTGAAATAGGCATGGAGCACTGTGAACGATGAGGGAATATAAAAATAACAAAAGGCAAACATTATTTTTAAGGTATTATAATTTATTCCTTAAAATTATATATCATTAATTAATCAATTACGACAGTAACACTAAGAAACAATATCAATCTCTTAATGCTATAGCGTGAACAATATTTTTTGTTAGTCCATCTTTAGCTAACACAAACAAACTGGATGGTTTACCCACTCGAGAGCATGCCACGTATAATTGTCCGTGTGAAAAACATGCTGTTCTCAAATCTAAGCCACAAATAGACATCGTTTGACCTTGGGATTTGTTGATTGTCATTGCAAATGCCAATCTAATCGGAAACTGAATACGTTTGAATTGAATTGGCACATCTGTAGGTATAATAGGAATCCGTGGTATTAATATATTTTCACCTCGGAACTTGCCATTTAAAATGCTGGCTTCGATCACGTTTTTCATTAATTTTTGAATGACTAATCGCGTACCGTTGCACAGCCGGGGCAGGTTCAAATTACGAAGCAAGATAATCGCAGATCCAACCTTTAATTATAAATTATGCGGTGGGATGCCTGGCAAATCCAGTGAGTTCAAAAACTCTGTGGGAAAATTTACTGCTTCGTTGTCGTCGCAAACTGTATCAATAGATTTATATGATACCAAGTTCCCTGGCAACAACATTTGTATCTTCAGATTTAAATTGTCAACGTCTACATTTTTTGCCGCTAAAATTGCTCTTTCTGCAAGCCACTCATGATTTATGTACTGTGTTTGTACATCGGGAAATATTTGTTCAATGAGAGTATCTTGCGAATCAGCGATTGTGCAGAAATCGGTCGGTAATTTTACGTATCCAGTTTCATCTATAGCAACTTTTCCATCACCGATATCTAAGAGTTGTTTTGAAAATGTTACAGTGGATGGATCTTGAAGCATTTGAACTCGCATATTTACTTTCAGCTGTACTTTTTCAACATTACGCCACAATGGAGATGATTTTAAGCAAGCGTTGATCTCATCAGCGTATGTTGAACGTGGAATGACTGGAAGTGTTTGCCTGAAATCACCTGAAAGGACCAACAGAGTTCCGCCAAATAGTTTGTCGTTGTTTTTAATATCTTTCAATGTCCTGTTCAACGCCTCAAGCGAATGTTTGTGTGCCATAGTACATTCATCCCAGATGATAATTTTACACTGTTTCAGCACGGTGGCCATGGACGATTGTTTCTTAATGTTGCATAGGTACTGCGTCAGGGTTATTCTGAATATTTAGTGGCAGCTTAAATACTGAATGAGCTGTTCTGCATCCATCCAATTAAGTTGCTGCAATGCCCGATGATGCAACGGCCAATGCGATGCCATTATTTGATCGTATTTCAGCAAGAATTAGCGAAATAACGAATGTTTTGCCAGTTCCACCCGGTGCATCCAAAAAGAAGAACCCACCTTGTCCAGCTGAAACTGCGAGCATAATGCGATCATAAATGGTTCTTTGTTCCTCATTCATTAGTGGGACATTGCGGGCAACAATCGCTGCCATTTCTACAGTGCTGTACTGCAGTTCACGATTCATATCAGTATTCATTAAATCAGATGCAGTTCGATTTGGCGTACTTCATTGCGTTCAGCTCGTGTATCTTCTGACTCTTCTTGACGCAATTGCGCCATTCTGACACGTGCATCAGTATTTTGTTGCTGGATTTGTTCTTCGGTTCTTTCGGATCTTCTATTTCCCAAGCTTCGAGATTTACTTGTATTACGGCTCAAATCAGTCCCTTTGCGTTTTCTTGGCATTGCTCACTACAAAACACACATAAATAGAATTAATGAAATTACTTAATGATGAAAAATGTTAAAGGTATAATTAGGGCCAGGATTTTTGCCGCAGTTTTGAAATGATTAGTTTGAATTTATGAAATTATAGCAAAAATATAAATTTTATGAAAAAAATTTTCAGACAAAAGTTGTAAAAAATTAAATTTCACGAAAAAAATTGTCTCTTATAATTTTCTCATACAACCAATATTTCCATCGATATTTCAAAATAAAGATTCATAATGATTGATTCAAATTTTTGGAAACTATGAAAATCTTAATTGTTAAATTACATTTTTTTAATAAAATTAAATTAAAATTACATTTTTATAAGATCAAATATATTTGCCGTAATGTCAAAAACTTAAGAGCATTAATTGTAAAATGTTAAAATGAAATCACGGCAAAAATCTTGGCCCTAGTTATAATGTATTTAATATTTGGTTGTACACACATTCATTTACATATTCATGTAAACATTAGACTGTTTTACAAAAGCGAAAAATTTTATTTTTCATAATCATATCGAAAATATATGGTTAGAAATGCTAAAAAAAAATGAATACAAAAAAAAGTTTGCCCAATTTTAATAAAAATTAAATTCCACCGAATCTTTTTTGACCGTTTCCAACAACATTTTCGATATAAATAAAAAAAAGTATACTTACAACACAAAAGCCGTTGTTGGTGGAAGCTCGTGCCACGTGTTGAGTACTTTTGAGGTTATGAAAATCACTTGATTAACTAATCGTGCAAAATACACTCTAAATTGATAATTTTATTATTAATAATAAAATAGGAATGATTAATAGTTAATATGAGAGTTACACTGAGATAGCAAAATAATAATTGTCAACGTTACTACTACACTTGATGCATAAACAATAATGATGGCCGACAACTGTGTACTGTTTACTGGGTCAGAAGTGACACCTGTAGACAACTGGCGGGGATAACTAATTAAATGACGATTGATCAGTTATCGACCGGGGATGAAAAATGATTAAATTACTAAAATGGCTATTAAAAAATAGGGGTTGGTGATAAAAGGGTAAAAAATTAGGGTTGTATGTATTTTTTAATGCGACATATTAAAAAAAATAAAGAAATTTAAAAAATGTCTAAAAATTAAAGAAAAATGTTAAGGGTGGACAACCCTTATCACTAAGGGGTATAAAAAATAGATGTTGGCCGATTCTCAGACCTACTCAATATGCTCACAAAATTTCATGAGAATCGGTCAAGCCGTTTCGGAGGAGTACGGGAACGAACATTGTGACACGAGAATTTTATATATAAGATATATAAAATTTATTTTTTTTATTTTTACTGACACAACCGTGGCACTCCAATAAGACTCAGGAAGTGAGCTCGCCTATCACAGGAGTGCCTAGCAAGGCGGGCTCGGTTTCACTTTACTTGGCACATTAGGAATAATTTTATGCACTTTAAGACATAATTTATGCACAATTTGGCCTGGTCACAGACAGATGTATGCCTAAATTTAGAACCTTATAGCGGTATTTTCTGGATTGTTCATTATATTTCTTTGTGCTATTGCGTTTGAATATTTATGTAACGAATAAATAAACCAATAAATAAATATGATCGTCATAATTGCTTTGGACGGCTTTAAAAGTTGCAGATATTTTTTTTATAGTTCCGTCAAAATGGCTATTAACTCGATCGGGTGAATTTTCGTTCACGCGACCTATCTGTTTGTAAACATACACTAATCTGTGGTGCCGCGAGCTGCTCCCCGCTCACACCCACTCCACAACATCTGGCATCAGCATTGAGCAACTTTTGGCATTTTATACACAGCATTAACAGAGGTATATTACACCCACACGGGCGCCTATGACGAATTGCTATAGAACTTTACTCTGAATCTTAATAAGCATCACATCTGAGTCCCTACCTCTTAAATTATACAAATGCAGATATTGAACACCTAATTAGATAATTAAATCCTTATAATAAAAACATAATAGCATACCGTCGGTTTGGATCATAAACTCACTAAGTGCACTTTTTTCAAAAATCACTTTTTACTTTCCTGACGACCTATCGGAAAGGAAAGTATTGTGATCGCGCTAAAAAAAAATTTTGAGATGAAGATGGGAATATATATTTTGAGACTCCCTGAGACGATTGAGACTATTTCCAGACCGATCTCTGTCTGTATGTATGTCTGTATGTCTGTATGTCTGTATGTCTGTATGTATGTATTCTTCCACGATAGCGCCCAGACGCTTAATCGGATTGAGCTGAAATTTGGTATATAAGCTTCTGTTAACCGTCGGAGGAACCCATTAGTTTTTGGAGTCCCTACGCCCTACGGTTGTGGTACCTCCCATACAAATTTGGGGTTCCCGGCGAAAAAATTGTTTCCGCGATAGCGCCCAGACGCTTAATCTGTCTAAGTTAAAATTTGGCATAGAAGCTTCTGTTAACCATCGGAAGAACCTATTAGTTTTTGGGGTACTTACGACCAACGTTTGGGGTACCTGCCATACAAATTTGGGGTACTAGAGTAAAAAATGTCGCTGTTTTTTCGCACCTCCCCGGATACTAGTCAGGAAAGTCTTGGGGTGACACAACCGATTTTTTTTGCTTCCTATGTAGTTTTTAATTCTCTATCTAGTCATAAAATCCTGATAATTATTTTAGGCAGTGCCAGTATTCTATTTTACGATGAGAAAATACGCATATGTATTTTATGACTAGATAGATAATTAAAAACTACATTGGAAGCAACACAACGTGATTTTTGAAAAAATGTACTTAGTGAGTTTATGATCCAAACCGATGATATGTAGTAATATAAATTGATGATTTCTAAATATATATATTTTTTATTTTTAAGCTATTGCATAGCTTTTATCGCGGGCCTAGGCCAGCGCGGCGACCGAATGAAGAAATTTCTTAACGAAAATTAATGATTTTAAACTGATAATTACGTCTAAACGAGTACTGCTTACGATTCGAAAAAAATATATGTTAAACAAGAACATTTTCCTAATATTCTTAGCTTTAAATATTTTAGATTTTGTTTATATTACATAGTGTAATTAATTTGTGAAATTAGGTCTAACCGAACACAAAAACGACTACTACGCAAATACTATCTGGCGTATTATTATGAAACCTGCACCATTTTAAAGAGAATGTAATTATCTATCTTTTTATCTACGATTTTTTTCGATTAGTCAAAGAATAATATCAGTTTTTTTTTGCTTTATCGAATAAAATTCGTACGCGGCGCTCTATCGGAAGACGTTTAAATTATTCCGAATCATTTTAATTTCGCAGCCGCAAATGATTCGGAATTATTTCAACGTTTTCCGATAGAGCGCAGTTATCTGATATCAGAAAAAATAAAATAAATAAATAATTATAATTGCATAAGTTGTTAAAAATGCTATGCAATAGCTTTACCGCGGCAGTCCCCGAGTGCCACACGTATTTTGTGAGTTTATTTTGTATATTATTAATACACATTAATACATATCAATACATATATCTATAAAAAATATATTAATTTTCATCATGTTTTAAAATAAAATAATAGGTTATTGACAATTTTCATGACATTTTTTACGAATTTTTAATTAGGTAATTAAGATATTTCTGTTACATTATGTATGATTTTGATTATTTATATTATAGATATAATATTATAGATTTCTTAGGATAATTAAAATAAATTGTCTAACTTGGAACAGGCGGCAGCCTAGTTAGGTTAAGACTTTTGTATATTAAATCTACTCACAATTTGAAATCAATAAATAATTTGTAAATTTGTAAATCTAGAAGGCTGATAACTGTAAACCGTTATTAACGTAATATTGGGATTTCTGCGGTCAACAGATCAGGATATTTATAAAGATTTCGGTACTTTGAGGGCAGAAACTCCATACACCGCCCGGCATTTTTAAACGACTGTCCAAAAACAGATGTAATGTTTTCAGGGTTCACGTATATATCTACTCGTATGTTATATAAAATCGAAGACTATCGCGGTTGTTTGACATTATAAATAGGATAGAAAACGAATTTACCGAGTGAAATTTGTAGCACCCGACGTTTCGCTGACGTTGCAGCCGCCGTTGTCGCCGCCAAAATATAGCTCGATTTTTGAGGCCTGTAAAATATGTAATACCACTGCAAACCCCGGGTGTGTATAAAGTCGAATGCAGTTGCGGTCTAGCCTACGTTGGACAAACGAAACGGCCCATAGCCACGCGACTGTCAGAACCCATCAAAGCTGTTAAAAACGTTCAGCGAGAAAAATCGGCGATCTGCGAACATATATTGGATAGCGGAAGTAACCACTGGATGCAGTTTCAAAATCCCATTGTGCTATCCAAAGAACAATTCTACTTTCCTCGCATGATCCGGGAAGCCATTGAAATAAGAAGAAGCCCGAACTTTAACAGAGACGACGGTTACAAACTCTCTTCTACGTGGAACCCTCTTCTTAAAATGTTCCCACCGCCGAACGCCGAACGCAAAGACGTAAAACAGGATACAGTGAGTGTTGTGTGCAGGACGGATTTTCAAAATTCCCGCGCTCCGAGCCCGGCCCCCCACCACCGTTATAACCTACGCAGTGGCGGAAGCGGTACGCGGCCTACCCGCAAAACAACGGATTGACAGCCCTTCATTCTACCCTGGACAACGGCGGCTGCAACGTCACCGAAACGTCGGGTGCTACAAATTTCACGCGGTAAATTCGTTTTCTATCCTATTTATAATACTCGTTTGTTGTCCGATAATTTATTTAAACATAACTTCTAAGTATCCATACTGTAACTTTGGTGTAATAAATCACCTAAACTGTTCAAATGTCAAATAAATAATTATCGAGATGTTAATAAATTAAGATTAATATATCGTATTTATCAAATGAAATGAAATGAATGATCTGATTGAGTACGTTCCGAAAATAAATAGATATCTATATATATATATATATATATATATGGATAAATACATACATCACAATTATTTAATTTAAAAACCTTTGATTGCTCGAGCACCGAAGGCAACTGACTGCGTGACTCGGCGGCTTCCGGCGCGAGGTTGTATAAAGCGTCAATAGTGGCGCGCGATTGTCAAGGAATACCTGCCGCAGGGCGTACCACACTCAGACATCAGGATCAATGAAACCGACTCATGTGAAGCCCCGCTGAAGGGTAATTGCAAAGCGGAAGGCGTCACGAGCATTGGAGAAGGCACGTCGACTGACTCACAGAATACGTCTTTAAGCACTGGGTGTTTATAGAGATGGCACGCGTCGACGACGCCGTAACAGAGCTTCGGAGTAAATTGAATTTTGTTTCAACGAATATTGATTCAACAAAGAACTCTAGAAAATTGCTATTCTCTTGAAAAGTGCTTTTCAGCGCGAACAAATTGTATCTAATAATTTAATACATTATTAATATCTAATAGATTAATACAATATTTAACTTTGTGTAACGGCAGTCGCGTTTATAATTTTTGAAATATAACTACTCTGGCCTTATTTTCTACCGGGATGTTAATGAAACGTTTGTAATGAGTGTCCTCTTGTGATCCAGAGAGTGAATAAGAAATCCGAGCTGCATCCCGGTAGCATCAAAGAGGAGCCGACCTCTGGGGTTTGTTGTGTAGTCTTCGGTCAAGACAAGAGTAGAGATATGTTTCTTGTGCGCCAGACCGAAGGTTCTAAGCTACTTGTCTTGGGATCCAAGCTGATTCTATATCAGCCACGCTAGGTACTGGCAAAGCACGGTTGCCTGGATTAGTAGCGGTTTTTGATAGAACCAAAAGTTTCTTTTGCATAGCTCGGATGTAAGGTGTGGGTGCCTTCAAGAGGAAATATTTTGTTTTGAAATTGACTGTTTTAAGCTATTATTTTCTGACGAAATACACTTTTATTAATGTATAAAAAATATTTGTACAAAGGTATTTTGAATACGGTGATATTATATTGAGATTATTTGTAGAACGCAAATATTTTGAGATTTTTACGATTTCTTAAACGAGGGGTAATGTAAGACTTTTAAATTCTTTGTTTAGTTGGTTTTCGCATTGAAGACTACGAATGAGTTAGCTATTAGAGATTTCTGGAGAAAACAAAAGTTTTTTTGGGGTATGGTCACAAGGTGCGCGAGACCCGTTACCCGACAATTGGTTGATTGGGAAAAGAATTATAAAAAATGGGGTGTGGCTGTTTCATGGTCACGGCTGTATGTTGTACGTAAATAGGTGTACGTAACGGGTAATATTTTTTAATAAAATTTAAAATACGCTAGTTTATGTATGTTTGAGCGCTTGCATCAGTGCCGAAATATCGGAGACTCATCGAACCCAATTCACCTGGTAAATATCCCGTTATATGCCCAATGTATTTTCATAATCGCCGATCGTACACAATCAATACCTACACAGTCCGGCGTCGATAAAGAAGCGATTTCGTCATGCACTTGCATAATTTCAACCGCCCCAGCTGCAAATGTACTGGCACCGTCGTTGATCCGCTTGACCACATTCATTATTTTACGTTCCCCGCACTGCTTCCCCGGTCATATGGTGTTTTATTGGTATCATTCGATTGCTTTTGAGAAGCGAACCGTATACGATCTTTGTATTTAGATTTGGCATTTTGATGAAAGAAGGAAAAAAAAATCCTACCTTTCGACTCGCGAGACTCAACAGGGCGAGGTTGCAACTGAGGCTGTCCAATTTTCAGGTCTCGTGAGATGATGAATAAGTAGCGAAGAATACATAACCATCGACTCTGCTTGCGTTGATTGGCATGCGCCACGGCCGTCGTTTTGAAAGCGGCGGCCGTGGTTAGGCAGGTCTCAAACGGAAGCGTCGATAAATGCACTATCAAACGAAATTCTCCCATCCTTTATCGATGGGGTTGTACGTGATACGATTATCTGCACCTATCGTATGGTATTATGAGCAGTTGAGTAATTGTTCGGCTGTTACAATATACAATCGTTACACGTTCAGGAGTTAGGATGTTCTTGCGTATAAGCTCCGATTTATCAGCCTGGAATGGCTTCGGTATACACGCGATTGCTCAGAGCGCATCGGTCGCGAACCACAAGCGCAGCGGAGACCGTACCCAATCAGGGGAGGCGACGGCAGCCTGTCATCGGCCTTAGTCTCCGACGTGCTCTTCCCTTCCCTACACCAGTGCTGAATGATGTATCAGTCTGGATTTATCCTAGGCCACTCTACACTTACGCGAATCGCGCTGGAAGCCGCGAAGGGGCGCGAACTATGGAGCCATTTCGCATATCCTTCGTGACTTCGAGCCCTGTTCTCCGATTTTTGGGATGCAAAACGTATACCTTTACCTAACGTACTCTGTGCAAGCATGATTATGTTTTCCTTAAATATTAAAAAAAAAAACGATTCATACATATTTGTTAACTCCAATCAAAAACAATGGAATGCTAAAATTTGTTCCAACCGTTAAATTTCATTCACAACAAGGAGGCCTCCACTTGGGGCAACAAGGGGGCCTCCACGCCTTTGTTTCTTCAAGACCTCCAGATCTGTAAATCCGGCCCTAAGAATATAGAGCACTTGGCGATACATCTCATCATTCATGAGATATATTAAATATTTGACGACAACAAAAGCGTTTCATCGCTAACTCCGGCGGGACCTTAGTATGGAAATCTTATCAAAACGTGTTGATGTTATAATGCAGGGTACACGGCACAGAAGAGGTTAAGGTAAATTAAACAACGCGTTTTAAATATCAACCCACTCGGTTGAAGCGGATAGTATAATCGAGGTTGTAGAGCTAATCTATTGAAGCGGCAACGCTGTCTGCGCTGATGGAGCATTCTATAACTAATCGATGCGGCATCGGCATCGGCGCCGGGGCAAAGGGCAATTATTTGCCGTGTGCGTGCTGCTTAGAGATAACGTCCCGCATGAATATGGCGCTCGCCAATAAATCTGTTGACATTCTCCTACATCGTCGGCCATTATCAATCACCTACAGGCGACTAAGTAAAATATTATACGCTCTACATGGCCGGCTGACAGGCTGCTCGTCCATACAATCGATGCACCCCGTTTCTGTAACGTCACCATTCAACATAGTTTAATTTGAGAGGAAAAGCAGCTTAGCCTTCCTCGCTTCCTCAAATCAGATCTACGTAAAATACGATAGTAAGGCATTCGGATCAAAATTTATCGACGTTTTTAAGACCGTCGGATCAAAATTACTACGTATTTAGGAGTTGCTGGCAGCTTGCTGGGCATAAAAACGTAAAAGCACTACCCAAAAATTCGCAAATCCTTGCTACATATACATCACTTTCCCAGCCCACCAACCAAGAAGAAGTACATTATTTGCTCGAGATGAAGATGGAATTATATTGTTATATATTGGGTTGACAATGCATTCTATTTATTTAGACTTGGTATTATTATATAAAATTTTATGTTACTTACTGTATGTATCATATTAATGACAATTTCCCCATGGTGTATTTTTCCTTTGTTTTATTTCCTATAGGTTCTTTCTATCTATTTTAGTTTTGAATCTAAGCGGATTTCATAATAAAATTGCGATTTAATTTTAGGCGAGCATTTTACTACCACGTTTATAAAAAAATATTGTAGTATAAGTGCCCTGTCCAACCTAGTACAGGTTAGTTTTGTGACATCGAATAAGCACGTAGTTAAAGTTTTGCCATTTGGTTCCTGTTATTTTTGTAAGCAAAATAAATGTTTTATGGAAAATATTTCTTAAATAAATAAAATAAACTAAAAAGTGCAATATTTTTTTAAAGGCTATTTACTTTTTCACAAAATTTTAGACAACGGTTTTTAAGCTATTGCATAGCTTTTATCGCGGGCCTAGGCCAGCGCGGCGACCGAATGAAGAAATTTCTTAACGAAAATTAATGATTTTAAACTGATAATTACGTCAGAAACAAGTACTGCTTATGATTCGAAAAAAATATATGTTAAACAAGAACATTTTCCTAATATTCTTAGCTTTGAATATTTTCGATTTTGTTTATATTACATAGTGTAATTAATTTGTGAAATTAGGTCTAACCGAACACAAAAACGACTACTACGCAAATACTATCTGGCGTATTATTATGAAACCTGCACCATTTAAAAGATAAATTAATTATCTATCTTTTTATCTACGATTTTTTTCGATTAATCCGTTTTTTTTTGCTTTATCGAATAAAACATTCGTGCGCGGAGCTCTATCGGAAGACGTTTAAATTATTCCGAATCATTTGCTACCGCAGCCGCAAATGATTCGGAATAATTTCAACGTTTTCAGATAGAGCGCAGTTATCTGATATCAGAAAAAATAAAATAAATAAATAATTATAATTGCATAAGTTGTTAAAAATGCTATGCAATAGCTTTACCGCGGCAGTCCCCGAGTGCCACACGTATTTTTTTATTTATTATCGGAAAACGTTAAAATTATTGCAAATCATTTGCGGCTGCGGTAGCAAATGATTCGGAATAATTTAAACGTCTTCCGATAGAGCGCCGCGCACAATTTTTTTATTCCATAAAGCAAAAAAAAACGGATTATTCGAAAAAAATCGTAGATAAAAAGATAGATAATTAAATTATCTTTAAAATGGTGTAGGTTTCATAATAATACGCCAGATAGTATTTGCGTAGTAGTCGTTTTTGTGTTCGGTTAGACCTAATTTCACAAATTAATTACACTATGTAATATAAACAAAATCTAAAATATTCAAAGCTAAGAATATTTGAAAAATGTTCTTGTTAAACATATATTTTTTTCAAATCGTAAGCAGTACTCGTTTAGACGTAATTATCAGTTTAAAATCATTAATTTTCGTTAAGAAATTTCTTTATTCGGTCGCCGCGCTGGCCTAGGCCCGCGATAAAAGCTATGCAATAGCTTAAAAAGAAAAATCAAGGAAATTTTTAATTGAGAAAGAAAATTAGAAGATATTCAAGAAAAATCTCCCATAGTATTTTGAAACAGTAAAACATCAATGAAAATATATTAGTATTTTGTATTATAATATTGTAATATGTAGTAATTTATGTAGTATGTAAGGTCGTTCTTATGAAATTGCGGACGATATATCGTGGTCAGGAAAGGATTGCATTCTATAAACAATTGTAAAATTCCTCTCATATAAATCGAGGGTGTAAATCAGTGATTCCCAAAGTGGTCTTTATGGAACCCCAGGGGTCGATTTCAAATTGCAGGGGGTCTATGCAAGCGAGAACAAAAATCGGGCTGAACAAGATGTCAATGGGGGTCCACGTTAGCGGACTCCATTAAGACAGTTCATTTTAAACGTTTAGGTAATTCGTAAATGTTGTATTACTTCTAAAACAGATTATGTGTACCGCATAGTATGTTAAACTTATAATAAAGCAATAAAAAACGCCAGCGTCACAAATAACATGAAAGGAAATCAACACTCAACCAAAATTGCATTATTAGCAGATTGAGGAGACCAGCGCACATAACTAAAGAGTGGAAGTGAGATTGAAGTGAGATATGTGAAAAAATGCGCTTCAATGGTTACCAGTGCGAGAAGGATAAGGATAGGCGCGAGAAGGGAGCGAGAAGGATAGGCGCGTCACATGTATGAGCAACCGAGATAATGCTAGATGTGCAGTTATGTGAGGCTTTCTTAAATGCTTTATACTTCAAATGGTTGACTGTAAGATATCGCTATAGCGATAAGTCCGCCATTTGTGCATAAATTGTCTTTTTTATAAAACCAGCGTAATATTCATTAAGTTTTGTTTTCATAGCACAATAAAGTTATTTTATTCTATTCTATTCTATTCTTCAAGGTCGTGGACGCCGAGAAATAAATTACTAAAAATTGTACATGTTTTACATCTGTCCACTTCACCAAAAACCCTATGTAAGTGATTTGCCAGCTGTCAAAAACGAATCAAAAGTTAGTAAGTTTAGGAAAATTCAACATGACGCAGGCAGGGGGTTTGTGGAAAAATGGAATTGGTCTACGGGACCAAAAAGTTTGGATATCTCTGATGTAAATGATGGTTGGACTTATCCCGATATATATGAAATAGTAAACAATATACAATTCTGAGGGATATTTTTATTATTTGTTTTTTTTAATCAGGAGATGTTACTTGACAGAAGATTATTCTATAAGAAAAACTGGGTAGAAAATAACGTAGAATTTTTTGGATTTAGGTTTTGGTTACTGAGGATAGAGTATTTTAAATTCATTTTTAAGATATTAAATATTCAACATGGGATAATAAAATACTAGGCCTAAATCAAAATATTAGACAAAATTTTAACATAAAAAACCGTCACCATTTTTAAAACAGTGCAGTAGCTATATCAAACTTGGAACGATGAAAATTTGAACGGGCTATCCTAATTGAAGGCGTATACAAACTTTCATGTCTGTGCTGTTGAATGTTGAGGAGTCCTTGGAAGTCATTGGAAGCCAACCCTGGGTGCCGCAGTACTGTCTAGGTGAAACTTAAAACCGGCTGTCGTAATTAGATGCATATACAAAATGTCGTGCCCCTGCTGTTGACCGTTGAGGAGTTCCCTCGTTGGAAGACAACCCTGGGTGTAGCAGTTCTGTCTTGGTGAAACTTAGAACGGACTGTCATAATTGAACTCATATGCACATTTTTTTGTTTGTGCTGTTGTCCGTAAAGGAGTCCCCTGGACGAGAGCCAACCTTGGGTGTAGAATCAGGTTATGCTTACCACAAAAAATGCTTTATCTTCGGATTTTGATACAACATTTAATTTTTTAACTTCATAGGATAATATTTGAGGTGTTCCCTCAATTCCTTATGGACCCCATCATCAGAACAGGGACAACTTTCAGATGTATATCCTTTCAAATAAAAAATGAACTTTCCAAATCGGTTCATAAATTACGGAGTTCTGAGGTAACAAACATTAAAAAAAAGATACAACCGAATTAATAACCTCCTCATTTTTTGAAGTCGCTTAGAAAAAGTGTTTCATTATTATTATAAAGCTGTAGATTTTAATATTGACGTTGATTTATCAAAATCACTTAACGGTCAATGACATTTCATCTCATTCAATTAGTTTGCCAACTTGATCAAGTCAGTTCTGAGCAATCTACCAGCCGTAAAAAAACGTAAATAAAAATTCATGGAATTAGTCATTTAATTATATCGTGAAAAATTAGCGTATTTTAATACACTTTTATTATATCGACCGCTATGTATGTAAGTAACCTGTAATGAAATCTAAGGAGCTGAATATCAACCACTTCTGATTATCGTATCAATATGAAACTTGGCAATTGTGTGTAGTTTTGGTAACAATACAATAATATGGT
Source organism: Micropterix aruncella (assembly GCA_944548615.1). NCBI lineage: Eukaryota > Metazoa > Arthropoda > Insecta > Lepidoptera > Micropterigidae > Micropterix > Micropterix aruncella. The sequence continues at coordinate 80,469,563 of OX155980.1, read as the reverse complement.
TTTATCGATCTGATCTGATGATGGAGACGGAAGGTAGTCAGGAAAATTGTATAAAGGAGAAAAGTATATGAGACTTGTTTGGGCTTGTTGGAATTGTCTTGAGATGGATTAGGATTTCCAGGGTCTAATGATGGAGCCGGAAGGTTACCACTGGAATTATATGACGAAACAACGTCTCGTAGCCGTGTTTGTGCTTGTTGGAATCGGCTTGAGATGTACTCTGGTCATGAATGATTTCCAGGTTCTGATGATGTAGCCGAAAGGTTGTCACTGGAGGTCTATTGCAGAACAATTTTTCTTTGCCCTGTTTGGGCTTTTTGGAATCGTCTTGAGATGTACTCTGGTCATGGATGGTTTCCAGGGTCTGATGGTGGAGTCGGAAGTTGTGCACTTTAACTCAATAACGGAACAATGCATGCTAAACGTTTTTAAGTTTATTGGAATCGTCTTTAGATGTACTCTGGTGATGAATGGTTTTCATGGTCTGATGATAAAGCCGTTAGGTAGGCACTGGATTTCTCTAACGGAACAACTTATTTTAGCCGTGTTAAAGCTTGTTGGAATCCACTTAAGATGTACTCTCCTCATGGTCTGATAATGGTATCGAAAGAAAGGCACTGGAAATCTATAACGAAACAACTCATTTAAGCCGTGTTTAGGCTTGTTGGAATCGTCTATTGTGTACTCTGGTCGTGAATCTGGTTTCCAGGGCGTAAAAATTAAGCCGGATGGTTTTCACGAAAACTCTATAACGGAACAACATATTCTAGCCATCTGACTTGCATATTGATGATACATGTTAACTGGAGACCTGCTTTATAAATATATTAGATAGCTTGTATATTGAGGGTGTATATGTTGTATATAAATCCCACCGAAGCCAAGGTGGGAAACGTGCCGAGGGCTGAATGATATGAGGGTAGTTATAAATATCATGTTGCAAGCAGCACTTCAGGGTTGCGGGCACAACCCTTCCATAAGTAGTCTTGCCCTCCATACGTACCATTTATATAATATAGGTTAGGTTAGGTTAGGTTATATAATACCAAACTAACCATGTGTCCCATGAGTGGTTTTATTATTGATTCCAGTAGTTGCGCCGTTGACTTTTTCCCTGAAAGAAAACATTTCATATTAGTAGAGGTTATAGATAGATAGATAGATAGAGATTCTATATTGCACATTTCAAGAGGTGAATATAAGATACATTGGGACCCACACTTTTCCTCACTTATATAAATGATCTTTGCCAGTTACCGACAGCAAAAATAATTTCATATGCTGACGACACTGTAGTTATCTTTAAGGGATCAAATTGGGACAGTACTCCCACAAAAGCAAATTTGGGCATGAATGAGATTCGTGATTGGCTAGAAACTGCAAAACTAACACTAAATGTGAGTAAAACCAGTTATATGACTTTTAGCCCTACTAATAGGGGTCAGCCAACAGTAAATCACCACGTAACCATTCACAAATGTCACTCTGAAACCTCGTGTAATTGTGCACCACTAAAGAGATCCCCACAGTAAAATATCTAGGCATTGTAGTTGACAATAAATTGCGATGGGAAGAGCAAGTCAATGCAGTGTCAAAGAAAGTGAGAACCCTTGGTTATACTTTCAAAAAGTTGAGGAGTGTTCTGGATCGCAGGACGCTAACCATAGTGTATTTTGCATTATGTGAAACCCTTATTAACTATGGTATAATTGGGTGGGGTGGGTGCTGCAAAACCCTCCTGACGCCACTTCTAACAGCGCAAAAATGTATTTTAAAAATCATGCATCGCAAACCATATCAATATTCATCTAAGGAACTCTTTAAAGAGGCTCAGGTTTTGGATGCTAGGTTATTATTCATTAAAACTGCACTACGTTGGGTTTTCGTGGCCAAACAAAATAAATCTTTTATTATTACGAACACGAAACCCACTAGACAACTCCTGAGTGATAATTTGAATGTACCTAGGATGAAGACGACTTTCGGACAGCGACACTACTCTTTCATAGCTACAAGACTCTATAATAAATTAAGCAGTGACATTAAAACCAGCCCCAATTGTCATGTGTTTAAAAGCAAAATAAATAAATGGCTGGTGCAAGAAGAGCGTTTATCTATCTATGCCATGATCGATGTAGTAGAATAATTTGAAGTTGACTTAACATATATTGTGTATATATGTATGTATGTGTGTATATGTGTATTCTAATGTATTTAGTATTTCTATTTCCTATATAATATTGTAAATTTTATTATTATATTTATTTATTATTATTATATATATTTTAAAATTATTATTATTATTATTGTGTTTGGTTGGTTCAACGACCCTCGTTTTAAATGTAAAAATACAAATTGCTTGCCCTGGAATGGGTATATCCCAGTTGGGCAGCACTAGCCAGTGAATGAAAGAGGAAAGTTTTTGCCATTTGTTTTAATATTATATTTATTGTAAAATGGTTAATTTAATAATTCCAATAAATAAATAAAATAAATAAAAATTGAATAAAAATAATGCATTACGATTTAACAGACGGTGTATTTCCCTATTTTCCTGCTTATAAGATAGCTACATAGTGATAGAGGCAGGAAGACGTCTGCCTGCCATGTGACGTAATAAGTAATAAATAATTTAAAACGGTAACGTTTACGTCAACTGGCCGCCCGTCGCATAAATAAAGCAAAACTTACTCCTGTAGAGTTAAGTAACTTTACCGATAAGTAGATGCTAATGGCTTTCAAAGCGGAACAGGACGGGAATACTTAATGAATGGCTGCATATGCCTTGCATTTCTTGGAAAGTATCATCTAAAGCTTTTAACGGGGAAATAAAAACTTGGAATAATAAATAGATCGTTAACCGTCACTCCAGGCGCCATGGATAGAATAATGAGTGTCGTTGTTTCTATCAGCTATGCTTGTGAAAACTTTGGTATATTTGTTGGTGAGCCAGCGACAAAAAAGAGTTTTGTAAAAGGTGATACTTTCAGATCAGACAGTATATTTTCCGTAGAATGCTGGGGTGGATTCAGCAGGCCAGGCTCGGGGACACCGGGCGCTGGGGTACTAGGAAAGGTGTATTTTTAATTAGTAGGGGAGAACAGGTAGGCTTCGTACACGGGGAGCATTCGTACAGTGGAGAATCTACGCTATCCAATACATTGACTCGTTTGCGTGACTCGCGCTTGTATGAGATAAATCGCGCTCGTAAATTTCTCCATTGTACGAATGCTCCGCGTATACGAAGACTATCTGCTCTCCCCTACCCGTAAAACGTTTTTGAAAAGTCATCAGTAGACAATAGATGCAATACAGAACTCGAAACAAATGGTCAGACTGATTTAAAATAAAATTCGTGGCGTCAGCATTACTCCATTACATGTCACAAACATGAAGTCCATGCAAATACGCCGGTACGTATTTGTCGGTAACTACTACGCAACGGTCTAATGTGCCGCGCAATATAATGGACTTCATTCTAGTGACATGTATGGAGTAATGCTGACGCCATGAAATCTCTCGTTTAGCAGTCTGACCATTTCAAGTCCTGTATGGCATCTACTGTCTACTGATGAATTTTCAGCTTTTCCAAAACAATTTGGTGGTACTAATTAAAATCACACTTTTCCTAGTACGCCAGAGCAAGGTGTCCTGGCGTCTGACCTGGTGACTCTACACTAGCATTCTATGGCCAAAATACTGTCTGATCTGTATCGGCTTTTACAAAACTCGCACTTTTTTGACGCTGCCTCTTGGACTATATTTAAATTATATTTTTAAAGGTGCTCTCTCACTGGGAGCATTCATTCGCCCGTAATATAACGTTACAAATTCGAGCATCACATTAGTGAGGGAGGAGATCCGAGCATTACAGTGCGCAACCTGTAATGATACATCTTGCGGTGTCAACTACAACGGGCGAGCCCGTCACCACAGGACGTTTTAACGATTAGTCGTTCTATCGCCCTGCAGTGAACGTAGAGACTTTGGACAGTACATTCTACGTCCAGCTACGTCACAACCCGTGAGAGTCCAACGCCTTACCGCGAGTAAGCCAGGAGTAAACCCGGCGGGCTCGAGAACTCGCGCCCTCACTTCCAATTGTGACCAGATTTCTCCGGTCTCTCGATTGGTTCCGAGTTCGAGGTCGCTTGCGCGGTCCTCTCCCTTATGAAGCGGTGAAACGGAGTGCACCGAATCTTCGCGGACCAAGGCGTCCTTTGCCCGCCTCTTACCCGGGATCGGATGGCCAATGGTCAATTCCAGAGCAGTCGCCATAAGGTACGCAACCACCCCCGCTCTATAGGAAACAATACAGTTCCCAGACTCCCCCGACTGTTAGTCGGAAAGCACAACCGATTGGAGCAAACCCCGCACGGTGCGCAGACCGTCCAGGGGCGCCAGAGGTTTGATTCCCAGGGGAGACTGGTTGACCCAGTGTCCTACCCAGGCCTCGCACCCCATGCGAGGAGGCCGTCGGATGGGTGTTGACCCGTGAGTGTGACCGACCCTATACACATGGGTCATCGTGGCCAACTCATCATGGGCCCGTTAGCCCCCCCTGTAATGATACAATCTGTAATACGTTGATACAACTTGTAACATCGCACCACTTGGAACTAGAGTTGAGAAACGCCCAATCTATGTTACATTGTTACGGCGAATGCTCGTCTGTCAGGTAGGAAGAATTGTAACGTAATGCTCAAAATCTAATCTAAAATGTTACATTACGAGCGAATGCTCTCGGTGAGGAAGCATCTTTAGACGAAAATCTATCGACTCTTGATATATTCGACGTTTCATCGTCGTACGGTATGAGTTCCTCCTGTGTTAAATTGACTGTTTTTAACAAAGGATCTTCTTAACATTGCTTTTGAGGAGCCAACTGCCACTTACAAAGATGTATTTTAGTGGAATAAGGGGCCATCACCGTGCCGTTTCTGAATCTTAATCGCACGCAATAAAGCCACTTTATGTCATTTCATTTCTCTCTCAAATGACCGACGGTAGAGCGCTGCTGATTCGGCTGTGACAATAACGCGAGGCGAAGGGGCATTCCATTCCGGGCACATTTCCATGTGCCTCGTTCACTCTTTTATAATAACCGTGGGGCCCGGGGCCGGGATTTGAGGGACGCGATGGCTCGGGGCTTTTTTCGCACACGCCCTCCAATATCCGGACGATAACGACAGATGACAGCTTATATTGCAGAATCGGCGGCAGACGAAGCATCCGAAGGTATGGACCCCCGGCCTTCGCTTCTCACTCCTTATTGAGATACAACGTTGACAAGGCAGATCAATCTCACGGCTGAATATAAATTGGAGTTTTTGCCGCAGCGTACAAGAACCCTTTCACCCCCTCCCCCCGCCCAATAACCCTCTTCTCATACACTATTTTCATACTTCATTTAGAACTGAAGAGTAGGTCATATCATAAAAGTCAAATAATATTATTTTTCATAGCTCTAAAGTCTTAGGGCCGATTTTTCAATCGTAATCGGATAGGACTTATTCATTAGATAGAACAAAATTTAATTTTTCAATAGTCAATTAACAGTTATCAAAGGAATAAAAATACTATTCGCTGAATAAAGTTATCCGCTGCTCCGAGGGTCAGATAACGAGTTAAGGATGATTCATGCTACACCGGGCCGGGGCCGGGCCGGGCCCCGGCCGAGTCGTTTCCAACGTGCTCCGGCCGGGCCAGTCATTCATGCTACACCGGGCGTGACCGGGCTGTTTCAGTTTATTTATCCCACGGCCGTATCCGCGATAACTAGTGTTGTGTCCATCTATTTTGGCGATAATAATATTTTTTAATTTATATTTTCGCTTGATTGATAAGTGCGTTATTAATGCAATTTTCACAACTTGAGTTGGAAGCTATTGCAATTGCCATTGAAGACGAAGTATTGGAAACACGAAATGAATCTAATAAAAGAAGATGGAGTGTACATCCAGCCTGGAGAAAACGACAATCGGAGGGAGAATTCGCCACGCTCTACAAGGAATTAATAGATGATGATAGCAAATTTTACGGTTATTTTAGGATGTCTAAAGAATGCTTTAGTATATTTGTTGGAAAAATAAAACGTGATTTAACCAAACAAAATTCAAGATTTCTGAAGCATATCTCTCCCATTGAACGATTAGCAGACCGGAGCCGGGAAAACAATATCCACCGCCATTTCGACGCCGTGCTCCGGTCGTGGCACGGCCGGTCACGGCCGGAGCACGGCCAAGCATGAATTGCTTCATACAAAAGTATACTATATATATCTGACCGTGTCCCGGCCGGGGCCCGGCCCGGCCCCGGCCCGGTGTAGCATGAATCATCCTTTATTCGTCCAATAAATTGATCCGTCAAACTGATTTTGTCAGTGAGAGGTTAGGTTGTGATAATTTCTGGTGATCTTTTGCGTTGAGAAATGGATTTATTCGATGTGTTAGATGACGTCGCTATTGAAGAGGAAGCAGAAATTTATAATTACTTAAATCCGGTTCTGAGAAAACAAAGAGTAGTGAGAAACAGACCTGATAATTTTGTACAATGCGATGATGTGTTTTTTAAGCGAAGATTCAGAAAAACTATCCAGTATCTGCTGACATTGATTGAAGACCAAATTATACACAATACAGAAAGGTTAGTTCATGCTTATACATATGCCCTTACTAAGTACATACTTCATGTACAGGTATAGTACCTTTACATTCTATTATTTGGCAAGCAAAATTCTTACAAAATGGGCATACCTCAAAAAAATATTTTTTGTTTGTTATATGAATCAATATTTGTTATATGAACATATGAAGCAATTGCTCGTCGTGAAACTATCAGACCTATCTTGTTTAATTATTAAACTTTCAAAAAGCGTGGGCTCATGATAACAGCCTTGGACTCAACTGTCCATCCATATCGTACTGTCGTGCTTTTTATCATCTTAATCACGACTATTATATTAAAATGTAATGTTCCTATCTACCGTCTATGTATTATACGTTATTATACGTCTATTATATTATATATTATTATACATCTATGTATTACGAGATTTTAGATATTATAGATATCTCTGCCGTCTCTGTATAACGAGATTTAGATATTTTAAGTTACATACGTATGTACGATTTAAAATAATGGTTTTCCTAATTAATTAAAAAAGGTAATTGTGAAGCTGTTGCCTTTATTGGGCCATCGTCGCTCTCATTGGACCACTCAGTTGCCACCAGTTGGTAGCAACTCTACATGATTGTAGTAAAATAAATTAAAAAAGTCACCGACATAGGTAATCACTCGAAATAAATGCTCACACATAGAAACACAATAAATTTATTTCAAAATATACAATAGTACATGCTGACAGACATGACTAGAATGATACTTAGGTACATTGTACATCACAGAATTGATCAGAATCCAATTTTTAACTGCCGTGAACACTGACACACGTCTCTTCTCGCAGCGAGTCGCAGCGTCACTGAGGTTAGGAAGGGGGGGGGGGGGGGACTGAGACGCGAGCGGCTTGTTTCGACTTGTTTTGGCGTTGCTAGCTATTATAGTTTTCGAAATACTATTGTGGTCTAATCAAAGCGCTGGTTGAATAACTGCTAGTCTCCCCTAATGTGACATAGGTACCTACGGAATAAAAAAAAATACGTGTGGCACTCGGGGACTGCCACGGTAAAGCTATTGCATAGCATTTTAAACAACTTATGCAATTATAATTATTTATTTATTTTATTTTTTCTGATATCAGATAACTGCGCTCTATCGGAAAACGTTGAAATTATTCCGAATCATTTGCGGCTGCGGAAGCAAATGATTCGGAATAATTTAAACGTCTTTCGATAGAGCGCCGCGCACGATTTTTTTATTCAATAAAGCAAAAAAACCGAATTATTCGAAAAAAATCGTAGATAAAAAGATAGATAATTAAATTATCTTTAAACTGGTGCAGGTTTCATAATAATACTCCAGATAGTATTTGCGTAGTAGTCGTTTTTGTGTTCGGTTAGACCTAATTTCCCAAATTAATTACACTATGTAATATAAACAAAATCTAAAATATTCAAAGGTAAGAATATTAGGAAAATGTTCTTGTTTAACATATATTTTTTTCGAATCGTAAACAGTACTCGTTTAGACGTAATTATCAGTTTAAAATCATTAATTTTCGTTAAGAAATTTCTTCATTCGGTCGCCGCGCTGGCCTAGGCCCGCGATAAAATTATCGGAGAAAGTTGAATATTTTCGCCAGCAAATATTCATAGCCAGCAAATATTCATAGCCAGCCAATTTGTTTGGAGAATATAAGTGGCTGGGCAAATGCTCAATACACTGTTTGTAGGGTTTTTATATCTAGTATATTTCTAAGATTTCGGAGTATATAAATACATTTTTTAATCCTCCCTGAAATACTATTAATATGTCATTCCATCGGAGATGAAGATCGATTTGAATTCCTAGATATTTAATGGCATTTACGCGTTCTATTGTGTAATGGCTTATTTAGGAGATATTGAAACCAAAATTTTACAATTTGGTTTCGACCCAACGGCGCATTTGTGTACCGAATTTCAAGTCTTTAAATACAATATTTTGAGATTGAAGTATGACTAGCGCGCACCCCTGGTGGACCTTTTTGAACTTTTCAACTCTTGATGCCTTTCAACCAAATGATGCCTGCATACCAAATTTCAGCTCTATTGGTCAAAAAGTTTGGGCGCTATTGTAGAGGAATACAGTCTGGCAGACAGACAGACAAACAGACACACAGAGGTGCACCCACAAATACTTTCCTTGCCAGGAAAGTAAAAGGAATGTAATTGCATTCGTGTGTGGGCATCCGTTGCATCGGAAAAATCGCGAAGCTTTGGCGAATAGCATCTCCGATCAAGATGGAAGGTACCCATAATCCAGAGGCAGAATTGGCACTGTCACGAGCGGGAGCCGGCAACGTGTCGGGCGGTTGCGAAGTAAACAAAATATAACGCGCCCGACCGGTAAGTCTTTGAGACGCGCCGCACAGCCGCGGACACGAACCGCTTCACGCCATAAAGTTGTATCAACGCGATGCTACTACGTCGGCATTACATATTGAAGGAGATTGAGGAGTATTCTCATATTGAATTTCAAGTCGTACGAATGAAGTCGAGAATTGGAAACGAGAAACGGTACCCATATAAAAATCCTGCATTACTATATATAAAAAAAACTGGTTTGACGATTTATCTATACTAATAGAAATAGAAATAGAAATAGAAATATTTTTATTGTCCGAAATTGTGGTGGTACATTTATGGTGATAATGCGTAAAACTATGTATCTCACAATTACCTGTTATTAAAACAGATTGACAAATTTACTTATCTGCTAAATTGACTTATCTGCTAATTATAATATCTTATTAAAAATGCAATTATTTCACTGGTTTAACATGAAAAAATTTAAACAGACCGGATAAGTAGAACTAACAATAGAAGACAATTAGAAAAAATAATTCACCAATAATATAAAAAATAAAGAAAAAATCAAAAATCAAGGAATAATCAAAATTCCGCCTATAAATACGAAATGTATATAATTTAAAATGTAACAGTAGAAAACAATTATTAAAAAATAATTCACCAATAATATAAAAAAAAGAAAAAGAAATCAAAATCAAGGAATAATATTATAAAAAATATAATAAAAAGTAAATGTTAAATATTATAAAAAATGTTTGAATTCATATATTGTTAAGTCTGTTTTTAAAAGCGCACTATTTCATTTAAATCTGTGTCCTAAGCCTTTTACTATCAATATAGGCTAGTTATACAAAGTTTTAATTTTGAGCTTTTTTGTTGGGATGGTAGTTGAGGCTTCTGAGTTCATTGCCTGAGTGCCATCGACCATGTTTATTTAAATATTACTTGCCCCAGGATGGGTGTAAAACAAAAGATGTCTCGCTTTTTGTAACCTACTCAGATTTACCATTTTTTCAAAAGTATAGTTTTTTGTAAATTCAGTTGTTGCGTATCGGCTTCAATACTCAGTGGCGCTCAAATTTCTTTTATTAATTTCATTTTGCTAAAATAATGGTTAAACTTGTTTATATCTTAAATGTGGGAAAATATATCTTATTTTTAAATAGATATATTAGGCACATTTGTCTCGCACCTTTGTTGACAGTCATAAGACACCTTTGTTTATACCTGACACCTCTGTTGTGAGATTAGCTCACCTTAGCGGCCAAATAATAACCCTAATTTCAATACTTGGCATCTGTAAGTCAATATCAACCTTAAAATCACCGGTGATAAGACTGACTTGAAAGTCGTCAAGCAGCAGGCTTCGTTGAAAAAAAAACAAGAGTGCCATTAATCGAAGTATAGGAAAACCTGCAGGGCCATAATAAAAGAAGTTCGTATATTTTTCAATTACGTTAAGAGTATTGGCTGTTACTTTAGAAGCCAATGGAATTACATTTCTTGCATTTTGATCATTATACCACACAGCTTGTTGGACCTCACGGAGACTTAAAAGGCACACTTTCCGAATTAGAGCTCATTGAAAACGCATGGTGCTCTTGTAGAAAGAATCGTTAAACTGCAGAATATTTCATTTGGATGTGCCTGATTCTAGAGGAGTAAACGCAAATTATGTGTAATTCAATGAGCGGGTGTGTCTATGCAGTTTGGTATGAGTACGTAGTCTAGAATCAAGTTATCTTCACGTTTTTCTGAGTATAAAGTTTTCGTGTGGCGCTCCGTAGTGCTAAGGTACGGTACGTAGCGGTACACGATGTGTTCATACTATTTCAGCGCTTCCGTAGTTCCGTAGCTCTTCCGTTCAGAAGATTTCCGTAGTTCTTCTGAGCCAGGACGTCAAGTCCTACCATCGGAGCGCATTTGAAATCCGCTCCATCGAGCATAACGTAGTCGTGTAGCGCTCCGTAGCCCTACGGAGTGTAGTCGTGGTGTATCGCTCAGTGTCCGAAACGCTACGGAGCGCTACAAGATTAGATCACAATTGTTGAGCGCTCCACGGTGACTAAGGGGTCCGGCACACTGGTCCGACGTACGCAACGCATTAGGACATCTGGCCCATGAAATTAAATGGAAGCAGACACTTATCGTACGTTGCGTACGTTGCGTGAGTACGCCCAGTGTACCGGACCCCTATTTAGTTATTCTGTCACTGCAGGTCGAGCGATCGAAGCGCATTTGAACGATGACGTCATCGTGTAGCGCTCCGTAGCTCTACAGCGTATTATACGATGACGTCATGCAAAAGTTTTACTGATTATAGTTTATATGCCACATTCAAGCTCACACAATCCACGTCGGTCACTGGCCGTACGCATCGACACTGCCCCATCTTATTTTTATTTTTACTTTCTCTGCCCACCAACCGTCCAGGAGGGAAAGTTTTGTGAACGCGCTAAAATTATTTTATGAGATATACACGGAAATTTCTCTTTTGAGCCCCCTGAGACGATTAAGATAATTTCAAGATTTATTATCTGTGTGTGCGTATTCCTTCACGATAAAATCATCAAGATAGTACCTACGTATGTAATAAACAGTCGCCATATCTTTACTCGCTTATGACCTGGAATCGGCATGACCATTCACTACGGGCGCGTTAACAAGTTGCAATCATTCCCAAACACAAAACCACAAATTTCCAGTTCAGTTTCTCGTAATATTTTGCGGTTGTTCCGAATCGGATGAAAATGGTATTGCGATCGAATTTATTCGGAATATTTAAGGACCACTTCAATAATATATTATTAAATGAAGATTCAGTCAAGTCAAATATTTGTAGTTTTTTTAGAATTTTTTTATTTGTCAATTTCATTATTATTATTGTTAATCATTTGATTATTTTTTTTTGTATTTGTTTTTATTATTAATTTGATTTTTACTATTTTGATTTATTTGATTTTGATTATTTGATTTAACAATGGTACCTACCAATAATAGGTCTATCCTGAAAGTTGTACCATTAAAAGGTCTATCCTGAAAGCAGGTTAAGAGATATCCTGAGGATGCCCCTAATTTGAAACGTTTGTAATTTTATTATATAGTCTCTGTCTATTTTCAGTGTAAATTTGCAATTTCATCTTTTTGGCCTATATTTGTATTGACAGTTGAAAAAAAATAATTTATTATTACTTCCTACAGTTACCACTTGAGAAACAATAAAAAAAAATATAAATAAAGAGAGCTAAATAAGGATTCTGAGACAAAATATCGCTGAATAGTTGTATGTGACTATTCGGAGAACCGTTTAGTTATTTCAGAGATGATAAACTGTCTGTGTATATGTATATAATCTGTATTTTGTTATAGGTTTTTTATTTAAGGATTGTTAGGTAACATTTTTAACGACAGATCTTATTTACGAATCTTTGTATATGTAAGACCATTCCCCAGATACAAAATCAATTAAGGTTAGCCTGAGGAGCGGAGGAACCCTCCTAGCGCAGCGATAACAGCACTCAGCGGTGTCGTAAGAAAGGATATAAAAATGACAAATGTGCCCGAATTCAATTCGGCCACTTTCGGCGGTTTAACACATTGCTCCTCCAGTATGCCATAAATCTAAATGTACTAAGGCCCATAACCTCTTAAATTAGCCTTCGGGGACAAAAACTTTGGTGTATTTTTTTTATATACACCTCCGCTACAGCAGTTTGTCAAAAGGTATGCTGGGTTATTGGTATGACGAAATTTATTAATTAGAGTTTAAGCGAAAAATCTAAAAACGTTAACAGTATCATGAATAACATTATGAATACGAATTACTACAATCGGACCTCAAAAAGTTCGAAGTCTTCCAAATGCGATGCTTGAGGCAGATTCTCGGTGTCTCACTCCGTGACCGAATTCGAAACGAGACCATTAGAGAAAGATGCGATCTAGTAACAACGATCGAAGAAGAAGTACAAAAACGTCAACTACGATGGTTCGGCCATGTTTGCCGAATGAACGATAATCGCTTGCCACGTAAATTTCTTTGGCGAAACCGTCCGACTGAATGGAGAATTCAGCGATCGGCACCGAAAAAAAACCTGGCTAAATAACATCAAAGACGACCTTAAAAATCAACGATTATCGGCTAAGGATGCTCGAGACGTGGCAAAAAATCGTCAAGAATGGAAGCGAATCGTGAATGGAGTACGAGATCCAGCGGCACCGAAAGCAGCGTATTGGCTGCGAGGGCGACCCCCTCCCCAATCGCCGGCTACGGAATAAATAAATAATAAAATAAATAACATGAGGAATAACCACAAAGTCTATAAACTCCAAATCTATTGCGTTCCTTTGAATGCATATAAATACCAGATTAATCAAAGTGATTTTAAAAATCGGTTGTGTCACCTTAAGACTTCCCGGCAAGTAGTCAATCATCGATGTCATCTGAATATGAATTTCATAAATAAAATCGATGAGCTTTCTCTTCTGGCTGGCGGACGAGCCCGCTTAGATTCTATTGCAACGCCTCAGGGTGGTTCATTTTTAGGCTAATAGCGGGTTTACGGCAATCGCCAATAGATGGCTTTAATAGCTGTAGCGTCGGTAGCCACGTTGACACCGGTTCTCCTCGTTGTTACCCAAGTTAAGCAGCGTTGGGCGCGGTCAATACTTGGATGGGTGACCGCTTGAGTGTTTGACTGCGTGATGCTATAAATTCCCATCTAGAAGATGGTGCCGATAGGCAACAAGGCAGGCTCCACAAAAATGCACATACATTGTGGGTTAAAAAAATAAAAAAATATATGGATGGGTAGGCGGGTTGCACAGCGAGGGGCGGCGGCGCTTCCGGACCTCCGGCCACTGCACCTGTCGTACCGGAACCGGCTCCCGGGCCCTGACCCTGTGGATGTACCGAAATATAATCGACGAACGACGCTGTTGCGCGACCATCCGACACCAACCAATCGGGAGGGAAAGGAAGGAAATATTTAGTTTGAGTATTCCTTACTAATATCCCTTTAAATATCCCTTAAATATCCTTCCTGAGACGACTAAAGCAATTTGCAAACTGCCGTCTGTCTGTGTATCTGTCTGTCTGTGTGTATGTGTTCCTCCACGATATCGCTTATCCGATTGAGTTAAAATTTGGAATGCAGTTATCATGTGGCTATGGCGACAGTTAAAAAGACTGTGGTTGAAATCGAGGACTTAGAGATTTATCGAAAATAGATAAAAAAAACACTAAGGGCAAGGTCCGGTGAGTTAAGAAGAGGTCCAGTACCCTACTTTAAATCCAGATTCTTTAAGGGCAGCCATCGCAACGATGGAATTATTTGGTGCGTTATGTAGGGAAAGTATTGTGAACAAGCCATTTTTTTTTCGAGATAAGGACGGAAATGTTTGTTTTGAGCCCCCCGAGACGATTAAGACTATTTACAGATCGAAGTCTACCTGTGTGTCTGTCTGACTGTTTGGTTGTCGGTCTCTCTGCGCGTATGTATTTATCCACGATAGCGCCCAAATGCTTAATCCGATTGAGCTGAAATTTGGTATTCAGGCATCATTTGGTGATGGAAAATATATCAACATCGAAATATTGGACTTGAGATTTAAAATCTAATACACAGATGCCTTTGTTAGGCCGAGAACACATTGGGCTCGATTGCGTTTCTTCGTGAACTAAAATCATAAATTAGTTCGTGTAAAGGAGACAGGGCAATACGCTAGAGCGGAATGTGAAATATACACAAAAGATAAAGTATCTGAATCTAACACCGCACGACATGTCTTCAAATTTATTCCGACGAGTATAAGTCCGACAGGTAGTTTTTATCGACGATCGTTCCTTTCATATTCCGCTCTAACGCTCTATCTAGTTCGCTTGAACTAACTTTAGTTTTAGTTCACAATGTAACGCAATCGGGCCCATTGTGAAGTTTTGTTTGATTTTGGGTCTCATATACAAGCTTCACTAATAATATTTAGCCTTATATTTAAATAAATAATAACGCCAAACCATCCGAAGCTAGCCGTGAAACAAACCACGCCGCTTGAGGTGACTGTGTAACAAACCCAAACGTGGTTATCCGCCGGCCGAGAAAGGGCGCTCATCGACTTTATTTATGAAATTTATATTCAGATTTAATCAGCCATTGGTTACTGTCCAAATAAGTCTTGGGATGACAACCGTTTTTTGTATTATAATAATTTAGTATTTTATTTCTTTTTACACTTTTTCGCCACAAATAATTATACTGTTTATTAACCAATTACTCTGTATATGTACAGTACATTATTAACCAATTACCCTGCATATGTATACTACTAATCGGCATATGTACAGTACATACTCACAGGCTATATAATGAATAATAATAATACGCTGTAACTTAATTTTTAATAAAAAAAATACGTGTGGCACTCGGGGACTGCCGCGGTAAAGCTATTGCATAGCATTTTTAACAACTTATGCAATTATAATTATTTATTTATTTTATTTTTTCTAATATCAGATAACTGCGCTCTATCGGAAAACGTTGAAATTATTCCGAATCATTTGCGGCTGCGGTAGCAAATGATTCGGAATAATTTAAACGTCTTCCGATAGAGCGCCGCGCACGAATTTTTTATTCGATAAAGCAAAAAAAACGGATTATTCGAAAAAAATCGTAGATAAAAAAATACGTGTGGCACTCGGGGACTGCCGCTGTAAAGCTATTGCATAGCATTTTTAACAACTTATGCAATTATAATTATTTATTTATTTTATTTTTTCTGATATCAGATAACTGCGCTCTATCGGAAAACGTTGAAATTATGCGAAAGCAAATGATTCGGAATAATTTAAACGTCTTCCGATAGAGCGCCGCGCACGATTTTTTTATTCGATAAACCAAAAAAAACGGATTATTCGAAAAAAATCGTAGATAAAAAGATGGATAATTAAATTATCTTTAAAATGGTGCAGGTTTCATAATAATACGCCAAATAGTATTTGCGTAGTAGTCGTTTTTGTGTTCGGTTAGACCTAATTTCACAAATTAATTACACTATGTAATATAAACAAAATCTAAAATATTCAAAGCTGAGAATATTAGGAAAATGTTCTTGTTTAACATATATTTTTTTCGAATCGTAAGCAGTACTCGTTTAGACGTAATTATCAGTTTACAATCATTAATTTTCGTTAAGAAATTTCTTCATTCGGTCGCCGCGCTGGCCGGCCCGCGATAAAAGCTATGCAATAGCTTAAAAGATAGATAATTAAATTATCTTTAAAATGGTGCAGGTTTCATAATAATACGCCAGATAGTATTTGCGTAGTAGTCGTTTTTGTGTACGGTTAGACCTAATTTCACAAATTAATTACACTATGTAATATAAACAAAATCTAAAATATTCAAAGCTAAGAATATTAGGAAAATGTTCTTGTTTAACATATATTTTTTTCGAATCGTAATCAGTACTCGTTTAGACGTAATTATCAGTTGAAAATCATTAATTTTCGTTAAGAAATTTCTTCATTCTGTCGCCGCGCTGGCCTAGGCCCGCGATAAAAGCTATGCAATAGCTTAAAAAAATAAAATGAATATTTTTTTAGGCGACTTCTAACAATACGAAATGATTCAACAGCTAATAAAATAATATGGTGCTAATAAAATAATAGAATAAAACTACAGGATAATGCAGCCGTTTCTTAGATCCAAAATCTATGTAATTGCTGTAAAACTCTGTAGTTAGATCTATACCTGAATTTGGTACAATAATATGGAATCCTCTATGAAAGGACCTGGTAGTGACAGAATTAAAATAACCCATAGAAAACTCACCCCATGCTGTAACATTTAACAGCTGTGAAGATCGTTTATCACATGTTAAAATGTAGCTCTTAAAGGAACGTTGAATAAATGCAGACATCTTATGTCTTTGGGACATAACGCGTCAGTGCAGCTTGGGCCTTATGGCCTGCCTGTGTTTCCTATATTAACTAACCGTCGGCCTAACTCACGGTTCAGCTCATATCCGAAAGCCTCCTCGAAGAAAAACTAATCTGGAAAGGACAGACGTAAACTTTGCCTTCAGTCGTAATCTTCAGTTGTAGATAATTGGGATGGGTCTTTCCAATTCAGGGGAACACCACGCGCGGAACTGAGTGGTTTGCGCACCGTGCAGTGTTAGCTTTTCGGCTGTGAACTCCGGGGATTAAACATGGGAGTCTGGAAATGCAGCTGAAGTAGTTGTTTACCTGATGCCATCTATGATTTTCAATTGCATTTTAATTAAATTTCATTTTCAAATTATTTTATTGTGATTGTGGTGTAGTACGTAATATGGTTTTAAAATTATTTAGTGCCGCACAACCTACCTTTTAGGCGTACAATATTTTTTAAATCTTCGAAACGATCCGTTGGCTACCCGATCCCGTGTGATGTTGGCGGCCAAATGGCGTCTCGTTCCGCGATAATTTAAAACTGAATTACCTCTTAACATCAGGTAGAGGCCGCGCAAGCGACCTTGAATTTGTAACCAGACTGGAGGATGGAGAAATCCGTCGAAATCTGGTAGTAAAGGAGATAGGTTCGCTCGCTGGTTCCTCTTGCCAGTTCTTCGCTTTAGACTCTTACGGGCCGTAGTTTGACCCTTTGGCGTAGTTAGTAACTCTTTAGCGATGTTTGACTCTGATTTGTCCATGAAGTCTTTACGTGCACTTCATGGAAGAAAGAAAAACACGATGTCCTTATTACTCCATAGGGTGGTGGGTTTACCCATAGTAATTGAAAATCCCCAATCTCTTGTCTCTACAAACTCTTTCATAATGACCTAAACCGTCCGACTAGCTTGGCTAAAATTCAGATCAAGGCATCCTAAAAACAATAAGACATTTGCCAAAGTCTTATATTCTAATATTATCTCATCTAATAAACCTATAATTAGGATGTGTGGAGTATTCAATAAAAAATGCAATACTAATGATTACCAAAGAGTCCATATTAAACAAAAACATAAATGAGAATGCATTATTTAAAAAAAACTACTATATATTTTAATTTTTAAACCAAATCAAATTAAATATTGTTTCAAAAATCATAATTAAATATATAAAATAACAAAACCTAATATGTAGTGAGGTAGGCTCATATATGTTTATTCGAATACACCCTAATGATCAAAAGGAAGCTAATAATTCAAAAATTACATGAAACAAAGTAAAATTATCCAGAAGACGATAATCTAATGTCATTCCAAAAATCAATCAAATAAATATACAAAAAAGAAATTATTTTAAAACAATCAAATCCTATATAGATATGTATATAGGATTATGTATGTCAATAAAATATAATCAATCAATATTAATTAAATAATATTATGGTAAGAAATAAAATAAAAATAATTATTATAATAATATTCAGTACAAATGATAATAAACAATAAGTAAAAATACTTAAAGTTGCACATGGAATAAAAATAATAGACCGCTTTGTCTCTTTTCTTCTCTGTATGACCAACCATTGGGTCAACCTTTTTTATGTATTGGTTTAACTTATGCTAATGCACAAGTATTAATATACCGGGTATATCTTTAATTTTATTAAAACTTGACGCTGCCAAGATAAGAAATGTCTCTGTGCATGGGTGCTATCAAGTTTGTGAACCTTGTGATTTCTATTTGTAATCAATCTTTGCTAATTTTACGTGTAGTTTGATTGTGCAATTCGGTATGGTTATGATAATATTATTATCGTTTTAGCAAATGTTTGCCGTACGTCAGTAACAGAGAAATCACGAAATAGGTGTTCGCACGGGTATCGCGACAGTTTGCTGTTGATTAGATTATAACACATATTTTATATACCTATGTATGTATCTATATTTTATTCAGGTACCAAACAGAACTATATACAATGCAATAAAAAAAGTATTTAAAAGTAACAAAAATCCATTAATGTGATTCGGAATATTAAGTATACAAAATGAACCCAATATGATATTTTATATTGTTTCCGCTTAAGAATGGGATGTAGATAAAAAAAAAAATATGTATGCATATAAATATATTTTTATTTTTTATTTTAGGTATGATATGTAGGTATTATAATAAATATACTTGAGATAAATTATTTCCATTAACTAAATTAAATGAAATATAAAAGGTACAAAAGTTTTGTGATCATCTAGATAGACTCCAGATTTTTTTATTGAATTTTTATAAGAGGTTTCGATGAGCTTATTATTTCCTATATAATAATATGACCAATGTATTTATCCTAGCTTTTCCTTTTTGTATAATTTATGTTTAGCTCCATATAACATATGAATTTTAATTTATACGACATACGACTGCAGAAGTCTGCAGTATGAAGATGTCAATTGTCAATCCCCATCACACACCAGGACCTACAAGTGACGAACAACTAGACCACCCAGACGGTATATTTTTAGAGAGACGTGTCCTAACCTGGCCCGGACGCGTAATCTAACTATGGAATTTTCCTATTAACTGATATGTATTCAAATAAAACCTAATTTTAAAAAATCGATTTGTACAACGTGTGCCCAAACCGAATAGTATTAAATTGCTTGGATTGTAGTATCAAAAATTCAAGAAATTTAAATGAAGAGTCGGATAGTCGGCGTATGCGCTCCCTAAAGTGTATATTAGATTATTAGGAGCCAGAACACGTATTATGTGTGCTTGTAGTGAGCCCTTCTCCGTTCAAGAAATATAATAATACGTCCTCAGCATGAATTTGTATTTGATCCGCGATCAATCGCTTTCGCTCTGTCCGAGGAACGTCTTATAGTAGCGTTGTAGTATTTCGTAGCATGCGTAGCAGGCGTAGCGGGCGTAGCGAGCGTAGCGGGAGTAGCGGTCGTAGCGGACTGCGGCGCCGCTCCGTAGCGGCAGAATATAAATGTAAACAGTAGCTTGACTAGCAAAAGGCATGTCGCGGTAATTAATGGCTACGGTTACACCGTATCGCCCAGAACGCCAGCCCTAACCTGAAAGGGCAGCTGTGAAAGCAGCTTAAAGTCGTAGACATTTGGGGTTGAAGTGCGGATCCGGATGAACACCTCAGGTGGAACTAGGCGGTTTGCGCACCCAATCGATGCGTCAGCCAATCGCTTGCGTAAAACTAGGGGCGTCTGGTGACGTACTTTTTTTTAGGGAGTGGGGGGAGGGTTGCATTTGACCTGGCGTCACCTATGCTTAGAAAAGATTCGTCGGCCATCCAAATCCCAGTTAGCTTGACGCGCGAAGGGCGCATCGGACCGCGTTAAATTCGAATTTAAATAATCGCTAAGATCTAGATGACCTCGAATCGGCGACCAGACTGGAGGATAGAGATAACCGTCCAAATCTGGTAAAAGGTTGCGAGGAAGCCCGCTGGGTGGCACATCCTAGTACGTCGCGGTAGGTTATCGGACTCTTATGGTTATATTTCACTAGGACACCATGGCGGTGCAACCAGTCACCGTCACCAACAAAATATATACAGTTCTATAGAGCCAAATCTCACCTGGTCTTCGCACCAAGTGGACACCAGGTATAAATTTTGTTGGTGGCGGCGACTGGTTGCTCTGCCATGGTGTCCCAGTGAAACAGGGGCCTTAGGGGCTGATGGAGTAGTGGATCGTGTTTATCCTCTGAGTCTTTGCATTCACCCCATGGGAGAGAGAATGGCAATCTGTCGTTATACCTTCCTAGGGTGGCGGCTTCGCCCGTTATAATTGGCACCTCTTAATGTTACATTGCATCGCTCGGATCGCCAGGGTTGTCACTCTTATGATTGATGTGTTATTTAATTTGTGCATTTTAAGCTATTGCATAGCTTTTATCGCGGGCCTAGGCCAGCGCGGCGACCGAATGAAGAAATTTCTTAACGAAAATTAATGATTTTAAACTGATAATTACGTCTAAACCAGTACTGCTTACGATTCGAAAAAAATATATGTTAAACAAGAACATTTTCCTAATATTCTTAAATTTGAATATTTTAGATTTTGTTTATATTACATAGTGTAATTAATTTGTGAAATTAGGTCTAACCGAACACAAAAACGACTACTACGCAAATACTATCTGGCGTATTATTATGAAACCTGCACCATTTTAAAGATAATTTAATTATCTATCTTTTTATCTACGATTTTTTTCGAATATTTCGGTTTTTTTGCTTTATTGAATAAAAAATTCGTGCGCGGCGCTCTATCGAAAGACGTTTAAATTATTCCGAATCATTTGCTTCCGCAGCCGCAAATGCGCAGTTATCTGATATCAGAAAAAAATAAAATAAATAAATAATTATAATTGCATAAGTTGTTAAAAAAATGCTATGCAATAGCTTTACCGTGGCAGTCCCCGAGTGCCACAAGTATTTTTTTTTTCAATATAGTAGTGACGGTATTACAAAGTTTTCGAGACAACACGATAATAATTGTAACGGGAAACTCATGCCTGGAGCAGCGCAAGAGTCACGTTCATTCCAAAGGCAGGCAGGAACGGCCACATCTTTGCCAAAGACTACAGACCCATTAGCCTCACCTCCTTTCTTCTGAAATCACTGGAGAGACTAGTTGACGGCTACTTGAAAAACAACCACCTAGCTCTTCAACCGCTTGCGGATGCTCAGCATGCCTACAGGGAGGGCAGATCTACGGACACTGCCCTACATCACCTGGTGAGCACAATAGAGACACAGTTAGCGGCGAAACGTTACGCTCTGGGAGTATTCCTGGACATCGAAGGAGCATTTGACACCACATCATATGCAACTATAAAAAACGCTATGCACAGACGAGGAATACCAGAGACCATTATTGACTGGACATTGAGTATGCTATCAAATAGGAATCTGACCGTCTATCAAGGCGACACCTCCATCACGGGAATCCCTGCTAAGGGCTGTCCACAGGGTGGAGTCATCTCCCCCCTCTTGTGGAGCATCGTTGTAGACGAACTCCTAATAGATCTACAAAACCTAGGCCTCTCTGTCTACGGCTACGCTGATGACGTGGCCATAGTAGTCAGAGGAAACTTCCTATCAATACTTAAGGAGCTCATGGACAAAGCACTTAAGACCACCCAAGACTGGTGCCAGGCCAGAGGTCTATCCGCTAATCCAAGCAAGACTAAGGCCATGATTTTCACCAGAAAATACAAACCCGAACCCGTTGAGTGTCTCAAGCTCTGGGATAAGGAGATAGAATACGCTACAGTAGTTAAATACCTTGGAGTCTATCTAGACCCAAAGCTCAATTGGAAGCACCACCTCGAGCGCAAGAGAACAACCTTCTATGCCTCGTTGTGGACGTGCAAAAGAGTCATGGGAAAAACCTGGGGTTTCAAACCCAGGGTCGCCTTATGGCTCTACAGGGCAGTACTGCTGCCTAGACTAACCTATGCTGCAATAGTCTGGTGGTCCAGGGTGAAAAAGCTTGAGACAGTAAAAATGCTTAAAAGCCTTCAAGGTAACTACCTGAGGGCTGCAACTGGCGTCATGAAGACCACCCCAACAGCGGGATTAGAGGTGGCACTCTGCTGCCCGCCTCTGGACAAGCTCATCATCCACTCCGCCAGACTTACAGCATACAGACTGAAGTGTTTGGGCGAGTGGAAGCGTGGAGGGCACAATCATCCTGAGCTAAACCTCCTCCACAAAAGCCCATTCACTCTGACCCAGGATCGACTACGGAAAAAAATTTCGGTAGAGAAATCCTATAAAATCCTAATCCCCACCAGGGAAGAATGGAAAAATCCGCAGTGGCTTCAAAGCCACAACGCAGACGCCTGGTTCACCGACGGCTCAGGAACAAATGGACGTTTTGGGGCAGGCGTGTACGGACCCAAAACCAACCACAGAATCAGCATCCACCTTGGACAAAACGCTACGGTTTTCCAAGCCGAGGTACTTGCCATATTGGAATGCATAAAACTACAAAGTCGACTTGAGGTAAAAAACAGACAAATCCTCATCTGCTCTGACATCAGAGCAGCACTGGACGCTCTGGCTAAAGCCACCACAGAATCTTCTGTGGTCTGGGACTGCATGCAGGAGCTCAACAAATTGGGAAAATCCAACAAAATCACCCTAATATGGATACCGGGTCACCAAGGCATACCCGGAAACGAAGAGGCCGATAGACTGGCAAAACTGGGCACACTGGATTGCCCAGTGGAGCCAGCTGTAGGGGTCCCCTTCGCTACAGGTAAGAAAATCATCAGGGACTGCTTGGAGCAGGAACATCGGGCTTCCTGGAAACAGAGTCAGGGATGTCGCCAGGCAAAAGCCATGATGGAGCAACCACTACAGAAGAAAACCAAGGCCCTACTTGACATGAGCAAGAAGAACCTTAGAACCACTATCGGTCTCCTCACCGGACACACGACCCTTAGAGCTCATCTATTCAACCTTGGCTTGACTGAGAGCAAGGATTGCCGAATATGTGGCGAGGAACCTGAAGACAGCATACACATTGTTGGCCGCTGTCCAGGGCTCGCCGCCAAAAGACACAGTTTACTGGGACGAGCCTTTCTCGAACCCAGCGATCTGCCCAACTTGAAGGTCAGTGACCTACTTAGTCTGGTAAGAAGTGCCGGGCTACTAGCTGACAATTGACCTAACCACACAGTGGGTAGTTACAAAAGACCTTACAGATCTAGGTGACATCAAGGGCTGGAAACAAGCCCCCCACTCCATCTACTACTACTACTACTACTACTACTCATCATTCAAAATTTTCAATTATAAAACTCGTAAACCCCTACAGTTATTATTAAATGACTTACAGCAAAATTAGGGATGTTATTTCCCAGTTTGTAAGACCAGCTTGTTTTCCATTACAGCATTAATAAAGAGGGAGGCATAAGGTATTCAATTTTCAGATGATATCATATTAAATTCCAACATCGCTGAAGATGTCGAAAAGTGACGTAAGCGTAACCAGAGGCCATATCTTAGGTACCTATTTATATATTATACTAGCTGCGCCCAGCGGTTTCACCCGCGTGGTGATGGAAAATTGTGATAATGATGATAGAAAATCATATATCTTTATAAATTATAGCCCATGTGTTATTCTGATGTGTAAGTTTCCGATGTTTCTGTTGTTTCTGTTGTTTCTGATGTTATTCTGGTATTGTAAAGTTTCATCAAAATCCATTCAGTAGTTTTAGCGTGAAATAGTAACAAACATCCATACATATGTACATACAAACTTTCGCGTTTATAATATTAGTAGTAGGATAGTAGGATAGAATTTAAATTTCGAATGTCAATTTCTTGGCTTTTTTCCTACTTACTTGACAGTTATCATTATATTTTAGATAATTCACACTATATCTTTATAAATTGTAATATCTTTATAAATAGCCTATGTGTTATTCTGATGTGTAAGCTATATTATTGTAAAGTTTCATCAAAATCCATTCAGTAGTTTTTGGGTGAAAGATTAACAAACATCCATACATACATACAAACTTTCGCGTTTATAATATTAGTAGGATTATTCCCAGTTACGATTTAATTGTAGTACCTTTGTCACCGGGTAAAATATCAAACTTCATCCATCTATATCAAAGTCCAAGCTCATCCCTTTCCAAAATAATTTATCTGCAATAGAAATAAATTTAAGCGAGAAACAATAAATAAAGCACATTGATTGACGAACTGCCCGAGATGAACAGTAAGCGATGTGTCAATCTTTCATTCTTCATTTGAAGTTTAGCTGCTGTTTGTATTTATCTAGTTTGCAGTAGCGGCGGCTAGAGCCAGTTAAAAACAATTCCAGGACATTGTACGCTTCAAAGAGCTTCCAGTCAGATAGTATTAGAGATAAAGGGAAGGAGAACGAACAGACAGAGATATGATTCCGCCCATAACGCTAACTTTTATTTACCGGAACGACAAGACGAGAAGCGCCATTGCTTCCATCGTAGGGACGTTGAAATATCAATCGAAGATAGTCCAAGGGATAGCGCCGAAAATGCCATATAATTCTGTTACTAGAATATATTATACAAATATTTTGTTTTCGATTCCTGCACAGAAATGGAGTTCTGGTTAGTGGCAGCAGTTGCATTTGGCGTTAATTTGTAGTTGAAGGGAGAATGCTTCTCTTTGGGCTCGCCCTCTAAATACAATATACCATATATCAAATGAAAGATCTTTTTATGTATCATATTTATTTATATGACAGCTCATTTTCATTCGTTGTGGTAGGTCTCGCGAAGGAGGAAACAAAAGTACTTGTCCGGAGGAGGGTTTACAAAATAGCTGAACTATAACGGTGTTTTTCAAAATACGGTTTTCGAGCGTTTACATGGCTCACGCTAGCTAAATCTTCAGTGTATATCAAAATGATGAACTAGTTAACTGTAGCTCTTAAAAAGTCCACAGAAAAGTCCGCGATAGCATGTGTCTATCTAGTAAGGTACACCCACAATAAGTATTTTTACCTATTAAAGATTAGTAAAAAATACGTGTGGCACTCGGGAACTGCCGCAGTAAAGCGATTGCATAGCATTTTTAACAACTTATGTAATTATAATTATTTATTTATTTTATTTATTTTATTTTTTCTAATATCAGATAACTGCGCTCTATCGGAAAACGTTGAAATTATTCCGAATCATTTGCGGCTGCGGTAGCAAATGATTCGGAATCATTTAAACGTCTTCCGATAGAGCGCCGCGCACGAATTTTTTATTCGATAAAGCAAAAAAAACGGATTATTCGAAAAAAATCGTAGATAAAAAGATAGATAGTTAAATTATCTTTAAAATGGTGCAGGTTTCATAATAATACGCCAGATAGTATTTGCGTAGTAGTTGTTTTTGTGTTCGGTTAGACCTAATTTCACAAATTAATTACACTATGTAATATAAACAAAATCTAAAATATTCAAAGCTAAGAATATTAGGAAAATGTTCTTGTTTAACATATATTTTTTTCGAATCGTAATCAGTACTCGTTTAGACGTAATTATCAGTTTAAAATCATTAATTTTCGTTAAGAAATTTCTTCATTCAGTCGCCGCGCTGGCCTAGGCCCGCGATAAAAGCTATGCAATAGCTTAAAACGATAAGTTATTTGCGAAGCTATTTTTTCCAATTCATTATTAATCCTTATGCAAATAAATACGTTAGTTACTTCGTGCATTTAATATAGATTAAAATAGTCTTTTAAACTTTATCATTCAAATTAATACTAAAGAAGATATCACCGATTCAGAATTACGTGGAACCAATAAAATGCAGCCGCCACTCTTTTTGCCGTTTGCACCACGGCCTATAAATAGAACGTCGAGAGACTAAATCTAAGGCATTCATGAGCAATATACGCCGATATAACAATGCGGGAGCTAACGGGCCCATGATGAGGTGGCCACGATGACCCATGTGTTCAGGGTCGGTCACACTCACGGGTCAACACCCATCCGATGGCCTCCACGCATGGGGTGCGAACCTGGGTAGGACACTGGGTCAAACAGTCTCCCCCGGGAATCAAACCGCTGGCGCTCCTGTACGGTCTGCGCACCGAGCGGCGCAAGCCAATCGATTGTGCTCTCCTAACAGTCGGGGGAGTCTGGGAACTGTATTGTTTCCTATAGAGCGGGGGTGGTCGCCTACCTTACGGCGACTGCTCTTGAAATGACCATTGACCATCCGATCCCGGTTCAGAGTCGGGCAAAGGACGCCTTGGTCCGCGATAGATTCGGTGCAGACCGTTTCACCGCTTCGTAAGGGAGAGGACCGCGCAAGCGACCTCGACCTCGGAACCAATCGAGAGACCGGAGAAATCTGGTCACAATTGGAAGCAAGGGCGCGAGTGTCGGCCCGCCAGGTAACATACTGGGTATCTCGCGGTAAGGGCGTTGGCTTCTTGCGGGTTGTGGCGTAGCTAGACGTCGGATTTGTAATGTCCAAAGTCTTCTACGCTCACTGCACGGTCGATAGAACGATGAATCGTTAAAACCTCCTGCGGTGACGGGTTCGCCCGTTGTGGTTTACATCTCAATATAACAATGCTTTTTAAATGATCTATTTTAGAAGTAGGCAGTTTGTTGAGCGCGGTTTTATGCCTACGTTCAAAATTAAGGGGCAATTATATCATTTAGCAGGCAGCTTGCTAACCATATCGGCACGATGATCATATTTTTTTCTGATCTATTTCATTTCAGATCCGGAAACACAAGCATCAACGCGGTGTAATAGAGTCACAGAACCAATTGATAATAGTTTAGCAAGATCTCTACAAGATATGTTACATTCCCATAACAGTTACATACAGTCTTTCAAAACTGCTATTGAGAGCGTTCCGGCAAACACACCCGACTTCAACGTTGTAATCCATGCAAATGAAGTGCCTGCTGGAGAGCACAGCGGTCTTTATAATGCCCGACATGTCATTGTATTATATATTTAACTAAACATACATCTTTTAAGTAATTAAATTTCGGTTTTGGCATAGAGTGTTTTTATCAATAAAGTACTTTTTTATGGAAATCTTAAATTAATTTTATTTGGAAAAGTGAAGTCTCTATTTTTATAATTCCTTGGAGCCAAGTAGTAAAATATTGTTGATCGAATGCTGTGTAGGGTTGTAGGAATAATAATTGCATTACATATATAATATTATGTACCTATTATGAACTAAGCGTATTATAAAAAAAGATCTTAGAACTCTACGTAAATGTTCACTTCTTTCTTACGCCGCCAATCAATGTTACGTAAAAATAGGAGGCAAATACAATACTATCAGGAAAATTGTGACCTTATGTATATAACCATAACACACCGAAATCATCATAGGATTTAAGGTTCAGTGATAAGGCTGGTTTCGATCTTCCGGACGGACAGAGGTGTACACGTCCCTATAATAACTAGCCGGACAAAGGGCGCGGCGCTTCCACTACTTCCTCGATAAAACACAGTAACGTATATCTTAGAAAAGTATTAAGTCCTAATAAATATATATGAATTATTGCCTTTGACAGCACTAGTTAAACCCTTAATCGCCAATCCCACCATGCCAATGAATATTCGGCCAATAACCTACGATCTCATTTTTTAGTCAGTTTATAGAACGTCCCGCTCAGTGTTAGCCAGCTGCTAATTATAAAGATGTTGTTTAGTAAGATTTAACTATGAACCTATAAAATAATTTTGGTAATTCACACTATTGATAAAACCGAGTTGACAGACCTTTGTAAAGTAATCAAGGAAACGAATTGCAATTATAGACAAATATTTATTTTGCCGTATTTAATGAGAAGATATACTCGTACATGTATATACGTGATTTATTATTTAAATATTTGGCATTTTTGTGCCTCGAACTTTTTGAATAGATAAAAAACTAAAAATGTAGAAACCGAAAATAAAGTGGTACTTAAACTTTTATTGGTGAGGTGAGGTACGATGACACCGCGCAAACAAAGACGGCGATATACTAATTACAGAATTCTTTAAAAAATATATGCTTTTCCAGATTATAACTTGCGACATAAAAAAATAAAATATTATGTAATTTTATAACCTTATGGCTTAGGTTATACCTATATTAATATTTTAAATATTATTTAATATGATAATATTAGTAGTAATATTGAAATGTCTTCTAGCATATAGACGAAATATAAATACAGCTATATAAATGATTAGCTACATTAATAGCGATATAAATATATTATATTCATGTTATGAGGAAACAAAATCCATACATTTTTTTTAGAAAGAAAACGAATTTTGACGACGCGGAACCAGACGACAGTTTTTCCGACTTTTGTATACGGCAAATGTAACTTTGCAGAAACGACGGAAAGAATCGATCATCCAATTCCACACGACATGGATTTGTTCTTTTTAAATCAAAATATGCCAAAAATATTCAACGTTAATATGCTAGAAAAATGGAAACACAAGACATAGTGTGTTTTGATTTCGGAGAGGCGTGCTGGTCTTGACCCCACGAACGCGGACGGTCGGCCGCGCGCCTGGCCGGTCGTATCTCAGCCTCCCATCTCTGCTGTCTGGCTCTCGGCCACAGTCTGATAAATTGATTTAGAGCGGATGCGATAAAGCTGCGGTTATTATCGTCACGGCCGCTGCTCGGCTGCGATTTGCGCCCTCGCCGCTGTCGCCCCGCAACTTCGCCGCGCCTATTGGCATCCTCACTATCCCTAGTCTTCGTGGCCCCAGCTTTCCCTCGACCATACTAAAAATAACTGTTCAATATATATTTAACAATAAAATACGAACCCGTTTATAACGGGCTGTATGCTTTGAACAATACCCGAATTTCGATTATTTTATTTATTGGCCAATCCAAAAAATAACCCTTTCAAAGTGCGAAAAATCAGCGCTCAAGCAGACAGCAGGTAATAAATATCCGCAGGTCTTATAGTCTCACCACGTCCGAACGTGTCTGGAAACATACCTATCCCAAGTAGCGGGGGTTATTGTTGACCTAATGTCGCCTAATGGCGCATTGAAAATGGCGTGTTTCCGGATTTACTAAAGTGTAGCAAGGTTGTACCCTTGTTCAAATCTGGCGATACAGAAGATCCTGGAAATTACAGACCGGTGTCTATATTGCCAGTGCTAAGCAAAATATTGGAAAAGATTTTATTAAACCAAATGCTTCCTCATTTCAACTTAAACCGATTACTTCATGATCAGCAATTTGGCTTCACCAAAGGACGTTCCACCACAGATGCTGGGGTAGCGCTACTACAAAACATATATAGTGCCTGGAATGACTCGCAGGATGCTATTGGAATATTCTGTGACTTATCTAAGGCTTTTGACTGCGTAGATTATAATACGTTATTACTAAAACTAGATCACTACGGTATAAGGGGTAAATCTCTTAGCTTGCTTAAATCATATTTGACAGATAGAATCCAAAAAGTACAGATAAATGAGACAAAGTCACAAGGATCGCAAGTTAAAATGGGCGTACCACAGGGTTCTATACTGGGACCGTTTCTGTTTTTAGTATACCTAAATGACCTGCCCTTTATGGTACAGAGTCTAACTAAAATCACACTATTTGCGGATGACACCTCGTTAATTTTCAAACTAAACAAACAAAATACAAATGTGGACGAAATAAATATTGCTCTTGCACAGATTCATGACTGGTTTGTTTCTAACAATCTGGTTTTAAATTCAAATAAAACTAAATGTATTCGGTTTTCGCTTTCTAACAGCAGAAATAACTTTAATGTTACTCTAAATAATGAAAAATTAGACTTCATAGAACAGACCGTATTCTTGGGAATCACGTTGGATTCTAAACTAAAATGGGATTCACACATTACCAAACTGTCAACATGGCTTAGTTCAGCCGCATATGCTGTTATAAAAATCCGTCAAATTACCGATGTTGATACTGCGAGGCTAGTATATTTCTCTTATTTCCACAGTATTATGTCTTACGGCATCTTACTGTGGGGACAAGCTGCAAGTATGCCCTCAATCTTTATTCTACAAAAACGGGCGGTTAGAGCCATATACAACCTGCGCAGACGTGATTCCCTAAGAGAATTATTCAAAGAAATTAACATTCTTACTGTACCTAGTCAATACATATTTGAAAACATTATGCACGCACGAATAAATATATCTCATTATTCAAAAACCTGTGACAATCACAAATACAATACTAGAAATAAAAATAAATATATAGTGACAAAATTTAGACTAAGTAAGATAAGCAATTGTTTCATGGGAAACTGTATACGGTTCTATAATAAAATTCCAGAGGACATACAGGGTCTATCAGACACTCAGTTTAGAAGTGAAATAAAAAATATTCTATGTAAGAAGGCTTACTACAAAGTAGTAGATTTTATTAATGATATTGATTTTTTTTTCGGAATGATTATAAAATCGAATATTCTTTTCTTATTTTATTGAAAATTGTTAACTGTATAGGTATATTGTCTTTCTATTTTTTATTTCTGACTATTGTTGTTAATTATGACTATTTTAAATTTTATGACTATTTTAAATTCTAACTGTACCTATACTTTAAATTGCTTTTAAATATTTCTGTTGTTAAATATTTTATATCATTATCTATAATATAAACCGTACATTGTATCTCATTTTTGACGTCACAAAGCAATTTTATACAAATTCTATTGTGAATAAAAAACATTTTGATTTTGATTTTGATTTTGCCACCTTTGAAATAATCTTTGTCCACCAGATCTTGAGCAATATTAATAGGCAAAGAGCGCTACGGTTCTCGATAAATTCTAACTGAATTACTGCTGAGGTAGACGCCTCGAAAGCGATTTCGAATCTGGGACCAGACCGGAGAATGGAGAAATCCGTCCAAAGCTGGTGGTAAGGGAGTGAGGGTGAGGTCAACCCGCTGTGTCTTATTAGGACTGCTTCGCGGTAAGGCGTTGGACTGTTACGATTTTGTCGGTCTAGTTAGACAGTAGGTTTTCTTTGCCCTCTAAGTCTTTCACTTTCACTCTATCAAAGACAGAACGGTCTGAGTTTAGGCGCAATCGTGGTGCAATATATATATATATATATATATATATATATATATATATATATATATATATATATATATATATATATATATATATATATATATATATATATATATATATATATATAATATTTGATTGGTTTTTTGTAAAATCTTTTTTTAAAGAATTCGTTTAAAGGATGACACTTCGATGAAAAAATAAAAATAATAAAAGCCACTTACATAGCTGGAAGGTTTTCCCGGACTGGACTGTATATATATATATATATATATACAGTCCAGTCTATATATATATATATACACAATATATATATTGTATATATATATATATATACAATATATATATATATATATATATATATATATATATATATATATATATATATATATATATATATATATATATATATATATATATATATATATATATATATATATATATATATATATATATATATATATATATATATATATGTATATATATATATATATATATATATATATATATATATATATATATATATATATATATATATATATATATATATATATATATATATATATATATATATATATATACACACACGCAGACAGATAGATGGACTTCAACCTGGAATTGGTCTTAATCGTCTCAAGTGGCTGAAAATAGATATTTTCGTCTTCATGTCGAAAAAGAATTCTTTGCGTGTTCACAATACTTTCCCTCCTCGTCGATTGGTGGGCCGGGAAACTAAAATGTATGCATTTTTTTGGTTATTTTACAAAAAAGAAAATCCTCGTTTAGCTGCCCAACCGACCCTCGACCTGCCACTGTATGTACCATATATTGCATATCTGACTCCGTTTCCTCGAGTCAATATAATACGTCATACAGAGCTTTCATTAAATGAAAATTAATTTTTTAAGCAGATGTAAAACTTAAACTGAAAGAGGTTAATAGTCTGCTGTAGTCTTCAATATTTCTGCTCGCTGCTCTTTTTGCTCTGGGTCTTGCAATCGATTAATAAAACGAGGAATGGCAAGATTTCTTAATAAGTTGCAATACAAACGAATCCCAGATCAGTGCCTGCCTCTTGAAAAGTACGTTTTAACTTAATAAGAGTTATTATTAGTTTTTTTCTGAATTCTGTTATTTTGTTTTGGAAAAATGAGGTTTGAGACGCGATGATGCGGTACATTTGATGTCGCCGAAGGGCTTTATGTTGTATAGTAACATGCATGGCCGGGTTAATGTTCGACTAACGGAAGGGATAGCTTATAAACAGTATTGTGTCCCAGAAGTTACCGGACTAGAGCACGCAATAAGTTTACCCAAAGAGCATTTTAATAGAATTTAGGTAGAGATGAAACTGTACCGGATAAATCTACAGCAGATATATATCGCACATCAATACTGCCTACTTGACTCTATGACTCCTTATTGCACCTAGCCTCTGCACCGCCTCTTTATATCACCGAGCGAATATTTTGTAAATATATTATTTTATAAAATATTTGCTTGGTTGTAATGGAGAGAGTCTGTTCTTTAATACGTGTAGAAATTCCGAAGTAAGACTCAGCATATATTGTTTTAGATTACTTATAAAACATTAAATCGTTGTTTGTTGCAACATCATTATATTCATCTCTATATATCCACGCTAATCTAAAAAACGAGCTTTTTGACGTAAACGCCAATAAAAATCTAAAATTTCCAAAAAATAAAAGAAGCGTAAAGCATTTATTTTACATAGCAGGAAGACGTATGTTAGCTAGATCTATAGAGGGGTTATTTTATGACCTCGCAATATAAAAAACGGCAAATCGGAAATTCGTTTTTTGAATATGGCGAAAAAAATATAATAAGGAGTGTAACCGAGAAGGCCGACCTTTTCCTAGTAATCATCGGCGGCGATCTTACCACCTGACGAAATCGAACTCTCTGATTAGTCGATTTTGCGGTTTTCTGGGAGAGATTGTAATGATGCTTCTAATACAGCTTTTAAAATCGATTTTTGATGGGATTTTGCTCTTTTTGCACGTACAGTGTGGCCAGCAAGAGTAAACGGCGTTTAGAAAAAAAAATATTTATATTGCAACACAGTAATGTGAGAATAAAAAAGACTAGATAATCTAGGAACATGTCTCAGTACCGTCTCCTAAGAGGCGTATTGTACTCAGACTAAAGTTTTTGCTCCTTTACTGATTCTATCACGTAGCATCGACGTTTATATGATAGTGAGCTTGAATGAAAAAAAAAGTTAGTCATGCCTCCGTTAACCCCTCAAATGTGAGGCGTCCCTTAAGGTATGCCTTGGCAAAATGTATACAAAATGTATATAAATTTATATAAATGTAAATATAAATGTAAATGTGCGCCGCTTTATAGTAATCCGCTCTATAGTAATGCTATAGCTCTATAGTAAACCCCGCTCTATGTAAATGTAAATGTAAATGTAAATATAAATTTGTAAACATTTTGCCGTAGGCAACCCGAGCTAATCGCCATTCATTTGAGGGGTTAAATAACCGTTTATTTTGACTACGATAGAGACAGTAAGGTACAAACAAATTGTGGTTAAACTATACGAAATATCAGACAAATCATAACCTCTAAATGTACCTCGAAGTAAGTTTTGAGACACTGAAATCGACCTTTGTAGCTCCGCTTCAAATAATTTTGTTAATATTTAACGCAAATATTATGAATAACTAGAATTAATGACAAAATGAGGGCAATTTCATGAACTGATCACTTTTATAATTTTTTACAATTCATTACATTTTTGGCATATCCCCAGCATTTGCGATGTGCGTTTGCGGTCACTTTTACTACTCTATCGACGCCTATTTAAATTGCTTTATTTTTCTGTGTCCGCTTGTTTGAGTGTCTACTTACCTATGCACAATTAATTTTAGAACATAAAATGCCTTAATATTTATAAATAGGATAGAAAACGAATTTACCGCGTGAAATTTGTAGCACCCGACGTTTCGGTGACTCTGCAGCTGCCATTGTCCAGGGTAGACTGAAGAGCTGTCAATCCGTTGTTTTGCGGATAGGCCGCATCCAGTGGTTACTTCCAATATCCAACATATGTTCGCAGATTGCCGATTTTTCTCGCTGAACGTTTTCAACAGCTTTGTTGTGTTCTGTCAGTCGCGTGGCTATGAGCCGTTTCGTTTGTCGAAAAGTTTCATTTTCAAAATCCCATTATGCTATCCAAGGAACAATTCTACTTTCCTCGCATGATCCGGGAAGCCATTGAAATAAGAAGAACCCCGAACTTCAATAGAGACGACGGTTACAAACTCTCTTCTACGTGGAACCCTCTTCTGAAAATGTTCCTTCCGCCGAACGCCGAACGCAAAGACGTAAGACAGGATACAGTGAGTGTTGTGTGCAAGGCGGATTTTCAAAATTCGCGCGCTCCGAGCCTGGCCCCCAGTGTCACCGAAACGTCGGGTGCTACAAATTCCACGCGATAAATTCGTTTTCTATCCTATTTATAATATCAACCAACCGCGATAGTCTTCGATTTTATATTGCCTTAATATTTGTAGAGCACAAGGCGTCTTTTATTATGGTCATTTTATTCATCGGAAATTGGAACAGTACATTTATTATTTGCTCGTAATGGCTCGCCTCACTTCTATTGCTATGTTCTTATCATGGCTCTTTCCTTTGGTATTTGCTGCGACAGCATCAGTATCGATAGTCCGTTCTGAGACAACTCACTCGTATATATCATCATATTTATTATCGGCCCCGCTGGCTCAATCGGAAAACCAGTTGTAGGCTGAGTTTACCTAAGGAAGTACGCGAAAGACTGAAGCGGGGCGTGTATCCTGCCCAGTATATAATCGTTTGTTCCCATCCGTTGTCGTAAAAATGACAAAGTAATCTCGCCGAGTGAACGAGACTAGGCGATACAGATGATCGTTAAGCTTATTACAAATTTCCAGTGGCTCCGCTGATGGCAGGCGTCCTCCAGCCCCAACTCGGCGCTACCCTCTCCCGACACTACCCTCATTTTCTCCTATTCTTATCACAGATATTGTGGCGTATTCCCGAGGCAGCGAAGCATACGTGAACACACAGCACACCAGCGAATTCATATAATTTTGACGTCACGATTCACAGGGAATGACGTCCATATGATTTAAAAAAAACAGGCGCATTCGTACGCGTATCCCTATGGAATATGAACCATTGAATACGAGTGCGATGAGAGGTGGTGCTGGGGAAGGGGAGGAGGGGGGGGGGGGGAGGTTGGAACTGAGGCTTACACTCCGCTGCAATCTTCTTGAGCTCTCGACCACAGTGTCAAAAATGCTTACACAGATTAAACACAACCTCGTCAAAACTGCACATGAGAAAGAAAATCAAATGGCCTCGTGCTAGACTAGAGCCGCTATATGTAACGGACTTCGCCGGCTTCCTTAAAACCAAGGCATGTACAGCCAACGACATAATATTTGATATCGTGAT
>OX155980.1:80269328-80433409 GCA_944548615.1 Micropterix aruncella | reverse complement strand
AATTTTTCTAGGCTATTATTCTAGATTATAACTATTATTCTACTATAGGCTATTATTATAATTCTACTATTAATAATATTATATTACTCTACTCCATTACTATTACTTTCATTATTAATCCAATATATAGACTATTATTCTACACTATAGCAAACGAGACTGAGAAATACGTTAGAGCGTAATATTAACCCCCCGATACTTACATATGTATATATATATATATAATGATTATCTAACCTTTCTTATTATACTAGTTACTACTTTTATAACAATTTTTATACTACATACTACATTAACAATTTTAATACTACATACTACATATTTATCTAATTACTTGATTGCTAAGAAATGCCATTACCGTACTTTGCAGTTGTGCTAAGTTCACAGTCCAAATATCCAATTCTGACTCAGCCGAACATAGTGCATCTAGGGTAAAAAGAGTCCGCACCGTGAAGCAGCGTTGAACGATGTTAGTTCTAGTTCGGGGTAACGCGAACAATACGTGAGTCGTAGCACGGTAGTAATTGGCGGGTACAAACAGACCGATTCTCCTAAGGATGGGCGGATTATCAACGAACCCCCCAAGCAGTTTATATATGTGGCAGATTGACAGCCAATCTCTTCTTACGCTTAGTAAATTGTACCCAACCATCCCCAGAATAAATGCCGTAGTATATAGAAAGGGTTGTCTCACCAAGACTTTTCCGGCAAATAGTCATCTGCATATTATTTATATAAATAAAATCGATGAGCGCGCTCTCTCGACCGGCGGACGAGCCTGATTTGGTACAGTTGCAACCCTCTCGGGAGGCGCGTCACTATTGAAAATGGTAGAATAAGGGCAGGCCAAATCCGGTTTTTACTAATGTCGCAACTGACATGCTTTTTTTAATTTTATACACCAGCGGAATTTTATGTAGGTTATATAAAATAATAATGTTTCCAATGCCACAAAATTTATAATTTTTTTGGATCTCCCTGTCATGTAAGTTCACTTCATCAACTTAAACTTGTAGAATAGATAAATATTTTAGAGTGATCAGCATATTTCAGAACAGCTAATCGTATTTAATGTTATTGTTTAGGTTACGTGGAAACAATTAAAAAATGAAAAAAGGAGGTTTTTTTTCTTGTTCATCGAGGTTTTTAACTTTTATCCAAACTTGCCCAGGTTGCCTAGAAGCCTAGATATTTATAACAAACATTTATAAAGAATGGTTGCAAATATTTGATAATTTCGAAGTTATTGGAAAAAATGTGGTTGAAGTCAGGATACGAAAAACCCCTATTTGTTTAGATTTTAATTGTAGATATGTATATACTTTTCAATAAATTTTATTATCAGTATCAATTGTTTATCACTTTTGCACTCATTTTTCGTGCGCATATGTAATTAACAAAATACACCTATCTTTATAAAAAAAGAGCTGAAACATTGATTTCATTAGTTTATAGATTCAGAATAATTTTATAGCGGTAATTAAACAGACAATCAATTGTTACTTAAAAAATCTTTGTTTTATATTCTTTTTTAAATGACTGCTTTCAAGTGTTCTAAACGAGAATAAATACTTTCATATATTGAAGGACGAAAATCACTTGAGACACTATCGAGATCCTTAAAACAAAATTACCAAGTTTCTGAAGACAAGATTTAGTTTATCATCAGTGATATTCCAAGGCATATTATTCGATGGAGTGAAGCGTTACGAAACAAGGACTTATTTTAATTAAAGAACAGTAATTTGTTGTAATCAGATTATTCAATAACTTTACCGAACCCGGAAGACAAAACAACCTACTCCATACTTTCTACTTCTTTTGGAAGACCGTGCTTATCTAATGAAGAATTGTCATAACGCAGCAAAAGAAGAAAAAAAACGACCTTACTTAATGAATATGGATTTGAGCACATCTACAATGCATATCTTCAGGGATTACGTTCGGTAGAAGAAGGAACAGAAACAAAATTTGTGGAAGAATTAGGGTCTCCAGTTATAGACAAAAAATACTTATTTTCGAGTCTCGTGGATGACGCAATCCAGAAAAATGTGCTAACGGAACAAGAAGCATTGAGTACTTTGATTGATTTAGATTTAAAAAAAGCAGAGTATTTATACTTAACCCTTCGAGTAGCGGCATAATTTCATGACGAACTGCGGCAATTTATTGGAATTTATTGCAATATCGCCGCGATTGTCAAAAAGTACTATGGAACTACTATAGCAATCATAAAAAGAATAACTGCGCAATGATTGGTTAGGGAGTTAACGGGCCCTTGCTGAGTTGGCCACGAAGACCCATTCTGTTCAGGGTTGGTCACACTCACGGGTCAACACCCATCCGGCGGCCTCCACGCATGAAGTGCGAGCTCGGGTAGGACTCTGGCCTTAGGGCTAGTTTCCCTAAGTATCAACCTTCTGGCGCTTCTGGGCGGTCTGCGCACCGTGCGGCGTAAGCCAATCGACTGTGCACTCTGACTAGCAGTTAAGAGTTTCAAGGCGATAGGTGAGGGCAGCAAACCCCGCCCACCGCCCGGGCAGTTATAACGACGAGGGTCGTCTTGTCTGCCCGGGATGTCGTGCTACGACAACCCTGCGCGTACCAGAAGGGTAGAACGCGCAGGGGGTGTAATAGGGTAAACCACCCCCCCCCCCGTGCCGCCCCGAGAACCCATTTATTTATAATAAAATATATTTAGAAAGTAAAAATTTACAAAATAATACTAAATTTACCATACAATAGAAAAAGAAAAAAAAAAAACAACAAATATCACAAATTTAGGGCCGGTAAGCGGGGTAGAGGACGCTCCAGAAACGATGATGGTGGAGGCGCACGGTCCGTGGGCAGGTCTCGGAGCAGCCACGGGGGGGAGGAATCCCTGGATCCTGCAAAGAACGAAACGCCCCTCGGGGCGGTAAAGAGACGTACACAAAGACGGGCACTTCGGGCTGGAAGTAGCCGCCGAATCACGCCACCAAGGAAGAGGGTACCCCCTGGGGGGTATCCCGAGGCCTCATGCTTTCCCAAGAAGCCACCCAGTGCTCCACAAACTCGCCAAACGACTGGAAGCAGCTCCTACAACTGACCAGATCCGGGTACCAAATCGGAGAGCGCCCAACGCACGCGCCCACTGCATCCATAAATTTCTCCCGTGCAGCCGCTAGAATTGGGCAAGACCAAATTACGTGTTCCGCAGTTTGGCGACCATACCCACAGGCGCACCGGGGGTCATCGGCAAGTCCAAAGTCAAATAGTTTGGCTCTGAACTCTCCGTGGCCCCCAACCAGCTGCGTGGTATGGTGGTCGAACCGCAGAAACGAATTTGCCATCCGCACTGCGACAGACGGGAAAAAGCAATCGGTGAGGCGGCCCGTACCTCCGGCATCCCATCTAGCCTGCCAGACACGCAAGGACTCCACCCGAATCAGGCGCGCAAACTCCCCAGCTCGGTGCGCCACCGGGTCGATCGACAGGCCATGAAGGACTACCGGCTCGTCCGGCGGTACCGCGACAACGCTGCACGCTCCAGAATCTCCAGGTCAATCGGCAGAACACCAGCGATGACGGGTAACGCAAGAGTGGACGTCGTTCTGTACGCCCCGGTTAGGGCCACGAGAGGGATGCACTGTCCGCGCAGCAGCGCGGGGGAGTCTGGAAGCAGTGCTGTTTCCTAAAGAGCTGGGGTGGTTGCTGACCTTACGGCGACTGCTCTTGAAACGACCATCGGCTACCCGATACTGTGTGAACAGCCGGCCAAAGGATGCCGTGGTCCGCGATAGATTCGGTACACACCGTTTCATCGCTTCTTAAGGGAGAGGACCGCGCAAGAGACCTCGAACTCGGAACCAATCGAGAGACTGGAGTAATCTGGTCGCAATTGGAAGTAAGGGCGTGAGTATAAGCCCGCTGGGTAACACTCCTTTCTATCTCGCGGTTAAGGCGTTGGCCTCTTACGGGCATGTGGCGGAGTTTGATGGTGGACTGTTTATGTCCAAGTCTTCTGCGCTCACTTCAGGGAAACAGAATGACTAATCGTTAAAACTTCCTGAGTTGTAGTTGACAACTTAAGTTGTGCAATGATTGCATTAAAATTTCGTATATATAATATTGAAATCTCATTTTGTAAAACAATTAGATAACGTTTGGCGATATTTCTCAATTATCTCTACTACGTTAATGCTAGATTATTACCATAGCCAACTAATATTTTTATCGATTAAAATGTATAAATTCCTTAACAGCGTCGATCCAAGTTCTACGGCTGGCAGCGTTTGGCAACATTCTTAAATTATCCCTGTTACTTTAAAATTGTCCTTTCAGTACTGAGCTAGAACGCGTGATTCCGAGCGAGAATTGTTTTAAAAATATAGTTATTTTTCTTAATTTGTTATGATTTTAGAGTTACTTTTTAAATATTCTATATTAAACATAGTTTCTTAATGAATATTTTTAGAATGATTTTCCTTAAATTTATTTAATAAACCATATTCTTATAAATGGGCACCTACAATGGCATACGCGAGCACTCGCGCGAGTTTTAGGGGCCTGTATACTGGAGTGTTGAATAGTGAAACATAGAAATTAATTGACATCGGATACCGCAAATTAGCAATCAAACGTTGCCGTAGAATAGTGCGGTTGAAGTATTTGTAGCAGTTGTGTCACCTCACTAGTGAGATGAAGGCGACGAGTGGGAAAGTGGAGGGCTGCGAGCTAACGGCGGAAGGTGCCACTTGATACATCCCTGAAATGTTCCGGGGTAGGGTGGCCTTTCGATTCAATATCGAGACACTAGGATTTTAATTTCAAGTTATTAGGAAATCTTTCATTAAGCATTTACTTCACCGGCCTACCTACTTACCTACCATTGTCCTACTAGAAGGTAAAATATTATGAACGCGCTAACATTTTTTTTCGAAATGAAGACGGATTACATTTTTACCCCCCCCCCCCCCCTCGCACCAGATTTCCGGACTGAAGTCTGTCTGTGTCTCTGTGTGTCTGTCTGTCTCTGTGTGTGGAGTCCTCCACGAAAGCGCCCAAACGCTTTATCTATTTGAGCCTAAATTTAGCATGCAGCCATTATTTGGTCATTGCAAGAGTCAAAAAAATTGTGATTTAAATCGGTCCACCAGAGGGCGCGCTAGTCATACTTCAATCTCTAAATATTAGACTTGGAGACTTGAAATTCGGTACACAGGTGCCTTGTTGAGCGAAAATCACATTGCAAAATTTGGTTGGAGTATCACCTATACAAGCGATACAAATAATATTTAATTGCGCCATACAAATGTATAAGAAAATCAAAAATTTAAATTTGCAGCGTCGCGCGTTTTGATTTTTTGAAATTTAAGTCTTCATTGCATTGTGTCGCTTGCTCGGAATTCGAATGTTTAACTGCGAATTTTACGGCGACGCGCGCTTGTAATTCGATTTTTAAACTGATGATTTTTTAATATGACGTCCTTGGCGAATTTCCGAGAAAATCTTGTGGTGACGCAACCGATTTAATTGTTTTTATCCATACGTATAAGGCACAGTGCGCGATTACAAAATTATAGCGATGGTAAAATGGTTTTATGACTTGCTATATTAATATATTACATTACATTACATTTACGTCGTGTCCAATTGGCGGCTAAAAACCGCTCTTGGACGTGTCAAAATATTTGTGTTTTAAGTAGTAAGTCTCATTACTACTTTAATCTTTACTTAACATACATATATTATTTAAAAAATATATATAGTATCTAAGAAACTTTGGAACCTACTAAAAGTTATTTGTCGTAGAATCGTATTACAAAACAATTTAAAGGATTATTTAATAAAATAGTCAATAATACTAGTGGCTACCTACTAAACACACAATAATTAAAATAGTCAGTTAAAAAGTTGAATAATCAAAGCAGAAGCCTAACAATTGAAATAGTCAATAAATCGAATATATACAAACTAAAAACTGTACATAGTTACATCCAAAATAGTAAGTAAATTGTTAAATAATCAAACTAAAGCTAAATCTTACATTTAAATACTAAAAGTACATATATAATTATCATTCAAATTGGTACAATATTTGCAAAGTCATGGCCCTCGAATTCGGTCACATTATAGAAAGGGTGGCCTATCAGTGTCTCCTTAAGGTTTTTTTTTAATTGTTTGTCCTCCAGTTGTTTGATAGTGGTAGGGAGTAAATTGTAGAATTTAATGCTAAGGTATAAGTAACTTTTCTGTACTTTTGCCAGTCTTGTTCGGGGCACGCATAAAAGGGATTTACCGCGTGTATGGTGAGAGTGAATGTCCGCTCTAGTTGCGGTTTCTGTTAGGTGCTGTCTGGCATGTATTCATTGCAACATATATTTTTTCATTGCAATAATGGCTAGCACTCGGGCACAGTTGCCGGTGGAGCAACGTGCCTATTGAGAGCCCTGTCTAGTGGTTGACTGTTGAATGTGTGTCGACTGATTGTATATCTTGAATATCTGCAGGGGCTTTCGCAGGGGGTTACCTGCAACTTGGGCCTGATGGCCTATTTACGATTCTTTGGGTAGGCCCAACTCACGGTTCAGCTTCCATCCGGTAGCCTCCTCGAAGACGGACTTAACCCGGAATGATTGCTGTGAACTCTGCTTTCGGCTGTAACCTGCAGTCGTAGACTGTTGGCATCGCAAGTTGGCATCCGGCGGATTACCTAGAGCGGAACTGGCAGTTTACGCACCGGCTGTGTCAGATAATAGATTTCGCAATCCGGCTAATAACCGGAGGAGTACAGAGAATTATGTTTCCTAGGGCGCGGGGAGGTGGCGACATGACGTCATCTATTTTGAAACGATACGTTGGTTACGCAATCGCGGTTGACCACAAGGGCGCCTCGGTCTGC
The DNA here is from genome assembly GCA_944548615.1 of Micropterix aruncella. Taxonomy (NCBI): domain Eukaryota; kingdom Metazoa; phylum Arthropoda; class Insecta; order Lepidoptera; family Micropterigidae; genus Micropterix; species Micropterix aruncella. Next base: position 80,426,526 of record OX155980.1, on the reverse strand, counting down.
GATCAATCCAGACTGAATTACCCGTTACGTCAGGTAGTGGCCGCGCAATCTAGTAGTAAAGGCGCGGGAAGCTTATTGGGTGGTACTTCCCAGTGCCTCGTGGTAAGGGGTTGGACTATAAGCACTTGAACCACATTAATTTAAAGGAACGCACCTTGCCGCGACTTTTTCTTCTCCTTTTCTTTGTCTCCTAAATGCGGCAGCTGATGGTATGTCCACCGCCTGATGGCTCCGGCATCTAAAGAGGTACATTGTGCCATCTCAGGTGTCTTGGCTTTTAGACGCTCTGGTTTTTAAGATCATCGATCCCTGGTAGGCCGATCCCCGGTAATACAATCAATAATTGGCTACTTAGCGACACTACCGAACTTAATGTTTCACTTCAAAAAGAAACGTTACGTCATGGTAACCCTACTCCGACACAACACACTCATGTTTATTCACCGGATTTATTACCATTGTCATTAGGGACGTCATTAGAGTCCCCTTTGCCGACGTCTGTGGCGTCCTTGAGCCGTCCCAAGCTCATGCATATACGCAACACTCGCGGGACACCCTACTCAAAATCCACTAGATAGGCGCACTTTAGCCACGGAAAAACTCAAGTCCTTCCTTGCATTCGTACAGAGGCGTTTTCAAACAAGGAAGGTGTGAGCTATTTATTTATTTATTTATTTATTTATTTATATTTCACACACATTTATAATACTAGATTAATAAGATTAAAATCTACCTTGCTGGAGTAATGCCTGTACTAAGGTAGACTTTTATGTATTCTTTTTTTCCTTTTTTTTAGTTGGTAAGTGTAACATAATGTAGCATTGCTTTACGTGGTAGTTCTATATTTACACAAATTTTACATATACTTACAATTTAGTAACATAATGTACATAATAATATTAAATAATCATATATACACATACACATATACACATATACATCTACACATATACATACACATATATACATTTATATATATAATCTATACATATACATAATAGTAGTAATTTTATGTAGTTAGGTATTCTTATACAGCACTATAATTAACTAATTTCTCCGTTTCGTTCCTTCCTAGCTCAATCAACCATTCCGTCATAATTTTTCTTCCTCGTATGGTATCTAACTTCACTTTTAATTCCGAATGTATTCTATTGTGTAGTCGGACAGCTAGAAAAGAAAAATGTCGTTGTGCGAATTTAGTTTTCTTAAGGGGAACATCATGTTGCATGGCTGTAACTGCGCGTGTTCTGATAGTATGAGATTTAATCATATGCCGCTCTGTGTGGGTGTAATAAAATATTGTTAATACTTTTACATATAATTGGCGTATGTCTAGGACTCGGAACTCTTTAAATAAGTAGTCGCTGGAGAACCTAAAAGGCTTTTTATTGATTACCCTAATTATTGACTTTTGAGCCTTAATCAAGGGATCTAGATCTGAAAGTGACGCGCCACCCCATCCAAGAATCCCAGATGATAGTATACTATTGACTAAAGCGTAATAGATGGTTTTGATTAAGGGATTTGAGATTACACACCTTAGTACCTTAAATATGTAGATAAGTTGGCGGACTTTTGATGTAGTACCCTGTATGTGTTCCTTCCAGTTGAGATTATCATCTACAATAACTCGAAGGTACTTTATTTTACTCACTTTCTCAATAGTCGTATATGGACAATAAGGGCAATTGTAGTCAGCATGTACACAGTCGCGTAAGTGAAGGTTTGGCATACTACCTTGGAGGCGATTGATGTTACTGATGGCAAATGTCATATGTTTTGTTTTAGCTATATTCAAAGTAAGTAGGTTGTGATCGAGCCAGTGCTTTACTCGGCAAAGTCCGCGTTCAGCATTAATATATGCCTCTTGCCATGATTTGCCTTTAAAAATAATCACAGTATCATCTGCAAACATCAAAGCTTCGCCCCCTTCTAAGTCGACGTTAGGTAAGTCGTTGATATAGCAGAAACAGCAACGGACCGAGTACGCTTCCTTGTGGAACGCCAAATTTAATTGTGGCTTGAGAACTTAACGTCTCTCCTAGTCTAGTCTTCTGAGTCCTGTCAGTAAGGTAACTAATCAACCATTTTTTGGACAAATTGCGAATTCCAGCGTTTTCGAGTTTAGCAAATAAAATACGATGGGAGGCGGTGTCAAATGCTTTCGCAAGATCTAAAAACACAGCTAAGCATTTTTCTCCCTCGTCAAGCGCTTTCACCACTTTTTCCGTAAGAAATGCAATTGCGTCCTGAGTACCCATACCTGATCTGAAGCCGTATTGTGCTGGTGAAAAAATATTGTTTTCGTCGATAAACGCAACGATGCGTTTCTTTACTACCATTTCCACAATTTTCGATATTGTACTCGAGAGACTGATCGGTCGGTAGCAGCTTACATCGTGCTTCGCTCCGCCTTTGAATATAGGGCAGACAATTGCAATTTTCAGATCGTTAGGGAAAACTCCCGTTGACATGCTTAAGTTTACAATATAGGAAAGTGGCGAAGATAAGCTGTATTTGCTGTTTTTGAGAGTTTTGGATGTACATAATGCAATCAGTACCGGTAGAATTATTTGATTTCAGATTTTTGATAATATTATCTATTTCCGTGGGGTTTGTAGGTGAAAACGTAAGAGATGGTTGCGTATTTGTCTTATTGCACGAATCTGCCAGCTCATCCTCAGACCTATTTAATTTGCGCATTGTTGCATTAGCCAAGTTATTACCAATGTCGGTAAAAAGTATTAAAATAATCAGCAATTTTATTTTTATTAGTATTGTCACAAGGTACTACTTCATCATTAATAATAATTTCTTGGATATTTGAAGAGTGATCTTTTTTCCTATGAGTAATCTCATTTATTAAATTCCATGTTTTTTAAGCATCGTGTTGTGTATCTTTAATTTTTTGGCTATAATATTTGTTTTTAGTAATGTTTAAGACTTTTTGACAAATATTCCTGTATCTAATATAAGAGTCTCTAAGAATGCTATTGCCCGGGTTGAGTTTAGAATGCCGATGAAGTCGGTCTCTTTTACAAATTGATTTTAATAGTCCATCAGTTAGCCATGGTTTTAATTTAAGTTTGTTATGAGGGATAATCGTTATATTTGTATTTGTATTAACTAACATTTCGATTGTATTTATAAAGAAATTAGTTGCCGTTGCCGAAATTAGAAATTGTGTCCGTTAGTTCGTATAGATTTTCCCAATTCACTAAATCGATTTCTCTTTGCAGTTTGTCGGAATCAATTTTTTAAATATATTTCATCGGATTTTTGTTATTAGTGTTTTACAAATCAGCCGTGAAAATTGTTGAATAATGATCTGTAATAACTGAGTCACAAATAATACCTTGAATGTTATATTTTAATGTGGTGAAAATATGGTCTACGCATGCATTGAACCTCGTAGGTTTGTTTATCACTGACACCATGCCGTGCTCTGCCAAAAGACACACATAATCATTAGTTTGTCTGTCCTCGAGTTTCAGGATATCAATGTTGAGATCCCCAGTAAGGACCCAGTTTGTGTTAGTTTCTGTCTCTAATATATGCGACAGTGAGTTTAAAAATGGGGTGCTATTGTTTTGGGAAGGCGACCTGTAGATACCTAAAATTACCGTATCATTGTTTAAAAGCACTTTCATGCAATTTGCATCCTGCAGACTAACTTCTTCGACAGACACATGCAGTGATTTTTTTGTTAGTATAACGACACCATCATTCTGATATACATGTTTAGTGGTATAATATGTGTCATAATCATCCAAATATTGAACAGGTGTGTAATTTTTTAACCAGCACTCGCTTAGTACTATTATGTCAAACTGTCCGTTGATGATGTTTAAAGTAGCACAAAGTTCGTAAAAATTACAATTAATGCTTCTAATATTACAGGAAAATATTTTCAACCCGCTATCATTCTGTAGTATTTTATTGCATTCTTCTGTAGTTAATATTTGGGTATCGACGACGTCATCGGTGTTCAATACATCTATATCAGCCGCGCCCATTGGTATTTCTATAGGTTTCTAAGACGTAACTTTTTGACATAAAATAAGGTAGTGATAATGTAATGTTGGGCCACTTTCTACAGTAAGTAATCTTCATATATTTGAGCCTCGTAATTAAGAGGAAGTAGAGATAAAGACTTAAAAGCATCATAATGCACAATGTCATAAATAAATAAATTAATTTATTACGGAAATAAGAGGAAAATAGTAAATAATAGCTGAGAAAATAAACAAAATCACATTTTTTTTATTGTAAAGTAGTACGCAAGTAGTTGGCATTAAAAAGTCGATAGAAAAATGTAAAGTCTTAATATAGCAAACAAATAATAAACAATAAATCCAATAACAAAAATAAATTACAGTAAATAAATAAATTACAATCAAATTTGAGTAAAAATAAAATGATGCTTCGTAAAAAGTAATCGTATTTTTGTTTATTGCCATATCAAGTCGATTGCAACAGTAATACCATAAGTAATAGAAAGGTAAACAAAAAATGAAGCAGATGTAAATACTAAAGGATTTATCGCAAAAAGCATCTAAATAAATAGTTTTGTAATAATCCAATATCAAAAAGATTATAAAATATCCCAATATAAATAAAAATGTCAAATGTCCGATATTATAATATAAATATAACAATAAAGGCAGTGTGTAGTTATAATTAAACTTATCCCAGTTAAACAGACTAATAATGTTAAACAGCTGTAAACAGCTGTAAACAAATGTAAAACAGCTAAGCATACTAGCTTTCGATATGCTAAAATTTGTTTTAGGTTTACCAGCTTTTTAATGATTTTACCTTGTTTGCAAGGATCGAGTATGCACTCATTGTTTTAAATGCCAAATAGCACAATCTTTAACTTACCAATAATTTACTAGGCTGATGTATTAATAATCTAATAATTTACTAGGGAATGATTTATAATTTACTAGGAATGGATACCGAATAATTTAATAAGGAATGGATCGAGGGAGGGCGGGGCTCTGTCTACTTGCCGGGAAAGTATTGGGGTGACCCAACCGATTATAAAAAATCTGATTCGAGATTAAACTGATAACCCCAGCGTACTAGCTGAGGTGGACCTTTTTGTACTTAATACTTATCTTAGTGCTCGATCGTACCATCTTTTCGCGAAGCGGTTCTCGCGCGCTAACTTTACGAGGTAGAACTTATTGGTGTTTGCTTTGCGGCGCTTAATTTACGTTAATTCGATGGCACCAGATTTTGATACCTTTACCGCCAACCCTCATCTGTTGAAATTACATTAACTCATTCTTTATTCTTACATCCTAGTTAGTATTCTACGTGACGTTCTATTTGTATAGTTACTAGCTGATTACTAGCTAGTTACTAGTGTCCCTGTAACGTTAATTAATAATAAGTGAATAAACTATTAAATTACAAAATATGTGTATTTGTTATTTATGCGTACTAATTTATTTATCCTGTACATCGGCTAGCCTATCTACGGCCTCGGGTTTCTTTTCTTTGTTCCTGATTCCCGAACTATCGAAAAATGTATTGGATATTGGGCGTTGCAAACGAGTGTAAGTCTTTTTAGCTTACTCTTCGACTGCACGAGACGCCGCGTACCCGAGGGCGCGTTTATACCCAGGCGGGTCTGGATAGCTAACAGAAGTGGCCTTAATCAAGCGGACGACCTTTGTCCTGCCTCTTATTTATATTCACCGCTCGGCCCTTTGATAAACGGAACGGTGCGCGGCCTGAGTGGAAATTCTCCTATGCAGGCCGCCACGCGACGGAGGTAATTAACCGAGCTGACCCGCTACGGATTAAGACGCGATAACGCGTGCCGACAACACAGCATACTACGAGCGCCAACGCGACATCGCGTCCCTTCCATACGCCCTAATCTCTTCGAGCTTAAAGGCTTTAAACTAGATATCATACACGTATAAAATAGAGGGATTTCATTCAGGACAAGAATAAAATTGCCGTATATATGGCACAGAAACGTAAGAAAATCGATGCAGAAACGAGGGTTTATCATGTTGTAAACTGTAGCCGAAAAAAAATGGAAAATAAAAAAGAACTCTTCCTATTTATTTATTTATTTATTTAAGAATTAATAACTATAAATCATTGATTTGCTTATACAATTAACAGAAACCAAATTGCAAAACCTTCACCATATGCTAGTTTGATGCTGTTACCATCCTCGACTAGTCCGTTCTAGGGTGGAAAGGGCTCTAAAATTATAATAAATTATTTCAAAGTTTTAACAAATGCTCAAAAAACTTAATTGCCTTAAAATTTAGTACTAAAAAAAAAAAAGAAATCGCAATTCCATCATAAAGTCGGCATTAATTAGAACATAACATTCCATTAAATAGAGTTTGACCAATAAAATAGACTTACAACTATGTATTTTAATACAGACAAAAATAACGTTATGCTAAGGAAAAGAAAGAAAAAGTTATAGGAAAAATATATGAAATATAAAAGAGTCTATAATATTTAATATATGGTATTAAGCTATTGCATAGCTTTTATCGCGGGTCAGCGCGGCGACCGAATGAAGAAATTTCTTAAAGAAAATGAATGATTTTAAACTGATAATTATGTCTAAACGAGTACTGCTTACGATTCGAAAAAAATATATTTTAAATAGGAACACTTTCCTAATATTCTTAGATTTGAATATTTTAGAGTTTGTTTATATTACATATGGTAATTAATTTGTGAAATTAGGTCTAACCGAAAACAATAACGACTACTACGCAAATACTATCTGGCGTATTATTATGAAACCTGCACCATTTTAAAGATAATTTAACTATCTATCTTTTTATCTGCGATTTTTTCGAATAATCCGTTTTTTTGCTTTATCGAATAAAAAATTCGTGCGCGGCGCTTTACCGGAAGACGTTTAAATTATTCCGAATCATTTGCTACCGCAGCCGCAAATGATTCGGAATAATTTCAACGTTTTCCGATAGAGCGCAGTTATCTGATATCAAAAAAAATAAAATAAATAAAATAAATAAATAATTATATTTGCATAACTTGTTAAAAATGCTATGCAATAGCTTTACCGTGGCAGTCCCCGAGTGCCACACGTATTTTTTTATTTAATTTTATCTAGGTTAATATATGGTATATTACATAGTAATATTTAATATGTGGTGGTAAATATAATATTACCAATTAAAAATACGTAAATTTCACTGTCAAAACAATATATGTATAACAACAAAATTAAAGATTTTTTGGTAATTAGTTCAATGTTAAAATATAATCAACATACATACTTAAAAATATACTCATAATTTGCGCACCAAAGTTTTATTAAATTAAAATTTCTTATATTTGATGTATGGTTAGTCTGTCATGACTCGATATCGATTTCTTTTTTTAAGCTATTGCATAGCTTTTATCGCGGGCCTAGGCCAGCGCGGCGACCGAATGAAGAAATTTCTTAACGAAAATTAATGATTTTAAACTGATAATTACGTCTAAACGAGTACTGCTTACGATTCGAAAAAAATATATGTTAAACAAGAACATTTTCCTAATATGCTTAGCTTTGAATATTTTAGATTTTGTTTATATTACATAGTGTAATTAATTTGTGAAATTAGGTCTAACCGAACACAAAAACGACTACTACGCAAATACTATCTAGCGTATTATTATGAACCCTGCACCATTTTAAAGATAATTTAATTATCTTTCTTTTTATCTACGATTTTTTTTGAATAATCCGTTTTTTTTGCTTTATCGAATAAAAAATTCGTGCGCGGCGCTCTATCGGAAGACGTTTAAATTATTCCGAATCATTTGCTTCCGCAGCCGCAAATGATTCGGAATAATTTCAACGTTTTCCGATAGAGCGCAGTTATCTGATATCAAAAAAAATAAAATAAATAAAATAAATAAATAATTATAATTGCATAACTTGTTAAAAATGCTATGCAATAGCTTTACCGTGGCAGTCCCCGAGTGCCACACGTATTTTTAAGCTATTGCATAGCTTTTATCGCGGGCCTAGGCCAGCGCGGCGACCGAATGAAGAAATTTCTTAACGAAAATCAATGATTTTAAACTGATAATTACGTCTAAACGAGTACTGCTTACGATTCGAAAAAAAATATATGTTAAACAAGAACATTTTCCTAATACTCTTAGCTTTGAATATTTTAGATTTTGTTTATATTACATAGTGTAATTAATTTGTGAAATTAGGTCTAACCGAACACAAAAACGGCTACTACACAAATACTATCTGGTGTATTATTATGAAACCTGCACCATTTTGAAGATAACTTAATTATCTATCTTTTTACCTACGATTTTTTTCGAATAATCCGGTTTTCTTGCTTTATCGAATAAAAAATTCGTGCGCGGCGCTCTATCGGTAGACGTTTAAATTATTCAACGTTTTCCGATAGAGCGCAGTTATCTGATATCAGAAAAAATAAAATAAATAAAATAAATAAATAATGATAATTGCATAAGTTGTTAAAAATGCTATGCAATAGCTTTACCGCGGCAGTCCTCGAGTGCCACACGTATATTTTTTTATTTAATTTTATCTAGGTTAATATATGGTATATTACATAGTAATATTTAATATGTGGTGGTAAATATAATATTACCAATTAAAAATACGTAAATTTCACTGTCAAAACAATATATGTATAACAACAAAATTAAAGATTTTTTGGTAATTAGTTCAATGTTAAAATATAATCAACATACATACTTAAAAATATACTCATAATTTGCTCACCAAAGTTTTATTAAATTAAAATTTCTTATATTTGATGTATGGTTAGTCTGTCATGACTCGATATCGATTTCTTTTTTTAAGCTATTGCATAGCTTTTATCGCGGGCCTAGGCCAGCGCGGCGACCGAATGAAGAAATTTCTTAACGAAAATTAATGATTTTAAACTGATAATTACGTCTAAACGAGTACTGCTTACGATTCGAAAAAAATATATGTTAAACAAGAACATTTTCCTAATATTCTTAGCTTTGAATATTTTAGATTTTGTTTATATTACATAGTGTAATTAATTTGTGAAATTAGGTCTAACCGAACACAAAAACGACTACTACGCAAATACTATCTAGCGTATTATTATGAACCCTGCACCATTTTAAAGATAATTTAATTATCTTTCTTTTTATCTACGATTTTTTTTGAATAATCCGTTTTTTTTGCTTTATCGAATAAAAAATTCGTGCGCGGCGCTCTATCGTAAGACGTTTAAATTATTCCGAATCATTTGCTTCCGCAGCCGCAGATGATTCGGAATAATTTCAACGTTTTCCGATAGAGCGCAGTTATCTGATATCAGAAAAAAAATATAATTATAATTGCATAAGTTGTTAAAAATGCTATGCAATAGCTTTACCGCGGCAGTCCCCGAGTGCCACACGTATATTTTTATTTTTAAATACGCTTAAAGTCGAATTCATTTATATTTCCATTTTGATCATATTGTAAATCTCGGCGTAATGAGAGAGTAATGTCCTTGTCCAAATTATGATTTCAGCCTGGGTATTACTAAACTATTTTCTAAAACTTGTCTCGTTGGTCTTCGGTTCTGAATTAATCCAAACTTTGAATTATATTCTACAATCAAGTCTAAAATCAAGGACTTAACTTCCATATAAAGTTCATTATGCACTACTGTAAAATGCATCCGATATCTTCCGTAAACGGATGCACTGATGTTACAAATATCTTTTCATTTTATATGTTGATATCTATTAAAAACGCTCCTGGATTTTGAGTGATTTAATACTAATTGAGACAATCTCAATGGCATTAAAATAAAATAACGATCTCTTTGTCCCTCTCTCCGCCTCTCCGTTAAGATCTAACGGCTTAAACCAATTTAATAATTAATTTTTAGAATGTTGATTCCTATACATAACTTAAGTATTTGCATCTAAAGAAGTTCAAATTGTTCATAATTGGTCTTCCTAACAGTTAGGTAATTTAGAAACATAGATGGGCACATTGAGCTAACACTGGTATCGGATAGTTCGACGGATCTTTTACCATATAGTAGGTTTGTTTGATGCAAGCTACTGTATACCATATTATTTGTGATTTTTAAAATATGCGTTTTGAACTATGACAACTATGTAAGTACCTTCTACGTTTTGAACTAAACATAACTTAATCCGTTTTCACCAGTCGGAACGCTAAACGATGTTACTGTGTTTATTGCATGTTTTTATCAATAAAGAAGTCTAAACCACTTTGGAACAAAGTTATCTAAGTCCATTTTTGATGTTTCTTTTCCAAATAATAGGGTAACAGAATTGTTTTACGTGTTTAGTGAGCGTTTATTAAATGTTCAATATACACAGTAGTGTTTGTTTAGACTAATTGAATATTAAATTATAAATAAATACAAATAGAGCTACCATGAAATCACCGACCGGAGTCAGGCGTATCATAATAATATTATTACATTTCTGAGGGAGGGGATGACGGAGTTTTCCTCCGGACTAACGACCAGCTTTGGTAAGTTTAGGACAGCTGTTTCCACATGTAAGCGGTCCTTCAAAGTTATAGATTTGTTGGAGCCCTGTCGGTCCAGCATACCCACAACAAAAAAGTAATTTCCACAGAATGGAAACCGCAAACTCGCTCAAATGTAAACGATCCAGCTGCATTTAATTTCCAACTAAATTCGGCAATTTATGCACACTCAAGCGATGACTCATGTCATTTCTTCTGATCGATACACATGTCGCACCCCACTCATAGCTATTACATCACCGCTCACGGTATAAAACGTGGTACATTTCAATCAATCGATATCATTCCTTTGGCGGATAGTTACCGCGCTCTACGCATCATTCCTTGGTGGACAAGTACACGGCTATATATCATTTCCTTGGCGGATAGTTACCGCGACTACGCTTCATTATCAAGCAGTACCTGCATTACCCGCGATACCGATCGTCAAGCCTCGCTCCTCGACTACACACTTCGGACACACTACTACGGCTTCACCTCGCGCCCACACTAATACACTACGGCGAAATAACAATCAAGGCGTTAAGAACTGGCGACTCACTTCAACCTTCTGATTAAATACTTCTACTTCGACATCCACGACTTTCATTCACGGAGAAAACTTCATGATGAGATCCACCCTTCGCTCACAATCAATTGGAGTCTAGTGAAGGGTGGCCACTCTCACAGATTTGAAGTTGCCGAAATTGCGGTTTTAGATAATTTTTTTTAAGGAAGGCGTTATGATTTTCCTAGAGAGGCCAAGTTTTTAAAGAAATGAAACAGAAATTTGGCTGGCAAGCCACGACCGCCAACTTTTAACGAGTGAAGGTAAACAGTGAAGAGTTTCCAGGATATGGTATTTGCGAGATTATGGTCTGTGTTTGGGGTCATTTGGGATGTTGGATTCCCATAGAACGGTTAATTTTACTATAAAGGACATAGACATATTCCGAGATAGCGAGTAAAAAGTTGGACGGAGAGCTGGCTGTATGGACGGAGGGATGTGCATCCGAGCTACTACTTAGAGACCCAATCAGCCTCCATAGTGCAATCTGAAGTTTCTTGTCTATCGAGAAAATTTTGGAAAGGAATATTATTTTACCTATATAGCCATCCTGCACAGTTTGTATTGAGGAATTGGAGGGTATTATTAGGCATATGTTGGTACTCGAATAACATATCACCTCGTGAAGGTGGACTTTATCATGGCGTTAGGTGTATCAAGCTTGACCTAAGGCCGACTTAGGTCATATTTAGGCGAACATTTTTCAAGCTAACAAGCGGCAATTCTGCAAAGAGAACAAGAAATATCCTCTGAATAGCTCCAACGAACGAGGTTGCTGGTGTCTGGAAGTGTAAGCTTAAAGGCATTTTAATAACATTTCAGGATCTCTGACATCAAGTCGCAAAAAATAACCGTCCTTGAATCTAAAAGTCCCCAACTGTTGTCCGGCATTGAAGGCCAACAGTATGTAGTTAATGTCGTAATATTTTTATTTTTTATTTGTTTCAAACATAATTATAAAACACATAAAAATGGTCATACCAAGTAATGGTGCGAAACAACGGCCCACATTCACATGACCATGCTCAGCGCATACCCAACTAGGCCAAATATAGCCTGTATCTGGGCATACGACTTATTTTTTGACTTAGGTGGTGAAGCCTAACTGACGTAGGTACTTATATAGATACATATACACATACATATACATACATAAACAAATATATAAATATAACTATCTAAATATATTATAGTATTATTCTTTAGCATTATTTTACAATATAGTACATTTTGTTTAATATCTTATATTAAATAGTATAATAGTAAAGTTATGCAGAAATATATATATATATAAATATATTTTAAAGATATGACTTGCAGACGTTCGTTCTCTGTCCTTGAATGACCTATGTCGTCATTAAGTTTTAGAATTATAATTTCAAAATTATAGCCTATGTGTTATTCTGATGTGTAAGCTATATCGTTGTAAAGTTTCATCGAAATCCATCCAGTAGTTTTTGCGTGAAAGAGTAACAAACATCCCCATACATACATTTTTACAAAATGTAATAAGATGTTTCTACACAGTGTAGAGCTATTGGAAAATACCATATTATATACCTGTATTTAAGTTGAAATCGTCTGTAAAAATTGCGAGTTGGTAATTATTTCTGGACTGAAAGTTATAGAAAACAATCCGATACTGTAGCGCAATCTGCTCTGCAAACAGCGTAACTAACTTTTTGAAATTACTTAATATTACAATTTTCATTTCATTTTATTTATTTCAAACAAAAACTAAGTAATGGTGCTAAGTAAACAACGTCCACATTCACACGACCATGCTCAGCGAATAACCTGCATCTTGGCATACGACGTATTATCTGACTCTTTGGTGGAGTAGCATTACTGACGTATACATATAACATAACTAAGGACACCTCTTTATATTCAAATATTAATATGCAACTTCACGTTTTTTAAAACATGATTTTTCTTTCTATACGTTCATACATATGTATATACATTACACACAAATTCTAATGAATTTTGGAGAGGAATATTATTTTACCTATATAGCCATCCTGCACAGTTTGTTTTGAGGAATTGGAGGGTAATATTAGGCATCTGTTGGTACCCGAATAACATATCACCTCGTGAAGGTGGACTTTATCATGGCTGAATTTAAATTTTATATTTTTTATTAAAAAATATTATATTATTTTTTAATAAAAATACGATACAACAGTATTCGATCTGTGCATTATACTAGATACATTATGTATTTTTTATTACATTATATCATATTACGTAGCATAATAGAAAATGTTTTTTTTATTTATTTTATTTATTTATTTTTTATTTATTTAAGTCCATAAAAAATAATCTAATTACAAAAACATTCTCTTAGACTAATATTTCATAATTAATTAAACAGTTTTTAATTTATCTAACTCGGAAAGGGATTCAGAAATAATAGTTTGTGGTTTACCACCTCACTAGGTATAACCTGTATCGAGGTGGTACCAACAGAAATCGTATATTGCCTGCCGAAAGAGCATGATATACCCGCTCTTAGGTTTTCATTTTATTTTAATATATTTTTTAAAACTTTATATGCAATGGTACAATTAATAATTACAAGGATGAGGGTAGTTACTTTATTCAAAAATTTAAAAATTTTGAAGATACCAAATTAAACAGAAGGTATTTTTGTTCAAATATTCATAAATAAATATTCTTACATCTAATATAATACATGCATAGATACGATAATCGCATAAACTTTACATGAATTTATATTAAAAGTATATATAAATAAAAATTATTATAAAGAAGTACATACATATAATATGATAATTAAAAAATAAAAAATAGAAAAAATATTATTATGATAATACGAGTATATGTTTACATATGCAAAAGTGCCTTGATAACTATTTATCAAAGGAAATGACAATTTGCAATGCCATTTAATTATATAATATAGAAGTTTATTAAGAATGTAGGTAGGTACTACAATACAATACAATATAGCCGTAAATTTGCATAATATATATATATACATAGAAATATGTTCATTCTAGAGATTTTAATAATGCCTCGCAGTCTATCCTAGATTTATTTAGCAGCCAATTTAACACCACTCTTCGAAAAGTAGGGTATGGTAAGTCGGTCGTCGGTACGTCCATTCTCAGTTTATTGTATAGTCTCGGAGCTAGAAAAGTATAATGTCGTTGTCCATATGTCGTGTTCATTTTTACCTCAGGTTGTCTGTAACGATGTCTAGTCTCATGTCCATGGTCCCGAAGTTTAGATATCGCAGTCCTGTCATTCCTCTGGAAGTACATTAAAACCGCTTTTAGGTACAACTGTCGGATGTCCATTACGTTAAAGTCTGTGAATAATTGGTCGGATGGGAAACGGAGCGGCTTTTTATTAATAACCCTAATGAGGGCTTTTTGGGCTTTTATTACCGGGTCAAGAATTGATTTAGCCGCTCCACCCCATCCTATCTGCCCGTATGTAATCAATGACTGCGCGAGTGCGTAGTAGGTCGATTGTGTAGTAGGTCGATGTATGCTGATATATATTTTTTTAATAGATTGCAGAGTTCCGTTGTCTGTCCTTAAAAGACCTATATGTCGACCTATTGTCATCAAGATGGTTGATTATTTTAAGTGAGATATAAAATAACTGCTTATGGGCAAAATTAAATGTAGAATTAACTCGGGGAACGGCATAATTCAGTTATGAAGGTGCTCTTGTCGTTCTGTAGGCTGGCTATTATTATTTGACTTAGGAGGCCATAGAATAGAATAATTCGACTAGTAGACCAGAGGTGTATTTAGACTGTCGAAATAAACGGATATCCCACATTTTATACATATCGCATATTCCCTCAATGGTTTGGTATAAACATGGCAAAGGATTTGGTTAAATCTCATTTTCTCATATAAGTGCAGTCCTATGGCACCAACCGTTCTGCAGCGGTTGAACAATTATTAGGCGTGGGTAATTATATGCTCGCGCGCAGCAGAGCACACGACGGAATGGGAGTTATAAGCGTTGGTGTAACCTCCCGCGTCGAGAACGAATATTGCAACCGCGTTGAAATAATCCGCCAGCGTATCGCCGCTACCAGTGAGGGGGTTTATTGTGCGAACTTGCCAACGGGTCGGCGATAACTGTGTTACGCCCGCCAACTCCCTTATACGCATCCCACCTAACTGCAGACAATTAAAGGACAAGCAAGGGGAGCTCATTATGTTTTAAGCCTAACGTACTTGTAAGTCATTAACGTCTAATATTACATAACCATTTCATCGACGTAATTTCCCTGGACTGCACTTCACTTAGTAGGTTGTAACGGACCTTAAGTCCACTACATGCGATCAACAAATGCCTCGATTTCCAGTGAAATCCACAGATAAAATTCAGCTATTATTTTGACTCGTGCAGCTATGAATCAGCAAGATGAAACAATACTTTTTTTTCACGGCCTATATAAACCAGCGAAAAAGCAACCAAATTATCATTTCCCGAGTGATCACCTTCCCCCAAGGTTGCTGCGACGGCATATTCGGCACTCTCTCTCACAAGTTAGGTCAACGAATCCGGCTACTTGGTTTCCTTTCCTCATTCTCCATGACTCTCGAAGCATCAGTCTGTAATCCCACAGACTCGAGTCGTGCCCAGTACAAGATACTAGGAGTACACATACAATCCTCATCTGTATATCCTCGTAACCGCAGTCGCGCATCTATACACTAGCGTCAACGTAAACTATTCGGCAAGTGTTATAACTGACAATATTCAAACCTTCGATCAATAAATTCCTTCTACTTCTAATTAAAACCGACTTTCAATACGGAGATAACTCGTAAGTTGATACCACCACCTCACACCAAACAACTTGGAGTCTTGTGAGGGGTGGTCCCTCACAAGGTACTTCGATTGTTGAGGTGTCGAATTACATCAGATAAATAATTTTTCTCCCACCCATATAACCACGCCTGAGCAGCAACCTAGACTCTATCGTTGTCATCGTAATGCGAACCACGCAAGTGTTTTTACAGTAGTTGAAATAAGATAAAGTCCCCATCCACTCTATTCACCAGACCTAGCACAGAGTGACTTTTTCCTGTTTCAACGACTGAATCCACATTTGCGTGGTTCGCATTTCGACAACGATGATGTAGTCAAGTATGCCATTTGGGCGTGGTTTGATGGATCTGAAAAACCTTTGCTCTGTGATCCGATGCCTCAGTAATCAACGTACTAAGTGCATTACAGTCCAGGGAAACTACGTTGAAAAAGTATTTTGTAATATAAGACGTTTATGATCTACAATATGTATAATCTTTTGGAAGCCAGCCATCGCGCGAAAAAATGGCACTGCACATTTTTGGTCGATTTTGTGTATGAATACTAACAATACCATTTTTTTATAAATTATTTATTGTTACTTAATAATTAATCTTGTTAGTCATGTATATCATATATTTATATAATATATGGAGGCCGGCCGAAATAGCTACGCGCGGATTTGTTAACCACAGCAACGAAAGATTGGCGTTTTTGGCCTACCAGGAGTTAAAGAACATAATAAACTCCCTTCTTACACTAATATTGGTAAGAGTACTTAGAATTGTCATTTAGGAGACAATTAGTTTCAATTTTTTTATTTTTTTTAAATTTATTTATTTTATTCAATAATTACACAATTCTTATTAAAATACCTCATTTACTTCGTTTAATTTGCAAAGAAATCTAGGAATGGATCTATTACTTTGTTTGAATTATTTCCATTCACACTATAATAAAATGATATCAAATACTGTCGTGGCCGTATTCCGATATATTAAGGGCGTGAATTTCAACGGGAAAACCTTTCACTCGAAGGAGTTATAACGACATCGTGTCATTCTGATTCCCATGGAGTGAACTTAAAGACCTAATGGACAACACAATACACGTCAAGCTACGCCGACAGCCCGTAAGAGTCGATCGCATTGCCGCCTTACCCCAACGGGCCAACCCAGCGCTTTTACTACCAGATTTGGGCGGATTTCACCGTCCTCAAGTCTGGTCACAGATTCGAGGTCGCTTGCGCGTCTTCTGCTTGATGTTAGTAGTTATTCGGTCTGAGGCAGCTTTTGCCCGTCAAGCTCACACGAGTCCGGGTGGCCAATGGATCGTTTTAAAGTGAGATGATCTCAGATCGACAACTATCCCCGTTGGTTATTCGCCGGATTGCAAAGATCAGTTGACGTAAGACCGTGCGTAAACCGCAAGAGTAGTTACCCGTATAGGAATATCTGATCCCAACTGTCTACGACTATTGTAGCTAACGGCCCAGTGCAGTTGGTCGTTTATGACCCATTTCGTATTTAGGGTTGGCCCAACTCACGGGTCAGCACCCATCCGGTAGCCTCCTAATAGAAGATCGAGCACGGGTAGGCCTCTGTGCTCGGTGGGTCAGTTTCCACTAGGATTTGCTCTTCGGGCGATGGATGATTTGTTCACTGTGCGGCGCCAATCGACTGTGCATTTCGACAGATAACCGGGAAAGTCTGGAAACGACTTTGTTTCCGGGCGGACAGGCGGACGACTTTGTTAACAGAGCGGGCGGCTGTTTACCTAATGACAGACGTTCATGAAGTAACCGATCGGCTACCCGATCGGCTACCCGTGAACAGTCTGGCAATGGATGCCTCGACAGTCGTGCAAAGGATGCCTCGGTCCGCGATGATTTAAATGAATCGCCGCTTACATTAGGGAGAGGACCTCGCAAGCAACCTCGAAAACGTAACGAGTCGGGAGGCCGGAGAAATCCGGTCATAACTGGTAGTCAGGGGCGAGATGGCCCGCTGGTTACTTCTCAATGACTCCCGTAAGGCGATGGACTCTGATGGGCTTGCTGGAGGAGCTTGACTGTATATGTCGCTAAGTCTCTACGCTCATGCCACGGCTGAAAGAACGAAAACATATCGTTGCACCCGCCTGGGGTGTCGGGTTCGCCAGCTCTAGTTGACACCGCCCCACTGTCTACGACTATAAGTTACATCCGCAGGCAAAGTTCACAGCGGCTCTTTCAGATTAGTCCTTCTTCAAGGAGTGTACAGAATGGGAGCTGAACCAAGACTTGAATCGACCAAAAAAAAAACACAGCCAGGTTATCTTGTTCAAGCTACCTCGATACAGCCTATCTCCTACTTCTTCCAACAACAAGGACGACACTCAATCTCCTCCAATAGGGTGGGGTTTGTCAATTGCGAATAACGGTCAGCCAGTCCCATTGTCCGTAGTTGGCGCAGATAAATCAAATTACAGAACGGACTATAGTCCTGGCTAATGATTCACCGGAAACAGGATTAAACTCCTTTATCCGGGCCGCACAGACTTTGCAACGCGATTTATAGCCGCAGCCCTCTGATTGGCCGAAATAATTATTTCAACTTTCCTTCTCCTTTTCAGCCATTTTAAATCCCTGCATTTTAAAATTATTCGGATAAAGTATAACTATCTATACTTACTTTTATACATGGGAGCTAATGGGCCCATGATGAGGTGGCCACGATGACCCATGTGTTCAGGGTCGGTCACACTCACGGGTCAACACCCATCCGATGGCCTCCACGCATGGGGTGCGAACCTGGGTAGGACACTGGGTCAACCAGTCTCCCCTGGGAATCAAACCTCTGGCGCTCCTGGACGGTCTGCACACCGAGCGGCGCAAGCCAATCGACTGTGCTCTCCGACTAACAGTCGGGGGAGTCTGGAAACTGTATTGTTTCCTATAGAGCGGGGGTGGTTGTCTACCTTACGGCGACTGCTCTTGAAATGACCATTGGCCATCCGATCCCGGTTCAGAGTCGGGCAAAGGACGCCTTGGTCCGCGATAGATTCGGTGCACACCGTTTCACCGCTTCGTAAGGGAGAGGGCCGCGCAAGCGACCTCGAACTCGGAACCAATCGAGAGACCGGAGAAATCTGGTCACAATTGGAAGTGAGGGCGCGAGTATCTCGAGCCCGCCGGGTTTATTCCTGGCTCACTCGCGGTAAGGCGTTGGACTCTTACGGGTTGTGACGTAGCTGGACGTAGGATTGTACTGTCCAAAGTCTTCTACGTTCACTGCAGGGCGACAGAACGACTAATCGTTAAAACGTCCTGTGGTAACGGGCTCGCCCGTTGTAGTCGACACCGCATGATATACTTACTTTTATCTCAATATTAATATTGTTTTACAAAAACCATCTAATCCACAAAATGCAGATGTTGTATTACAAAATTGGATTAAGAGGGATCCTGGACACCTTAAAAAAATCTGGAAAATATCAACATAATGTCGAGATTTTATTATAAACCAGTTACTACTGGCTCGAGAAAAAATTATAAACCAGTTACTACTGGCTCTAGAAAAATAAAGAAATGTGACATGGAATTCCTTGTGTATTGTTTACAGCTCATGCTCACGTCACTTTTCAATATCGATTAAAGTTTTTTCAAGATTTCGATTCTGGGTTTTTAAGTCAAGAGATTTTTGAATTAAAAATTATATAATTTGAAAATGTCACATTTGATCAAATTGAAAATGTCTCAGTTATTATTAATATGGAAATACTATAATGGAAAAAATGTGATTTAGAATCCTGATAATAATGCCTCTGTCTTTGTTGTAAGTCATTTATGAATATCTTTAGTAGTTTACAAGTTAAATAATTAAAACTTCAAATGATGGGTAAGAAGAAAAAAAATCAAACCCGAACATCGTGGTAATTTTAACCGATTAAAAAATCCATTAATTCGAAGAGATGAAAAAAACGGTTGTGTCACCATAAGATTTTCCCGGCAAATAGACAATACCTCTCCACAGCCCCCCCCCCCTCCCCGTGCCAACCCAACTTCGTAGTGTATTTGTAATATTTTCCGTGGGATTAAAATGGTATTTTTCGAAAACGATGTATTATTTTCTTAATATGGCGGACTTTAAATATCATTTGCGTCGCTTGCATACGAGATATTCCAACAACGTGATTTAGGCCCAATAAGGCACCTGTGTAGTTAACTCCAATATTTCGAGATTGAAGTATGATTAGCGCGCCCTCTGGGGATTGAAGTATGACTAGCGCACCCTCTGGAGATTGAAGTATCACCAGCGCACCCTCTGGAGATTGAAGTATGACTAACTCGCCCTCTGGAGATTGAAGTATGACTAGCGCGCCCTCTGGAGATTGAAGTATGCCTGCATGCCAAATTTGGGATCAATCGGATGAAGCGTTTAAGCGTTATCGTGAACGAATACACACACACACACACACACACACACATACACACAGAGAGACTCACAGCAGTCATGAGTCTAGTAATGGTCCAAATCGTCTAAGTCTAAGGGGTGGTCAAAATGGATATTAGCTTCTTTATTTCGATTTTTTTGCGCCTTCACAATACTTTTTCTTGTACCGGGAATAAAGATTGAAACCATCCACTAATCTACGACCTAGTTTACCATTGTCATAACGTTACCATTATCGCGTTATCGTTTTGTTTATCGTTACCCCATTTTATTAAACCGGGTGATGATAAAGCATTACTTAGGGTTATGGCTAACAAACCTTGGAGATACTCTTCCAATGACCTGTTTAGTGAGTTGAAGTTGCTGGATATTAGGCAAATATATGCGAAAGTAGTCCTCATAAACTATATACAAAATCCCCATCTACACCAAATCACTAAACATGCAACACAAACGAGGAGCACCACTACTCATAAGCACTTGCGTCCCAAAACAATGACAACGTTTGCGCAAAGACACTTTTCATACATAGCGCCCAAGATTTTTAATGAGTTACAATTTAATTTGAAGTCGACCACTAATGGAATAAAAACAAACAAACAAATTTCTCCGCTACTTTTGGAATTTGGAAGACATGAGATTGAGGCGCTCATCTCCGTCATTCTCCATTAAACACCTAATATTTACACTGACAAATAAATCTTATCTTTTTATTTGTTGCTACTAGGATAATTATTATCTTTTTCTTCTGTTTTATTTATTGACTAGCTACTTGACTATTTTAATTACTGGCTTTTTATTTTATTTTAATTATTTTTTTTTTATTTTTCAAATTATTACCCTGTTATTTTTCTCTACTTACTGATTATCACTGCAATTATAATTTTATTGCATTTTATTATTATAATTATTTTAACAATTTTTTTACTGGATATATTTTGATTTCATTATTACTTTTTTATTTTTCAACATGATTATAATTTAGGTATTAGTTATCATTAGAATAACTCTTGAAATTTATGCTAAGTATTTATTAGAGTTATTAGATTTACTATATTTCATTTATTTTTTAATTTTTGTTTTTCTCAGTAATAGTACTTTAATAAGTGTGCGCACAATATAAAATGTACAAGTGACCTAGTCGAGTCTACCTTGGTATGGGCTTCGGCCTAGTTAGGCAGACTTTGTGAATAATGTTTTTGGAAAATTACTTACGAAAATAAATTTATTCTTATTCTTATTCTTATTCTTATTTGGTCTTAGATGACGTTTTGAATAAAAATTAAATTAGTCGTTATTTCCTATAACATTTTTTAATGTTTTTTATATTATTATACTTGATGTAATGGTATTTTTCTAAGTTTACGAAAGTTTAAGAGAAATTCTCGAGTGTTCCTCGAAGTAGGTCGAGTAAAGAGCGCGCGCGGAGCGATTTTGTTATACCATATATTGTCACTTTCGCCCGATTGTAACCATGTGTTTTTGTAAGAAATATGTGCCGCGTGCAGTGTTATTCGCTGAAAGTGTCGAGTGTATTCTAATTTATTACCATCTCTTTAAACTCAGAATCCACACCCGGTAATGTTTCAGTTTGGCGAGTATTTGAAAATATGGCCCATGGTCAATAAGATAATGGAGATTTTTATGCATATTATTTCAAATCAATATTACAATCTACCCATAGATAAAATTACTTCTTTTAAATTCTGATGCAAGCGAAAAAATATTTATAATCCGAAATACTTGATAATGTGTTATCATATGTTTGCTAAAATATAAAATATTTATATCAGTATTATCATCTAAAAATAGCTCAATTTCATATCGGGCAATAATTATACATTGCATGTTATATTATATATTGTATGAGTACCTACATTGTATGTATATAAATTGTATATACATTCAATGTATGTACGATGTTCTATTCCGGCCAGCCTACTAATTGAAATAATTATATTACATGATAACGAAAGCAAAAAGAATTATTCCTAATTTTATACATAATCCTTCTAGCTGAAGGACATTAGGTGATGGTGAAACTGCGAAGTACCTACTGTGAAATTGACATGTAAAATCAGTCAGTAAAATTTCTCTTTTACTTTATGAATATTTTCTGTTATTCCCTTCCACCCTCCCGGCTCACCCTATACCCTCGGTAACTTCATCTGGACATCGTGAGACACAAATGTACCGATTTTTAAGATTACATTTATTATTTGGGTGTGTATACCGTACACATGTATATAATTGTGTAAGTAGAAAGAGAGAAGAAGGTCAAATGTGCGTCACGCGAGCTAGATGAGTAATATATCCTCAGCGAACTTGAGCGCAGCTAGCACACATCCCAACTCACGCTTTCAGATGTGTGCTCTCACCACAAAACGAACAAAGACACAAGTGATCTTATAAATGACACATACACGGATTTACAGCATGAACATTCTAACAGTCGACGTTTCGGTGATATCGCAAACTTGAATTTGAGGAGTACTGTCTTGTGCTTGTAGTTTTTCTTCGCTGCGCTCTACGTTTTGCTTTGCTTTGCTGTGCTCTGCGCTTGCGTTTTAGTTATGGTCTGCTTTAGGTGTAGAGCGGCTTGCAAACGAGAATATTTGGTAGAGGGCCTTATATCCTGCTTTCTTGGCTCCACGTAGTACCGTTTTAGCCTATAAAGCATTTCCTTGAAAATTCATTTCTCATTGAAGCGGGTTGATATGGATTGAGTTTAGGTACACACATGAGAAATATTCATAGAACGCCAACTGGAAGGACGACAGTTCAACAAACTCAGGGGCACTACTGTTCACATTGTGGTCTAAGATAGGAGCTAAACTATTATTATTAAATTCCCAATTCCCTTTAAAAAGTGAAGGGAGTTTTAGAGAAGAGAATGAGATGATTGGCGCAGGTAGTGCAGACCTGTAATGTGACAGACTACGAGCAGATGAGAACTCTAGGGACGAGTGAGATTCTACTCCACCCATCACTCCTTGCGACGGTTTAGGACACTAAACCACAGCGTCGAGCGGTATCATTATACACAGCAATGTGCCTTGGCACATTGTAAGTAAGTTCCGAAATTTTACTTTCACGTAATATATTTGTAATGCTACAATAAATAGATAAAAATAAATGTATAATTTGAAATAAATAAGAATAGCTGTTATTCAAATATGTAATTCGATAAATGCTACCCCACCATATATCATCGTGATATTATATTACTTAAATTTATTGAATATAATGCAAAGTTTTGAAAAAAAATGTTTAGTTTTAATTGCAGACATTTTTTTCTTCTTTTTATTTTAAATTTTAATTTGTGGAAAAATACATTTAATTTGTGTAAAAATACATTTACACTAAATCCTTTGTTACATATGAAAAGTCTCTGAAAATTGGAATCAAATGCGTCAGTTCGCGCGTCAAAAACCAAATATTAACTAAGTACAGACCTTATAAGTCTAGTTTGTTGTGCGATTTTGCCTTATTTCGCCGATTATACTAATGTTTATTTTTTACGATTCTGCATATATAACAGTATGTATGTCCATGTCTTTTTTTGTACATTACTTTATAAAATAAATAAATGTATCAAGCCAATAACACTTTGAAGAAGTCATTATCAGGAATGTCAATAGTCAAATATCATTAATATTCATTCTAATAGTGGCCTATATCGATATTGATAACATCTTTCCGTTTAGTCGTAAGTAAATTTGCATTTTTTTCACTTAGGACATTGTACGTCCATCGGCGCGATAACGCCTCGCTCTCACCTCCATACATCACACACAAAGCGAACTAATTTATCGCTCCATTTTCATTCGCAGTTTGAAACGATGCCAGTTTGGCCGCGGACAGGGGACGGCCTCGCGGCCGCTCGTCAATCGATTATCCTCTACCCATTCACTGGAGCCCAACCGAAACGAAAACGTACTCACTGCGTATGGTAGCACTAAAACAGACTGAATTTTAATACATAGTACTTTCAGAGCTTTGTTCTTCGCAAGCACACAAATAATAGGAAACGAGCATTTACACAGAGTGGAATCAGGTCAGAAGTACAGGGTTGCACTGGAAACGGAGAATTTTTAACTAGAGTTGGTAACACTGTAGTGCCAGAAGTAGTTGGGAACCTATGCGTAGGTCTTGTGATCGCATTGCTATTTAGTAATCATGAAGCGTTGGAGTGGTGAGGAGCGTTCTATGGCTGTGCGAGTGTTTTACAAGCAAGGTGATAGGGTGATTGCTGCACAAAGGGTATTTCGAGAGCATTAACAGCTAGAATCTTATGAGGGACCACCCCTCACTAGACTCCAATTGCTCGTGAGTGAGGAGTGGAGCTCATCGGGGGTTTTCTCCGTAGTAAAAGTCGTCTTGTTGCAGTTGAAGTAGTTTATTGCAGAAGGTATTTGATGCTTGCCAGTTTGTAACGCTTCGAATGATAAGTCGCGGTGTGTGTAGTGTATGCGTGGAGATGATGATCGCGTGTACTATGCGTGTGGCTGACTCACCAGAGGATGATGATGATGTGTGAGCGCGGTGGCTGGCCACTAGAGGATGATGTTCGCGTGTGGCTGACTGGCCAGAGGATGATGAATATTCGATCGAATGTATGGGTTTACATAGCGCGTTAAATGATGTAATACCGTGGCGTGGGGGAAGTGAGTATGTCCGATTTGAATCGATTAGGAGAAATGATATTAGTCATCGGCTGTGTCTGCATTAATTGCCGAAATTATATAGAATTCAATGTAGGTTGCCGCGTGTAATATTAAGTGTGTTTGCAGCTATGGATTTCTAGAATCTAATTGTTTTATTGACTCAATATGTTGGGCGGAGTACCAACAATCTCATGAACGTATCCCAACTGCTTATGCAATTACAATGTCGATGCGTTATTACACGACTGCCCAATAAAAAACAAGTGTAATGTGTTCAGGTTTTTATTTCACCATAACTTCTAAACCCTTGGACCAATTTAGATCTGTGTAGCATTGTTAGAACGGTTATGTCATCCTGAGCGTTATAGGGTCCATAGGTCGCTGGTTCATACCCGGCTCGAAGGACCAAAAATGATTTCGCCGGAAAGTGACGTCATCAACATAGAGATGGGAGTGGAAGAGATATGGTATAGGTGCTCTAACCTTGTATGTGTGCGGTGATGAGACTGGACGTTGATCTATTCTGCTGATCTAATGATTTATGCACCCCAATAAACGAACTGCGCGAATTGCGAGAGCACTTGGGCACGAACCGGCGGACGCGCGCAGTCCTGATACGTTGACGTGTCGAATACGTACTGGGCGTCGACACTTGCCACGGTACCGTCCGTTTTGCATTGCGAGTGTGTCCCAAACTATTCCGATCGTCCCGGTAATATTATTGAGTATTCCAAAACTGTCAAGAATCTTGGAATAGTCATAGACGAATTTCTTTCGTGGCAGGCACACGCCAACCAAATTAGTCGTCGTATTTTCATTGGCTTTCATAGCCTCCGAAGGTTACAGAGATTTCTTCCAGCAGCAACTAAACAAACTATAGTAAAAACACTGCTACTTCCAATTCTAGACTATGCTGATGTCGGTACTATAGATATTAAAGAGAAGATTCTGGATAAATTCGAACGGCTACAAAATATCTGCATACGATATATATTAGACTTGCGTAAATTTGATCACGTAAGCGAATATCGCGATGGACTTCACTGGCTTCAAATTCGTGAGCGCAGAATTCTGCATGTCCTCTCACTCCTTTATAAAGTCCTGAATAGTCCCATAGCACCTCCTTACCTTAAAGACCTCTTTTACCCGTTAGGAAGTCATGGTGTTCCACTTAGGTCAAGTCAGGATAACATCATAGCAATTCCACTACATCAGTCTTCTTTTTTCACCAACTCATTTAGCGTCCACTCTGCTCGACTTTGGAACCAGTTTCCGCATGCTATTCGGCATGCAACATCGTTGCCCTGCTTCAAGGCGTTACTGAAAGAACATTTTCTCCCTCAAAATATCAACTAAGAACCAACCCTCCCCCCTCCCCCTCCCCTCCCCCTCCCCTCCCCCTTCCGTTGGGTTGTTGGTTGGATAATCATAAGAACTTTGTAATATCTATCATTTTATATAAGTAGGTTTTTTTTTAATTTTATTTTTTATCTGTATATATTAAAATAATATATATATATATTATATTATTATTAATTATATATATTAATATTTTTATTTATTATGTATGTATGTATGGATGTATGTATATGTATATTTATGTGTATATGTTTATGTATGTGAGCTGTATTGTTACTTTCATTTAATATTACAACGGTTGACTGTAAGAAATCGCAAAACGATAAGCCCGCCGTTTGTACTAGGTTAAAATAGAATTTCAGTTCTCTTTACCAATGTAATTATTTTCTTTTTAGTCAATAAAGGTATTTTTCATTTCATTTCATTTCATTTCACTTAGAATTACTTCATATATTGTAGTTTAAAACGACAAGCCTACATCAAATTAATACTACTATCAATTTTATTTTAAATTAAAACTACCTACGCACACGAAAAATATAAATTTAAAAGAAACAAATCTACCGTAGCGTTGCAAGGTTGCTAACATTATATTAATTTACAAAGGCGATGACCATACGGATGTAAATAATTACAGACGCATATCTCTACAAAGTTAAATTTCAAAAATATTTGCAAAAGAGTAAAACTGAGACTTAATGCCTATTTAAACAATAATAATATACTTTCAATTAACCAATTCGGTTTCAGAAACGAAATAGGACCAGCAGATGCAATTTTACAATTAGCTAGAAATCTGACGAAATCTTTCGATAGGAGCAGTAAATGTCGATTTAATTGGTAAATTAACCTAGTTGTGTAGGTTTTGTGTATACGAGTATACCCTTTTTAGCAATTTTCTCTCAAAATATCGTATTATTATTATTATTAATATGTAAAGTGTTTTTCAACTGATATATCTGCAGAAAAAATATTTATATTAAATAGGAATGAAAATTGATATTTAGATTTCAGACGTCTGGGAACGATACGATATTAATACTTTTTGAACGTGAGAAAACTTTTCCGTAATTATTTCTAATTCTGCAATATCAGGATTAAATTATAGGGTTGAAACTAAGCTCGCTGTTGCAGGGCCGAGTTTTTTGGTCGACGTCAAAGCCGCAACGGTTTTTAGCGGCGTGGTGACGATTGGGCGTGCGGTAATAAGGGTTGGCGGGTGGGCTAGCTGTCGGCGGGTTTCACTCAGCGACGCGGAAAAAAAGTGCCTAATTTATAGGGCGGCGGGATAGTTGCCAAGAGCAGCCGCCGTGACAGACTAATGTGCCCGTATTTTGCTTCAAATAGTTGGGTCCATTCCGGTCGCCCCCGGGAACGGCGACTAAAGGGGGGCTAAAGAGGCTGCGTAGCGCCTACTTACATGTATTCGTCGGGGTCCTGTTGGCAAGCGCTCTGCGCGGCATTGCACAAACCCACCCCCAACCCTTTGAGAGGGGAATACACGTTCTTTATTATCGTCGTTTTGTCAACAAACGGAAGGCTGCACTGCAGGTGGGCAGTCGTAAAGAAAAAAAGATATAAGCAGTATCGGACACTACCGTGTATACGTATATATATATATATATATATATATATATATATATATATCTTAATATATATAAATTACGTGTCACGTTGTTTGTCCGCGATGGACTCCTAAACTACTTAACCGATTTGAATCAAATTTGCACACAATGTGCAGTTTGATCCAACTTGAAAGATAGGATAGCTTATTTCTTAATTTATAGTCGCGATATTATTTTATTGCAATGTCTATTATTTGACATTCGCAATTATCTGTTAGTTCCAAACGATTTTAACAGATGGCGTTATCTATTGAGTAATCCATAGATGGCGCTGCTATGTTAAACCTACAAACGTCATAGTCGGCCAAGCGTTATTCTAAATTCAAAATATTGTGAAGGTAATACAGTGAAATTATTCCTGCTTTTTAATTATTTGTGCTTCATTGTTCAAAACTCTTTAATTAAAATATATACATGTAAGTATTATCACATAGTTATAAAAGTGGAATAACTGCAGTATAGGAACCTCTCTCCAATTTTTTTCATTTTAATGCTAAATCTGGAAGAAAATTGTGTCGGTCGCTATAAATAAGCGAGATATAGGCATTCAAAGTTTAAATTTTAAAAACAGGCCAAAATAATATAATATAAAAATGGATGTTGGTATATCTGTATGCCCGCTGTCCGAGTTTAATAGACTCCGAAACCGTTTGACCGATCACCATGAAAGTTGGCATATATATGTATTTTTTCATGGTTAAGGTTTTTATATATATATCCGCTTTGTTGCAACTTTCAACTAGACGGCGCTGCAGCACACCAACTTCTATACTGCTCAACCGATCGCCATGAAAATTGGTATACATTAGTATTTGAGAACAGATATAACACGGGCAACGCCGGGTAATACCACTCGTATATATATATATATATATATATATATATATATATATATATATATATATATATATATATATATATATATATATATATATATATATATATATATATATGCTCTTAATAAAATAAATTAAATTCTCTGCCAGAAATTAAGATCGAAGTATCTTCTTTCATTTCATTGTGCATTGGAGGTTTTATATTTTTATTTCGATTTAATGGCTCGTTGACAACTAACGCAGCCTAATAATGTCATATTTTAAATGTTGGAAACGTCCGAAATTTTGAATTATTTCGAAACGTCATCCTCCATTTATGAAACGGCCTTTGCCGATGTGATCAAACTGTTTTATTTTAGTTTTTTCGCTTTAATTCGCCTCAATTGGAGGCATTTTGTGTGCAAAAGGAAAAGCTAGATTTTTGAGATATATGGATGATGAGTGATCGTTCGTCGACGGTAAAGGGACCCATAAACTAACATGCACAATCGAAAGTCGTGAACATCCGTAAGTATATCTCATTCAAACATAAGCGTTTCCCAATCCAAGCTGGGATTTCCTTCGCTGCTGTTCAAGTAGCTTTTACTAATTTTATTTTACTGCGAATCATCATCCTATGAACGGATTATTTACAAAACCTTATCAAATATATATATATATATATATATATATATATATTATATTTGATATATTATATATATATATATATATATATATATATATATATATATATATATATATATATATATATATATATATATATATATATATATATATATATATATATATATATATATATATATATATATATATATATATATATATATATATATATATATATATATATATATATATATATATATATATATATCGATGGCATAGAATGCAGATGTGGTATGTGAAATGGAATACGTTTTACAGGACAGCAATTTTAAAGTTTGGATATCTGGTACTTTTAAGCTTTTATTATTAAAACTTCTATATTTCTATATACTGTAAACTAGTTCATTGGCTAATACAATATAGGTAATTAGAATAATAAAAGTAAAATGTGGATGCTTAAATTTGAATTAATTACCTATAGGTGTGCACTTACCACTTCTGTCTACTGCTCTATTGTACATACCACAATTGTCTGCTTTTGATATCAGTTTCTTTTAAAAGAAGAACATGAAAAAAATACCTTTTTAGAATTGAAAAATATTTAATTACGTTTAGTAAAGTACATAGAAGTTATTAAACAAGCATGGATAGTTCTATGCAAGATTAATCTGTGGGTTTTTTAAACTAAGTGGGTTTACCTAATTAACAAAAGCAACTCAAATTTTATTCCTCATCTTTAGAATCCACTCATCTAAACATGCGGGAACTTGAAGGCAAGAGAATGATAAAAATATTCATAATCCTGGGGATTACTTAACCATCAAGTAGAGACAATAAGTCCTTCTTCTTGGCTGCTGTGATAGTCAATGTTTAATTGTATGCCTTATTTAATATTATATCTTGCTGCCAATCCGCTGCCTGTAAGTTAAAACTATGATTACAAATCACAATCATTTAGCAAAGAAGGTAACAAACACATTTTTTTCTTTTTACCTTAGCCCTTCTTTTTTGATTAATATTAATTTTCATGAAGTTTTCTTCATCGAGGTCATATTTGTACATAATAATATTGGGCTTAGTTTTGGTAAATCGCAGCCATTTAATTTTCAGCCAATTCACAGTGTTTTTGTCATTATTTTATGTAGTACTACTTGATTGCTCAATAAATTAAAATCGTAAAAGTCACTGTTTGTCAAAACATTTACAATACATATATGGGTTTGGATTTATTCTAGTAGCAGAAATTAGGAAGGCCTGTGTGATTTATTTTTAAAATGTTTTCTAGCCCTTTCTATTGTGGCATGCATGGCATCTGCCTCTAATAAGAATGCCCAGATTTCATGTACTTGAGATATATTGTCTACAGGTGGCTTAAATTATTCAGAGCATATAACATTGCAGCACAGACATGTTCATTTCTGTTTTGGCCTCCACATGTGTCAGAGAAAGAAGAAACATGAGTCACGGTGTCAGGCAATGACTCCGAATATTTAAAAAACAGGTACCTATTTCATTGCTGCCTTTCTGAGCTGTACGTTTATCCCATAAGTAGCAGTAACCATCTGGAATGGTTTTCATATATTGTGAAATTATATGCATTCAATTTTATCTTGTAATAAATAGCAGAATCATCTACAAATGGGAGAGTCAATATACTTCGCAAGTTAAACGAAACAAATCTGAATGTTTTACCATGATTCTCTTGTGCCTTAATTTTTTTCACTCTGGCTTTATGTGCTGCCCATTAATCTTTCGAGTCATCTTTATTTGATGAGGCATTATATGCATTACATTTTGTACACTAATCCTTTTTTGGCTGATAAAAGCTTAATGCTGGATCATATGAATGAAAAATATCCTTATAAACATAATAGGGCACTGGTAGCATTTCTTGAATTTGTTCTTTGTACAAACGATACATAATGCTTATATTTAAATCAGAGACCAAATATAATTTCTTGCTGTCACGCCTACAGCAATGAGATTCCATCCGTGGGAATGAGTCAATGTGAGATTTAACAGCTGCAATATTGCTCACTGATGTAGCAGTGGCTGGTTTCTTGCCTGCTCTTTTGTCGTTACTCGAATATATGGCAGTAGGTACTTGACACTATCAAAGTGTCTAATATCCTGTGACTAATCGATAATGTATTGCATAAAAACTTTGTAGAAACTTTTATCAATGCTCCTCCTGTTGCCCTGAAATGATATTGTTTCGATAGTTTCTTAGGGATTTAAGCATTTTGTCGAACAACATCACCAATGGTAATTAGTGATGATAAATATTGCTTTTGTTTGGTGGTATCACTTAAAGCCCGATATTCTTCCAATATAATTTTTATTTAATTTATTTTTAGTAATTTATTCAGATAGTTACCAGTCCCTGATTCCTCACATGCAAGTTCAACTAAAAAACGTCCTCGTCTAACCATACTTCCCTTCTTTTTAATAAAAGGCACTTGAATTTACAATAAAATTACACGGAAACCAACTAACCGATTCACCAAAGTGACAAGTGAAATGTTGACAGAACGTCTGGGTTGTCAGTTAAGGTGGCAAAATATACAAAGTGCCACATACCACATTTGTACATTTAATTTATATATATATATATATATATATATATATATATATATATATATATATATATATATATATATATATATATATATATATATATATATATATATATATATATATATATATATATATATATATATATATATATATATATATATATATATATATATATATATATATATATGTATATATATATATATATATATATATATATATATATATATATATATATATATATACATATATATATATATATATATATATATATATATCTATATATATATATATATATATATATATATATATATATATATATATATATATATATATATATATATATATATATATATATATATATATATATATATATATATATATATATATATATATATATATATATATATATATATATATATATATATATATATATATATATATATATATATATATATATATATATATATATATATATATATATATATATATATATATATATATATATATATATATATATATATATATATATATATATATGATTAGAGGGATGATTATGAAGAAAATAATAATAAAAGCCACTTACATACATAGTACATAGTGGAGAAAGGGGTCCCTTGTTTGAATTAGGGATTGCTTTATATTTAAACGAGATTGGTTGGTTGTCTTTGACTTGCGAACAGAGATGTAGGTTTACAAGGCCGTACGCGAACATGCCACAAGTTTGATATCGTCATAGTTTTGAAAAAGAAAATTGAAAATAACACTCCCCCCGAATCTTGCAACAGAAATATATTTGATGGAGCTGCCCTCGTTCACAGTCATCCTCCACGTAGCTCCAAGACATTTGGGCAGTACTGCCGCAAGGAGTTCCGTGAAAGCATCGTGAAAAATACAGGAACAAGGAGGCGAGGAGAGTTGACATTGCCTGGGATCTCTACTCCGACATGTCTCTAAAGAAACAGGTTCTAGACAACAAGGGTCAAGGAGTTCGTCGTTAAATACATGAAGACCACAAGTAACCGAGCAATTGGTCTAACTTCCTGAAGAATGCTCAGAATAAGGAACAACTTTTCAAACTTATCGGGTGTTACGCGCTTCAAGAGAGCATTGGAGTGACCAACATCGGTCCTACAATCAAATCATCCAAACCAACGGAGACGCTGATAGCAGGGCCTAATGTAAATTCCGAGGAGGCTGATGGTCGCATTATTTTGCATGCAAAAGATATGGCTATCAATGGAACAACAAAAATTGTTATACACACCGTTGATTCCGACGTCGTTATAATCGCCATATCCTACTTCTTCGCCCTTAAGCAGTTAGGTCTCCAAGAGCTTTGGATATCTTTCGGTACGGGCAAACACCACAGCTACATACCTGCACATGACCTGGTCCAGGATCTGGTTGTAGAAAGAGCAGAAGCTATCAGAGGATACCATGCTTTAATAGGCTGTGACACCGTTTTTGTATTCTATTCCAAAGGCAAAACATAACCTGGAAGGCGTGGCAGCAATATCTTGAGACCACATCTGCTTTTAGAGCACTTCCTAATCCACTAAAAGAAGTGACAGATGATTTAATGATAAGATTAGAAAAGTACTACATCATGTTATACTGTGGTGAAACTGAATTTTTTTCGGTTAAAAGATTTTATATGCAAAAAATAAGTGTTTGCAAAATATCCCCCCTACGAGGGATGCTCTAAGGATGTCCACATTGAAGGCAGCCTATCAAGCAGGCTACGTGTTGGGACAAGCTCTTGATCCCTCAGGCGTTATCCCCTCCCCAGCTAACTGGGGATGGACTCAAACTGAAGGAGAGTGGCAGCCCTTATGGAAAACCCAACCCAGTATCTGGGAGGTGGCGCGAGAGCTTGTGAAGTGTGGATGCAAGAACAGCTGCAGGAGCCGATGTTCTTGCAGACGAGAGGGAATATCATGCACACTGCTGTGTAAGAGCTGTTACGGAACCTGCGATAATACCAGGTATATTTATGTTGTCAGATAACTTTGTCTGCTGAATTTGGTATCATTGAGATTGTTATTTTAATATTATTTCTATTTTGTTACAGTGTAATTCTAGACCGCGAGGCCCTCGTCGAAGATATAATTGATGTGGTTCCGGAGGAATTATAAGTCTGCCACTTTTATATCTATTTTGTTACAGTTGTGTAGTCCGCGAGGCATTCCGGAGGAATACGAAGACTACTTCTCTGAGAATTGTTCTTTTTAATAATTTCTTATTTAATACATGTAAAATCTATTTGCGTATTTTTTATCATTATTTTATTTACCTAACTTTAATATTATTTCGCGTGAATTTGTGTGATAAGAAGTGTACCTTTATTTTGTGCAACCCCAAAAGTTAAAAAAAAACTCAAGTAATTTAATTTAAGTGTTGAATATTTTACCCAAGTGACGTCAAATTATGTCTGTCTTATGTAGTTTCCTTGATAAAGTAGAGAAAAACTAAATTTACTTAATAAATATGCCGTGTGAGTCGAGTGAAGTATTTTAATTTCATCACTCGATTCTCATGGCATTTTTTTTATGGGTACATACTGTCAGATAAGTATATGTAAAGTATATATTTCTAAAAACTAGACAGTATGATCTCGATAGCACTATTTTTTTTTATCTACAAAATCGATCTATTTTCGAAGTTAAATACTGTTGAAGAAAAAAAAACTTACTTACAAATTTACTTTTTTACCAAAATTATTGACTTTTTGTATGAAAATGTCTCTAAATAACCTAAGAAACAGATTCCCCGTACTCTGTATATACGAAAACGATACCAAACACGCCATAGTATGTGTAACTGGATCAGTTATATTTTTTTATTCGAAGCGCGGCGGGTGCAAACTTCCCCCCCCCCCCTTTTTCACCTGGATCAAAAATCCAGGTGGCTCCCCTTCTTAAATCCATCATTTGGACCTACAGATCAAACCTGCCAAAGGAAATCTTTTGTTCACGAAACGCTGTATAATTTATCGTAGAACAGCGACTAAAGCGTTCGTCAGGGTTCCAGTTAATTACAAAATTGCCTCTTCTGTTCCCATTTCGTTTCTGAAACCAAATTGGTTTTATGAAAATACATTATTGTTGTCTAAGTAGGCAATAATTTCACTTTTACTACAGGCACATCCGTTTTCTTTTATGACTTAAGTTATTCGCGATACATTAGATTTGAAACGTATTTACGTTCATCCCTCAACTGTGAATTCCGTTAAAATCACACCCGTTAAATTTTAGCTTAAGTCCTTTAGGCAGATGCTCGACGATAAACAGGGGGTTTTGTAAGTCAAAGGAATTTCGTGCCCGTACGAACTGGACTCTCTAAAATATTTCTATCGAATGGCTCGTTCGAATTTCTTTGCTTCACAAAGGGAATGTGGGTTTAATTTTAACGCCATCGCATGCATCCTGCAATATTTCTATAGGGGGCGCATTGGCGCACTGAAATCATGCACGCTCAGTTTAACCGCCGCATTGCGAGGGCTTGCTAACAAAACATTTCAATGCAATCTTTTTTTTTCAGTGGCAATTTTCAGCTACGCCAATTCCATAACACTTCAGCGCAGTTTCGGATGAACGATTTGAGAATACAACTTTAATATTTCGCAGCAGATCGCCTCGGGCGCCACCGATTTCCGTATAGAATTGGGCGCTACGACTATGCCGCCAATCGCATGCCAAAACCAACAATGTCCAAATATATTGTTATGAAATAATTGCATCTGTACCAGAGAGGCTAATACTGTGGTGAATGGATAATGAGGAGTAAGTCATAAAAACACATTTCGCAGTTAATCGCAATTCGCATAATCAATTCGCAAAATCAAAATTAAATAAATTCCGTTTAAATAGGAGAATCCACCAAATAAAAGACTCTGCTTGATGTACAAGTATTCTATTGTAATCTTTGTTAATTTATGAATATTGAATGCATATACAAAATTTCGTGTCTGTGTTATTGACCATTGAGGAGTCCCCTCGTCTGGAACCAACTCTGGGTGCAGCAGCCATGTCATGGTGAAATTAAAATCGGGCTCATAACTGAATGCGTATAAAAAAAAATCGTGTCTGGTCTGTGAACCGCCGAGGAGTCCCTTCTTAGGGAGCCGACCCTGGGTGTAGAATCAGGTCATGCTTACCATGAAAAATGCATTGTCATCGGATATGAACCATGATTTTTTAAAAATTCATATGCCAACATTTGGAAAGTTCCCGTAATTCCACATGAATCCAATCATCAGAACGGCATTTCGATAAAAAATGGGATCAATTTGTAAGTATCTCTTTCAAATAAAAAAAAAAATCCAAATCGGTTTATAAATGACGGAGTTCATAGGTAACAAATATTTTGGAAAAACACAACCGAATTGATAGCCTCCTCTTTTCTTAAGGTCATTTAAAAATGATATTATGAATCTATCTGTATTTATGTAATTCGACTTATTTTATGTAACACTTTGTATGTAATTCGAATTAACAATATTTTTGTTTGAGAATGTCATCATAAAGTTATATTAGTTTCACTGTATAGGAATTTTACGTTAGTTCTGCTCGGTTTATCATGGGAATGGGCACGAATTACGAGCTTGCAAACCGCCTTGTCACTTCCAACGAATTATTTCCGTTTAAAAGCAGGCGAAACGAAATAAAATGCTGTCACTCTCATTAACAGGCGTAAACACACCAGCAAGTCGCACGGTATTACGATTTTTAAGAAATATTTTTCTGATCATAAAAATAAATGGTAAACCTAATAATATGCCATGCACAAATGCAGGATTTTGATTTAAAATTATTCTCTTAGGATATCAGATAAAACGTATTATTAATGATTAATGGTCACAGTTCTCCGACTTTTCGGATCTGGGGTCACGTCAAGCAGTGAGTGAGACTGTTGGCTGGGCGATAGTAGCCAGGTTGTGGCCAGATAGACCGAAAGCTGGTCAAAAGTTGCCAACCTACAATTTGGCATGACGTTATCAAGGTTTCGTTTAGTCGGTATAAAAAACCGTCAGCAAGCTGCACGCAGTGCAGAGGCTACTAATATTGGTATTTTATATCACCTATATACGATATTATACTCAAAAGCAAGTACGATTCAATGGTAGACCACCGGAGGAGTCTCAAAACGACGCTTCCTAAGCAGCGGGGGTAGTTGAAAAAGTGTAGTCATCTATCCTTAGAAATGATTCGTTGGCCACCCGATCCAGTGCTATATTGGCGGGCAAAAGGCGCATCGGTCAGAAATAAATTGGAACTAAAGTAACCTACTAAATTACCGCTATCATCACGTAGAGGACGCTCATGCGACCTCGAATCTTTGACCGGGCTGGAGGATGGATAAATACGTCCAAATCTAGTAGTAAGGCAGCTAGGTTGACACGCCGCACAGTGGTTCCTATAGTTTGGGAGAAACGGTCAAAAATAAATAACAGGTGTTTTCGTTTTATTATAACATGTATATAAATGAAACATATTATAAAGACTCCTGAAAACACTTATCACGATTTATTGTCCATAGATTATTTTTTTAGATCAATTATTTAGGCAATTATTTATACAATTAAATATCAGGTCTATTTATTAGTGCACAATTTTAGAGATCCAAAATTAATAAAAATAATTAAAGAAACAGTTACGAAAGAAGACTTAGAATTATGTCACAATAACTAGATTTTTGTTTTCTCGGTAATGTCCGATTATTACTTATTAGTCTGTCTGAGCTTAAGCATAACCTATTTAACAAATCTTGGCTAGTAGCTTGCCTAGACATTTCTCGCGTGTTTCTTAGTCTAAACGATTTGAAGTCTTTATATTTCGCATCTGCAGTTTCTTCTGTCAACTATCCGATTGGTAAAATTGCATGGCGGACAATTTGTGCGCCATATATTAGTATTTTGTGGTTTGAAGCTGGCATATTGTACCTTAGGTCCCTACTTCTTGATAATTTCTTTGGCGGTTTGCAAGGAAAATAAGCCGAGATGTTTATTTTATATCCAGAGGATATGGTTCTTAGCACAATTCCACATTTTTTATGATTCCTTATTTTATGCCCGTTATTTCGGCAGACCGCAAAGGGATGGCAAAAAATCTTCGAGCCGTATTAATATCATTTGAATTTCCACACTGCTTTGGTTTGTCAATTATCAAATAAATTTTTTTTTTGAACTCAGCCTGTACACTTTTTTTTTATTTAAGCTGCGACTTCACTTCTTGTCACTCTATTGACACTCTCCAAGGTGTATCAATAGAGTTAGTTACTTCGTCTTGTTCGCGATAAAATCGCCCAAAATGGCTCTCTGGTCTGCCTCGAATATTTTTTTGCAGGTAATACTAGAGGTACTTAATCAAAAATAATGCCTAAGCATCCGTATTTATCCAGCCACTCATCATGTTGTTGTAAATATAAAGGATTAATTTACCCACATTTCATCTATCGTTTTTAAATCGCTTTATATAAACAGAGAATTTTATCACGATACTGATGGTTATGTACAAAATTAAAAGCCCTTTAGAAGACTTTATAAGTCGCCCTGTATTTAGTTATATTTGTCGTTTTCTTAGACTGACGCCAAAACACAAGACGAGGAATAGGTCAAGGCGCTTGATTTTCCGACTCGATCTTGTAAGAATGCCGATTTCAAACAGTATTAATTAAATTTGTTTTTTTTTTAAACTTTTGAAAACTTTTGCACTCAATGATTTATGTATGCTCAAAAAGAGGAAAAAATATGCTATTGTATCAAATATAAAATATTAGGAGCAATTATGGGCGGCAAAACTTAGCTCTAGTTTAAAATAACAATTTCACCACTTTTAACATGTTATCCCTAACATATTTAAACCCATTTTATAAAAAGAATAAACATATTACAGTTACAAAACAAATATTAAAAGAATGCTCGTTCCTGGTTCTTGAATATCGATTATGCAGTGGATTTTCGAAGCCCTACACAATTTTGGGAATAACGACAATAATAAAATCTAATTACCGCGCGCTTTTCACTTAATAGCCCTCGCAGAAAAATGTGCAAATTTAGTGATCGTAACAAAGTGGCGCCAATCACAATTGTATGATATTTATATACTAAAATGTAGAGCTGTCATTTAAAAATTTAATGTAATTATTGAAATAGGGATAGGACAAAGTCGATATTTTTATTTTTGACCTATGGGCGAGACCACGTGCGTCGGGTCCACTTCCCAGTGCCTCGCGGTGAGGGTTGGACTCCTATGGGCTGCTGGCGTAGTTTCACTGGATTTCGCTATTCATCTAAGTCTTTTACTTTCACTGAATGGGAGACAGAATGGCTCGATGTCGTCATAACTCCCTGGGGTGACGGGTTCGCCCGTTTTTAATCGACCCTCAATGTCCCTCAAAGACTCTACAATAGTTTTTCAGAATATGGCCTAAAGTAGCCAGCCGTAAATGTGAGTCGGAGCAGTGAACAATTTCATGATTCGCACAAATATCAATGTTAGTAATCCGAACATAGCATATAAAACAGAATACGTATATATTATAAATAGGATAGAAAACGAATTTACCGCGTGAAATTTGTAGCACCCGACGTTTCGGTTACGTTGCAGCCGCCGTTGTCCAGGGTAGACTGAAGAGCTGTCAATCCGTTGTTTTGCGGGTAGGCCGCGTACCGCTTCCGCCACTGCGTAGGTTATAACGGTGGTGGGGGGCCGGGCTCGGAGGGCGGGAATTTTGAAAATTCGGCGGCGGGAACATTCGAACGGGAAGAGGGTTCCACGTAGAAGAGAGTTTGTAACCGTCGTCTCTGTTAAAGTTCGGGGTTCTTCTTGTTCACGCGGTAAATTCGTTTTCGCGATAGTCTTCGATTTTATATTTTAGAATACGTATATATCTTTAAATCACCCACGCGCGTGTTTATCTTAGAAAGAGAATGACACGAAAAAAGATTGCTAATAAACGGGTAACTTTCTAGTAGTTGCCAAGTGAAGCCACAATTCTCCTGGTATAACTTCTGTCTCTAACGAATACGGTTAATCCTTGCCAAATTTCATAAGCTAAATCCTTTATATTAACGCATAATAATATTGCTGTATTTTGCAAGAGTAGAGTATATTTTGCAATACCCTTTATATTAACGTATAATGAGATTGCTGTATTTTGAAATAGTATAGTCAATCATTGGTTATGGAATTAACATATATGGAAATACAATTTTAGCATATATACATCACGGCTTTATAATCGGGATTTTTTCAAATAATGGCATCAATTAAAATTCAGTAAATCGAACGGTAAAGCTGATTACAAAGACAACGAAAGTACAGCACAAAACGGCGATGGCAACATTGCCGAAAAATCGGGATAGATCCGTTTATGATCTTAATTTTAATTAAACAGCCGCGATAGTCGTCGATTTTATAAAAAAATTACGTGTGGCACTCGGGGACTGCCGCGGTAAAGCTATTGCATAGCATTTTTAACAACTTATGCAAATTAAATTTATTTATTTATTTAGTTTTTTTCTGATATCAGATAACTGCGCTCTATCGGAAAACGTTGAAATTATTCCGAATCATTTGCGGCTGCAAATGATTCGGAATAATTTAAACGTCTTCCGATAGAGCACCGCGCAC
Organism: Micropterix aruncella; assembly: GCA_944548615.1. Classification (NCBI taxonomy): domain Eukaryota; kingdom Metazoa; phylum Arthropoda; class Insecta; order Lepidoptera; family Micropterigidae; genus Micropterix; species Micropterix aruncella. Next base: position 80,385,894 of record OX155980.1, on the reverse strand, counting down.
GAATTTTTTATACCCCAGGTACTTTAACTCATGCCGGAAAAATTGGCACTTTTTGAAATTGATGGACAAATTGGCATAAACAAGACGATCTAAAACTCTACTTAACAAAGAGATATGTTCTTCGAAGGTCGATGAGACAATTACGATATCATCCAAATAACAAAATACTTTGTTGTTAAACGACGGGTCAAATAACTGATCCGCCAGTCTCTGCATGCACGCTGACGAGTTGCGCATTCCGAACGGAGTCACCGTCATTTTGAAGAATCCTCGTCCAGGGACAGTGAAACTGCACTTTTCTTGCGAGGCAGGATCTAATGGGATTTGCCAAAAGGCAGCTGATAGGTCGATAGAAGACAAATAGTTTGCATCACGCAAACTGTCCAGAATGGTAGTTATTCTCGGGAGAGGATAAGCATCCGGTTTCGTTATCGAGTTTATTTTTCTACTATCAAGACAGAACCGCAAAGTCCCATCGGCCTTGGGAACAAAAATAGTTGGATTGTTCCAACCTCCCTGGCTAGGTTTAATAACGCCCAACTCTAGCATGCGATCCACTTCTTCGTTTAACAGTTGTAGACGAGCGGGAGACAAAGGGTAATACCGCTGCTTCACTGGTGGATGGTCACCAGTGTCGATAACCTGAGTTATTAAATTTGTCCGACCTAGACCTTTGACTTCCGTAGAAATTTTCTCAAAACTTTTAATCATCTTGTTAGCTAACGACTGTTGATTCTCCGTCAGGGAAGCGAAAGGATGCAAGGCCCTCACTTCGTTGACGGAGTGCCAACTGACATCACTAGACTCCAAACGAACATATTTTAGAATTTCAGGTACCAAATCAAATTCTCGGACAAAATCCATGCCTAAACTCAGAGAAGTTCCTATATCCGGAGCTACCACAGCTCGGATCACCTGACAGCGATTATTGAATTTAAAGGGCAAAGAAATATAGCCAATCGTCCGTACTGTACTTGAATTAGCTGTGCTGAGCGTCAAAGAAGGCTCTTTATGAAGAGTATAACCGATATCAATTAAATACTTATGTGAATCGGCACCCAAAATTGTCAAGCTCGAACCCGTGTCGAGTAGACCACACACAGCTGTGTCGCCTAACGAAACATCTAGAAACGGACGACGGTTATCCTTCTCGTTTTTAAATAACAACGAGACCGAATCAACAAATGACCTTATTCGGTCTCGTTGGGGCAAGTTTTTTGAAACATTCTGATGACGTTGAACCGGTTTTCTTTTCTTTGAACAAGCCGGGCAAGTAGCAACGGTGAAATTAAACTTCCCACAACGGTAACAATATTTAGAGTGCCCGTGGTGAGTACCACCACGAGCACCACGCGAAGCTCCAGGGCCTCCGCGAGGACCGCCGACGTCAGTCGTGTTGCCTCGGGAGAAACCACTTCTATTTGAACCACCCCGAGGGTGACTTACATCCCGGGGTTGGTTATTAGAATTATTTAAATCTACCGCAGAAACCGCGCAATTTTGGAACTGCTGAACAAATGAAGAATCCCTATCAGCAATGTCAACGGTGGAGTGATCGATAGCGTGTACCGTCTTGGACGACGACGCTTTGGATTTATTAAAAACCTGTAGGTTTTGATTATACTCGTCGATCGACAACTGAGCGTTTTCCAAACGCTTACCTAGGTGTAGAAGCTCCTCAATGGAGTGGATGGTCACTAACGCGAACTGTTGTTGCAGGTACGGCTTCAAATTAGAGCAAATTATCTCCAGCTGTTCGGCCTCTGGACGTGGCCGAGACAATTTCTGGAAATAGCTCAACACTGTGGTAACAAAAATGTGGAGCGGCTCATCCGGCCTCTGAAACCGGGAACGTACCTGCCTCAACAAGTCGCGGTCGTAGTTCGCACTACCAAAATTATTCCACAATTCACATGCGAGCTGAGACCAGCTCTCAATATGTGAAACCCGGGTGCGATACCATACGAGCGCATGATTTGTGAAAAGCTCACAGGCGGATTTCAATAAACGCGCGTCAGAAATGTTTCGCGCCAACCTATTTTCTTCAAGTCGTTCCAAAAATTTAACGACACAAGTCTTCCCGTCGTACACGAAACCAAAGCACAAAGGCTTCAAAACTCGCTCAAACGACACGTCGAAATCTCTGCTAACCGGAACCTCCATATTTTATTTTTTATTTTTTTTTTTTTTTTTTAAATCTCCACCACAAAAATATAAAACCCAAAAGAAAAAAACTAAAAATCCCAATAAAATAATAATATTCTAAAAAATTAAAGTAATGGAACAAGCTCACTGCGTTTTTCCCTCTGTGCCACCTTTTTCTTCCCAATTTCGGCAACCGATAAAACGCCCACCTGGATATCCAATTTGAACCTGAAAATATTATAAAAATTAGTCAATAAACGTTTAAGAAACGGCAACAGAATAGTATAAGATACGGCGAACTTATCGTTCATTCGCGGCGAACCGCAGAAAAATACAAACCGCTTATTACACAAAATATTAATCTATACAATGTTTCTCGCCGGATTTAATAAAAATTACAGTATATTACTTAAAATATTGCGGCGAACTTAACATTCTTTCGCGGCGAACCGCAGAAATAGTTAACAAAGCAAAAATGCGAAATTATTTGCAAAATTCGTCAACAGCTGTCAAAAAAAATACCGCAATTTGAAAAAAATACCACAATGTGGCTACCGTAATAATTCTCATACAAAACTGAGAAAAATAACACAAAAATACCAATATCCGAAAAAGACTACCACTTATCACCGCAAATACGTGTATTTTAAAATTGCGAAGAGATATTTCTACCTGCCAAAATTTAGTTTATAGGCCCCAGCTTTGGGCAGCCAACCGTTTATTTAAAACGCGAAAAAGAAAAAAAATACCATAGGTTAGGTTATGACCGAAAATAAAAAAACCACCACAGGGTCGGGGAAAGAATTTACTTTGTCACTAAATTTGGCAAGACAGAGAATAAACCTTCGCAATTTTAAAATAAAACTACAAGGTAAAGTTATAAAAACAAGATCCTTTTATTTTCCAGGTAGTTCCTCCTATCTCCTCTCCATACATGTGGTAGACTTCCGAAATGTGACTTGTGATACGTTTTTCCGTTCAAACGGACATCCAGGCGAGAAAAATATCAAGGCGCGGTGGGCCGATTTATTGCAGAAATTACATGGGAAAGTAAAAAGGCGGCACAGCCAAAAACACTCGAAAAATGAGACTTGTTCACATAACTTTAAAACGAGGCACCTCTGGTGCACACCCTCGCGCCATCTTGGACAATATGATGCCCCACAATGAAGTGTGGCTAGTTTGGACAGACTGGACTGCCTGCAGTTATTCCAACTTTAGGAGATTTAAAAAAAACTCATAGCTACTCATGTCCACTAAAATAGTAATATTTTAGGTAATATTTATTATATTTATTCAAATTGTTTTTGAACTCGATTGTTTAAATAAATCCCTTGTTTTTTTGTCATGGCAAGTACACCAGAGGGGTCATTTTTTATTGGGCTGTGCAATACGGCTATCTCTATTCTGACAGATCCAACTGTCAAAGCTTTTAGCAATTTTATAGGGTTTTGGAAATTGTTTTGAGATTGTGACCCATGATTCCGCAACAACTCGAAAACTGAGTAAGACCAATATAACAAAACACGAGAAATATAAGCGAAACATGTTGCAATGCGTGCAACATGTTTTTTGAAACAGAACATGTCACGCAAATTTGGATTTTTGTTACAAGCTATCTGATATCAGAAAAAATAAAATAAATAAATCATTATAATTGCGTAAGTTGTTAAAAATGCTATGCAATAGCTTTACCGCGGCAGTCCCTGAGTGCCACACGTATTTTTTTATATGTTTATAAACGTGTGTAAGCAATTCCGTTAATTTTATCCCAACGGAAAATGGTGACCGAACGTTGAATCGAACCCGGAACCTTATATTGTAAGAACAGGTGACCTAACCACTATGCCACCGGGCCGTGATATATGTGTATATTAATAATTAACGGAATTAAGGAATGTTCATGGGTCCAAGCAAACCAACATTTTAGACATATGATTTAAACTTAGATTTCAACTGTTTGTACTTTCAATTGAAAATAAAATATTTTAACTTCGGACTAATAGAAACAAAATAAGTTTTTGTTCGAAAACATTGAACATTTCTAAGGTTAATGTTGGTAAAAGGCGGTGTGGGTCGATAACTGATTATAAGTACAAGGTTCTCACTTTACCATCAAGGTCGCAATGTTTACTCTTAATTTGCTTATATAAACTTTAAACTGTTTTCGTCGTTCCCCGAGGAAAAGGGTAGGACCGGGAGACGGTGTCATTAGTGAATGTCATCTGTCAGGATGGCAGAACAGCTCAGACGTCGGGGTAGGGGAAGTGGGGACAAAGTGGAGAAGGGGGCCGTTCGGATAAGGGGATCGGAATCTCGTTTGTACCTTTCGTTAGGGCAACTTCTCCCTGCAGCTAGAGGGAAAATGTTTTCTGTTCTCGCGAAACGGCGGTGAAATAACTTTCAGATTGTAAAAGAGAAAGAAACCGGATCCAGTTCGATATTATGCCTACCTACCCACCTACCTGCCTGCCTTTCACTCACCTCCAATATCGGTCGGATAGGTCGATCCTTTTCACATTATTGATGTGAATGTGGGGAAGGACTGAAGTTTCGGACACTTTAGGTTGTTTTTTGGCAGGGATGCGATCTATTTCAGAGACATCTAACAATAATAATGACAATATAACTCTATGTTTAATAAAGTATCCATACAGCTTTCTGAATATTGATAACAAAGTAACAATATCCCATATTCGTGGTTAATAAAAAGATATTATTTTAACGATAGTCAAAACGGGTTTGGTGTTAACAAAAGAATTTCATAAATATAAAATCGAAGACTATCGCGGTTGTTTGACATTATAAATAGGATAGAAAACGAATTTACCGCGTGAAATTTGTAGCACCCGACGTTTCGGTGACGTTGCAGCCGCCGTTGTCCAGGGTAGACTGAAGAGCTGTCATTCCGTTGTTTTGCGGGTATGCCGCGTACCGCTTCCGCCACTGCGCAGGTTATAACGGTGGTGGAGGGCCGGGCTCGGAGCGCGGGAATTTTGAAAATCCGTCCTGCACACAACACTCACTGTATCCTGTTTTACGTCTTTGCGTTCGGCGTTCGGCGGCGGGAACATTTTAAGAAGAGGGTTCCACGTAGAAGAGAGTTTGTAACCGTCGTCTCTGTTAAAATTCGGGGTTCTTCTTATTTCAATGGCTTCCCGGATCATGCGAGGAAAGTAGAATTGTTCTTTGGATAGCACAATGGGATTTTGAAACTGCATCCAGTGGTTACTTTCGCTATCCAATATATGTTCGCAGATCGCCGATTTTTCTCGCTGAACGTTTTTAAGAGCTTTGATGTGTTCTGACAGTCGCGTGGCTATGGGCCGTTTCGTTTGTCCAACGTAGGCTAGACCGCAACTGCGTTCGACTTTATACACACCCGGGGTTTGCAGTGGTATTACATCCTTTACAGGCCTCAAAAATCGAGCTATATTTTGGGTCGGTTTGAAGATCGTTTTTATATCGAATCTGTTTAGCATCTTACTTATTCGATCTGTCACGCCCTTGACGTATGGTAAGAATGCTCTTGATCTGCTCGGTTTGCTCGATTTGCTCGGTTTGCTCTACCCTGGACAACGGCGGCTGCAACGTCACCGAAACGTCGGGTGCTACAAATTTTACGCGGTAAATTCGTTTTCTATCCTATTTATAATGAATTTCATAAAGTTTATAAAATAGAAAGTTTAAATGTAATCAATTACTCAATTTAGTAAAAAGAATCCTGCTGGAATGGGAGCTAACGGGCCCATGATGGGTTGGCCACGAAGACCCATGTGTTCAGGGTCGGTCACACTCACGGTCAACACCCATCCGACGGCCTCCACGCACGGGGTGCGAACCTGGGTAGGATTCTGGCCCTGGTCAGTTTCCCCCGGGAATCAAACCTCTGGCGCTCCTGGACGGTCTGCGCACCGTGCGGCGCAAGCCAATCGATTGTGCACTCCGACTAACATATTGAGATGTCAACCACAACGGGCGAACCCGTCACCGCAGGACGTGTTAACGATTCTTCGTTCTATCGACCGTGCAGTGAGCGTAGAAGACTTTGGACATTACAAATCCGACGTCTAGCTCACGCCACAACCCGCAAGAAGCCAACGACTTTACCGCGAGATAGCCAGTATGTTACCTGGCGGGCCGACACTCGCGCCCTTGCTTCCAATTGAGACCAGATTTCTCCGGTCTCTCGATTGGTTCCGAGTTCGAGGTCGCTTGCGCGGTCCTCTCCCTTACGAAGCGGTGAAACGGTGTGCACCGAATCTATCGCGGACCAAGGCATCCTTTGCCCGACTCTGAACCGGAATCGGATGGCCAATGGTCATTTCAAGAGCAGTCGCCGTAAGGTACGCAACCACCCCCGCTCTATAGGAAACAATACAGTTCCCAGACTCCCCCGACTGTTATACTGGAGAGGAGCGCGCAAGCGACCTCGAACTCGGAACCAATCGAGAGACCGGAGAAATCTGGTTACAATTGGTAGCGAGGGCGCGAGTGTCGCCCGCCAGGTAGCATTCCTGGCTATCTCGCGGTAAGGCGTTGGTCTCTTGCGGGTTGTGGCGTAGCTAGACGCTGGATTGTCTTTGTCCAAAGTCTTCTACGCTCACTGCAGGTCGATAGAACGACTAATCGTTAAAACTTCCTGTGGTGACGGGCTCGCCCGTTGTAGTCGACAACTCAAGTTGCTGGAATACATAATATTAAACATACTTTATATGCTTTTATGGCAGTAAAACATAGATACACAACGGTAACTTTGTTGAATGAGTTAAAAAAACTAAAAATAATTTAAATTGTTTCTAAAAGAGAAAGTCAATTTATATAAAAAGAAAATCTACGATGCATATTTTAAGCACAGTTTAGGCACGTTTTCGTATTCAGTTTCTACACTGTCATGGTGCACTTTGGCTGAAAATCGAGTTTATTCGGGGGCTAATATAAGAACGGCTGAAACTCAAGTAATCGGAAGGATATAATAAATATAAATATGAATGTCGAAATGGCCAAATTCCGATGAAAAGTCTGATAGAATAAATTTCTGAAATATAAAATGAAATATGAAATGAAATGAAATATGAAATATAATACGGATAAATACACAAACCACAAGTATCTCATAAAAAACCTTTTTATTTCTTTAGCACCGAGGGCAACCAACTAAAGTGCGGCGGCGGCGCAGCGGTGCGTTATCGATTCAAGATACCTGTCGCAGGGTGTGTGATGAACTTTATTCTCTTACAAAACGTGCTTTTTAAAGCGAACATTTTTAAAAATAATAATTCTAAATACAACATATTATTTTTTTGTAAGGGAAGTCGTGTTTTATATTTAAAAAAATTTTTGTCTTGTTGTCCCATCAGTCTCATTGTTTATTATATTCCAGACCGTTTTTGATATATTATATGCAGTTTAGAGTTTTTTTTCATACAAACTGACTTCCTCTTTAAGAAACTATTTTAATTATTTTGAGTTGTTTTAACTCATTTAACAAAGTTATCGTTATGTATCTATATTTCACTGCCATAACAGCATATAAAGTATTTTTAATTTGAAAAATTTCAGCAGTATTCCTTTAACTAAATTGAGTAATTTGATTACATTTAACCTTTTTATTTTAGAAACTTCATGAAATTCCCTTGATAGTACATTAAACCCCTTTTAAAAACTGTATTTTTATTTCGCCTTGATTTATTTACTTATTTTAATTTTCTTAGTTATGACTGGTCCATATTGATTAATTAAATTTTTAATCGATCTCCTATTAAAGTAACCGCACTGCGAAATGATTTAAGGCAGTTGATAACTGCTTCATCTGATAATAAGATTTAAAAAATATATATCCGGGCAATTAGCTGGCGTGACTGGAATAAATTAACAACATTAGTTTTTAATTGTTGATCTACAAACAAATCTATATCAAAATACCTACAAACTACTACCTTCATGAAAACAATCCTCTTACTTTAGCTAAGTCAATGTTGCTGTAATTTCTTTTATAAATATCTAATGTCGTAAAATAGTTCATGAGAACGAGACAGAGCGGTGCGTTAGAGCAGAATGTAAATTTATAGATCTTTTCCCGCAATAAAACTACCTGCCGAACATTAAACTATTTTAAATGATTTGAAAACATTTCGTCGGATGTTCTATTAGTAGTTATATGCTGTAAAAGTGGCAATAGTATATTCTATATTCCGTTCTAACTTATTCGCATGTCTGAACTACTTACGAAATATTTTTATAAATAGTTCTTCTTCATTTTAACATGTACGCCATTTTGCTTTATTTTTACTATTTTTTAAATGCTGGTGTCTATTTTTTAAATGCTGCTCCTCTGCCGCTGATGCTCAGGTGCGTCGTTCCGGCTTGCAATAACGCCTGCCGAACTTACGGCCTGCACGAAGTCCTGTCGCTTTTATAAGGCGCAGTTCAGACAGAGGTGATGTGGCACGGGCGTTAGGCGAGCGTTTTCGAGGCGCCCCCAAGGTAATGTACGAATCAATGCAGAAATAAGGGACGTGGCGCGGGTACGTCTTTTCGGCGTTCGCGCCCCGTCGCGTCGCTTAGAAGTCGCAAGCAAAGCTTAGCAGTCGCAAGCGATACACCGACTGCCCTCAAATGACTAACTACTGTAACTTGAGTTACAATATTTATGGTGATAAGCGTAAAATAAGCTTATAACTTGGTCCTAGATTAGCAGTCGCAAGCGATACACCGTCGATACGGAAACGCAAAAAATATGAAACGCGTGAATAATTTTCTCTCGAATTTTTCTGTACTTAACCCTTCCTATTTGAGTTAACCATTTTTGGTTAGACGATTACAAATGCTAAAATTGTATCTAACCAATATTGGTTAGGGCGCTCCGCGCTGCGTAAAATGCCAACTTTTAAGCTATTGCATAGCTTTTATCGCGGGCCTAGGCCAGCGCGGCGACCGAATGAAGAAATTTATTAACGAAAATTAATGATTTTAAACTGATAATTACGTCTAAACGAGTACTGCTTACGATTCGAAAAAAATATATGTTAAACAAGAACATTTTCCTAACATTCTTAGCTTTGAATATTTTAGATTTTGTTTATATTACATAATGTAATTAATTTTTGTAATTAGGTCTAACCGAACACAAAAACGACTACTACGCAAAAACTATCTGGGGAAATTTTATGAAACCTGCACCATTTAAAAGATAATTTAAGTTAAATTTAAGATAAAAAATTCGTGCGCGGCGCTCTATCGGAAGGCGTTTAAATTATTCCAAATCATTTGCTACCGCAGCCGCAAATGATTCGGAATAATTTCAACGTTTTCCGATAGAGCGCAGTTATCTGATATCAGAAAAAATAAAATAAATAAATAATTATAATTGCATAAGTTGTTAAAAATGCTATGCAATAGCTTTACCGCGGCAGTCCCCGAGTGCCACACGTTTTTTTTAAATATTTATTCATTATTATCTTAATTATTTGACGAGATAAGGTTATAATATTATAAATTTCAAATTTCAATGCGATCATTTTACAGTTATTCTTTTTACGATCCGTATAGTAGTTTAAAAGTTATGGTCGTTTTTCTCAAGGCCATCGACTTCATGCGCAAAACTGTCCCGGGCAGAAGTAACGACTAAATTTTTACCCCGCGATAGGAGGGGTTAATAAAAAATATGAAAGAATACTGTCATTACCTGACCCGTATTTTCTATGCATATGGATTTTACAGAAAATCATTTCATGCTTTATACATTTACGTGGATTTTTCTCTTACTACTGCTGCTTTGATGCCGCAATTTTACGTGCGTTTCAAAACGACGACTTTCTGTATTTCCGATATCCGCACGGTACGTCTCACCTTAACGCCCCCCTTCCTAATGGATCAGTGTAGCTTGGGTGGTGATGGTCATTTATTTGTTTTCTTGGCCGGCCCAACTCACGGTTTAACTCCCATCCGAAAGTCTCCTCGAAGAGGCACCTACACTGGTAGGGCAGCTGCGCTGTGACCTCTGCCAGCGGCTATAACCTAAATTCGTAGTTGGTTGAAATCAGACGTGTGGATCCGGGGGTACACCTTGGGTAGATCTGGTCGGTTTACGTGCCAGGCTTTGTCAGTGACGCTTACGCAATCTTGCGAATAACCGGGGGAGCCTGGAGGCATATGTTTCCTAAAGAGCGGAGGTAGCTGTTGCCTGGCGTCACCTATCTTTGGAAATGATCCGATAGCTACTCAAACATCGTCAAGGATTTGGAATAAATTCGGTATGGATTACGCTAGGTAGAGGCCGCGTAAGCGACCTCGAATCCGTGACTAAACTGGAGGATAGAAAAAATCGTCTATATCCGGTAGTAAGAGCGTGAGGTTGACCCGCTGGATTTACGTCCTAGTGCGGCACGGCAAGACTTTCGACTCTTAGAAGCATGTTTGTGTAATTAGACTGTGGACTGCGTTTAAAAAAATTGGTTGTGTCACCTCAAGACAAGACCCGGCAAGCAGACAACCCCCCTCACCCCGCACGCCGAAACCATTCCCCCCCTCCCCCTTGCCGCAACCTCCCTTCCCCTCCGACTCGTCAATTCCACGAGTGTGATTATGTCAAGTGACTATGATAGCAAAGTATCATATTGTAGTATTTTGTAGTAATTCCGTGGTATTAAAATGGTATTTTCTAAAAATTATGTAGTATTGCTATATATAAGGCATTATTTTATTTTGCGTCGCTTGTACACGAGATATTCCAACCCAATGACGATATCATAGACCGATATCAACTACAATCTTTTCAACTGACCGAATGATGTCTGCATGCCAAAATTCGGATTAATCGGACGAAACGTTTAGGCACTATAGTGGAGGAATATACAGCAGACACACACACATATACAGACAAACACTCACAGAAAGACTTCCATTTAAAAATAGACCTAATCGTCTCAGGGGGTGTAAAAATGGATATTTTCGTCCATATCTTGTTTTTTTAGCGCGTTCATTATGGTTTACATAGTGCCGGGAAAGTAAAATAGAAGGGAAAATGGCATAATGTCGTTATAACTACCCGGGGTGGCGGGTTAGCCCGTAGTATTTGATAACTCTTAATGTCAATTATTAGAGGGACGATGGTTAAAAATGAAGTTCTTTCATTTCTTGTGTTTAAATTGTATTTAGCAACTCCTCTCGACAGATTGAGATTTATTTATTTCTATGTGTTGAGATTTATTTGAGAGTGTCTATGTGTTGAGATTTATTTATTTATTTATTTATTTAGTATCACATCTAGTAAACAATTGATGTCATATTTGTAAGTAAGATGTTAGCAAGAAATTGATGCGACATTATTTTTAAATGTTTGACACAGTCGCCTAACTAGGCCTAGGCCTGTTCTAAGGCAGACTTTTAATGACGATATTAAGTGTGCACTGTCAACTTAAACTATAGTTAGTACTTATTTTTAAATCGACAAATATGAAACTACAAATATTTAAGCATTTACATATATAGATACTCATATACATCTATATATAAAATATATATCCATATATGCACACATTCACATACTTATATGTATACGAAAATAATAATAAAACCAAAATAAATAAAAATTAAAACTAAAATAATATACATATATAAATCAATTACATATTGATATAACGCTTACATACATATGCCAGTCATTTAAAATTATCATGGTGAAATCTAAATACTAAGTACTAAATACTATCATTCAAAATACAACAGTCAGCATATTTCCTAAACCGTCACTACCCACCTCCAACAACCAATCGGTTAGTGATTTTTTAAAAGTGGATGTGTTCTCACTACTTTTAATTGCTTCGGGAAGATTGTTGTACATTCTAGGGACAACGAACGTGAAATGGCGCTGGCCAAATGCTGTGTAAGTTCTTGGCACCATCATATCACCAGTTTTTGTTGCTCTCGTCTATTTCTAAGTTCTCCTTCCGAAGTTGGCTACCTTTAGAGAGCGACAGACGAATTCTCCATGGTCTATCGATAAAAGACCACCCTTAAAACCCGACCGGATTAAGTAAAAAAATGGCACGGCAATTTTTCAGAAGACTCCTTTCACATTCCGCAGAGTAATGCGTGACAATAAAGCTTGCTAAAGCGTGCTAAAGAACCAATAGGACGATGAACGCACACACGCGGCATTAGAGCCATTGTTGGGTGTGTTATCCTGCGCGGTGTGCGCCTCGAATAGCAGACACTTCAGAGCCTTTATCGCTCGCGGGGGTTCCACACTGTAAAAAGGGCGAAATTTTAAAAGCTTACGAGTTTAAAAGTCCATGCACACTACTCCGTTACAGTGGGTTTCGGGAAATATAACGGCGGCCACTTCACATGCTGACTGAGAGTTGTATACGAGTATGGTGATGCTCTACCATTGTCTTGGAAGTGACGTCTTCTTCTGAAGTTAGCTAGCATCATAGCTTTTCTCTTTAGGGAAATACCTAGACGAGGTAACAACTTCACTAGGAATTCGATGCTCAAAGTATTTTTGAATATCAAATGTTTTATGGGAAAGCTTTAATATATACATAAGTTGCCATAAAGGTATTTTTAATATATTAGGTGTACAAATATGAAACCGGTAGTAAAAAAAGCACTTTTTTTGCGAAAATGGTTACAAATTTAATCCTCAAAGTATTTTCCTTCGCTAGCTACACATCTTTCCCATCTTTTAGCCAATTTATGGATTCCTCGTCTAAAAAATGATAATTTTTTGATTTTATCCATTCATCGAGCCATTTTGTACTTCCTCGTAAGAATTGAAGTGCGAATCATTGAAACCGAAAACAAATACCTAGTAGTCTGGTGAGTACGGCGGGTGGGGTAGGGACTCCCAGTTGTACGATTATACCAAGTTTTTATTGACCGATGTTCAATGTGGCGATGCGTTGTCATCTTGGAATAGAATTTTGTCATAACGAAGTTGAAATTCGGGCCTCTTTTGACGTATAGCATGGTTCAAATCGATCAATTGTTGATGGTAGCTTGCACCAGTAACTGTTTCACCTGGTTTTAGTAGGTCATACCAGATAACACCACGCTGATCCCAGAAAATACACAGAATTGTCTTTCGGCCGAAGCGATCTCGCCTTGGCGTCGATTGGACCCGTTGGCCGAGGCTCAAATATATATTTTTTTCGTTTGGGATTGTTGAAATAAATCCATTTTTCATCGCCAGTGATTATTCGATGGAGAAAACCTTTCCTTTTTTACCTGGCGGGCATTGATATTAACTGATGCCACTTATGTACTTAAAAAAATAATAAATAGGAGGACAAACGCGAAATATCATTGTTTAACAATTAGGAAAGCAATGTTTATTTATTTAATGTCTATATAATCTAAACAAGAACAATAATTTAAAAAAAAACCCGACCGGTACAAAAAGTGAAATTTTGTATCTATAATTATTACAAACAATTTGTTTGCGCAGAATATCACTCTTTAATTGTAAATAGTTCTTCATTGAAACTATATTTATTAAAACGAAATTTAATTTCCGGATGGTCTGTAAAAGTCCCATTGACGCGTGCTACCTCTGTAAACATCCAGTGCCGGCGTTTAAGTGCGCATATAAAGTGCCATTTCGGTCAGACTGATGTCTCTGTCTGTCTCCACCATCGCCCAGCTCTTCGCTTGTTCGTCGATGACATCGGAAGTAGATTCGGATTTGCTCTCACCATATACCTAGTGCAGTTGTCCATCCTTTCCGAGTGTGATTTAAGACACAATCGATAATATGTGTGTATTTATGTTGAACGGTTTTATTGCAATACAAAATAGTATAAAAGCTGTTTAGCAGAAATACCCATTCACACACACACACACGCGCGAAATCAGCCCCGCCGCTGGATATCTTGGTTCCGGTTCCGCCGAACAAGACGCTGTAATGCGGGCACATCTTGCCCGCAAAACATCAGCCGCAAACATGCATCGAGAGAGCGTAGACGAAGCAAGGCAGCTCTATACGACGGAAAACACGACCCAACCTGGCAGATAATATTAGGGGCGGAAGCGGCGAGTTTGGCGTCAGAGCGCATGAGGACGTCTTGGAATCTCATCCGCCATTATTTTGAAGACTAATCAACTTATAAGGAGCGAGTTGGAAATTGAAAGATTTGCGGCAGCGTCAGACATGGGCTCCGCGTTGCTGCTAAGCGCACACGTATTGCTATGACGGTGGCTCGCGAGGGAGAGAAAAGATTAGGCGAGAAAGAGATGCATGCACCGCGAAATTAAGCATTTCGTTCAGCAACAATGAACACATCGCGACACCCAAAAGAGGAAAGAAGAACACTGAACCACCATACAGCATTGCATTTCACGAATCGATTCTCGCACCTAAACGCTCTCATTTGCGTTTTATACGATTTACCACTTATTTCATTCTAATTTATTTCATTTTAAACCACCTAAGGAAAAACAGTAAAGAAAAAAAGTTTTATAATTACGAATTTATATCTTGGCTTTCAATTCGGCGGACGCCTTCATACACATAGGGTATTGCCAATGAAAAATCACGAAAATAAGAAAGACTGAGCGTACAGAAATAACGCAGTTCATCTCGCTTCGGGATTATGAATCGCTGTACGGTTAAGACATCAATAATAAATCCGCGGTAGTGTGCATCTGTCGCAATAAGACGCCTGGCGTGAACTGTCGGAGCTCCACGAGATGGAACATACCCCCTCACCCATAACACCCCACCCGCACCCCCCGATGCGAGCTTTTAATAAAATTAAGTGAAGTGTGAAACGGCGCGGCGACGACGCGGGCGTGGGGCTCCCTAAGTAGAGTCTCACTTTTATTGTGCCTCAAAGGCTGTGCGAGTCTTATTGAGATGAATGGCTTAATGGCACATAACATTCAGTGAGCCGCTCGAGCTTTTTTCATTGACGCGCTCGACGCGCCCGTTCGAAATTTTTTTATATTTAACCAGCGGCCTTGTAACGATCAATAATCGTTCCCCGTCATTTAATTTCTCAAACTAATATACATTAAGAGGGCTCCGAGCCTATGCCGCTACACAAATGTAGGTAATTTACGCTTGCCGGCGGCGGCCACGCAGGTGTGACTAAATCGCATACATTGATAACGCTGAACAGACGGTCACCCGCCAAAGCGATGTAACCCGCATTTTATAATTTTATTGCTCATAGCAAATTGCAAATAACAAAAACTGCAAATTGTGATAAAAGCAAATCCTTTTGCACACGTATTTATTAGACCAAAATGGTCGATTTGACCCGCCGTTCCGACACATTTGGCCCAGCGGACTCAAAATAGCGGCCGTTTTTCAAGATGGTCGCTAATAAACAAAAATTATTTTTCTCATGCTGATTTTAATGACCCATGGGCCTTTTCGGCTATTTTGGGGTCGTATATTTCAAATATGGCAATAAAAATAACTTTAGTTAATTTTGAACAGGATTATAAACATTTTTAACGAGTATTTACTTTCACGTTAACGTTATGTTATATGCGTCTTCTTCGAGTATTTGCACACTGGAAAAGACGAATCTAAACTCAAAACTATCAAAAAAGTCAAACGAGAGAATAATTTTGTGTATGCTGTAAGTAATTTCTGAAATTTGCTACCCAGAAAACATGGAAAATTTGAACTATATAATATAGAATATGTGAATGGGTCTTTGACTTTGAATTTGTAGTCGCTGGCTCAAATATGACGACTACATGTGTTTTGAACAACCTTTGAACGTATTTTGAACCGATTTGAACATATTTGTACTTTTGGCCAGAAAACTTAAACTTTTGTACTCGGTGTCATCATCAGAACTGGTCAAAATAAATGTACCGTGGCCGTTTTATTCTACACTATACTACACTATATATAAATGATTGTACACATTCTACTTTGTTTGTAAGGAATTATTTATTTATATTTATTTATGTTTATATTTTCAGCATCATATTTGAAATGTACGACGCCAAAATAACCGAAAAAGACCCATGGGTCTTTAAAATCAGCACGAGAGTAATCATTTTGGTTTATTAGCGGCCATCTTGGAAAATTGCCGCCATTTCGAGTCCGCTGGGCCAAAATGTCGGAGCGGCAGGTCAAATCAACTATTTTGGTCTAATGAACACACGTGTGCAAAAGGATTTGATTTTATCACAATTTACAGTATTCTTTCAAAATATGAAACGAACCGCTTCCACTATCAGGATAGCAGATACTTTATGATTCTGAGTAAAGAAATAAAAATGGATAATGCTTAAAACAATTATAACATTGTTATTCTCATCAGTACGAGGATAAAATGTATGTCGAGAAGGATAAAAAACAGTAATTATTATAGGTATAAATAGCTACACCAAAACTTTAATTATTTCAAAAAGCAGTTACCTTTATAAATAAACTACTTCCGACGGAAAGAAGGTACAGATAGATTTCGCGGCTTAATGTGATTATATATTTTTGAACAACTTCAAATATGTAATTAAAATTAATAAAGAAATAAATTAATGAATGCCACTTTTAAACAGTCTCGAGGAGGAGTTTTGTGGATTTCACTCTGTGCTCCCCGGGATTCGCCCGTTGGATGAACAATTGGAAAGTTCACGAGCACCTTTCTTCTTCGGACCGCAGACTGGTGACATTTGGCATCGGCCGTCGCGTTCCCCCCACGCCACAATCCGAGTGGCGATACCGAACCGGCGACATTAACTGGGACCGGTTTGGTGAAGTCCTCTGCGAGAATCTTGAGGCCTTTCCATCGCCTTCTAGTAGTACCGCAGAGGACTTGTGTGTCGCACCTAATGCGGCCATCGAGTCTTCCTGTGATGCCGTAGTAGGGCGGAAGAAACCCCGCGGTGGTTTCGCGGCCCCGTGGTGGTCTTCCGAACTCTTCGATAATTTTAAATTTAATATTTTAAATAATGTAACGTAGCGATTGAAAATTAATGTGATTGAAAATTGTTATTTTTGTGATGTGACGCAATGATGAGATGAAAATTTTCTGCTGATCGATCAAGGTGAACAATGTATGAGATGAAGTTAAAATAAAGAAAAATAAAAAACTCAAGTTTAATTTTTTTTTAAACTCTCTCTATACTATTGAATATCTATGATATTGAACATTTTCAAAGCCTATTTGATTTTAAAATGTTTTTCAAAGGATTTTATTTTTCTATGGTTTTAAAATATTTCTAAGTATTCTGTAGTTTTGAATATTTTCAAAGACTATTTGACTTTAAAATGATTTTCAAATGATTTTATTTTCTATGGTTTCAAAATATTTCAAAGTATTCTATAGTTTTGAATATTTTCAAAAACTATTAGATTTTAAAATGAATTTATTTTTTTTTTAATTTTCTATGGTTTCAAAATATTTCTAAGTATTCTATAGTTTTGAATATTTTCAAAGACTATTTGATTTTAAAATGATTTTTAAATTATTTTATTTTTCTATAGTTTCAAAATATTTATAAGTATTCTATAGTTTTGAATATTTTCAAAGACTATTTGATTTTAAAATTCCCGTACTTTTTCTGGTTTAAATGACGTGTCGCAACCTTAAATCAGTGCATATCCTATCAATGCTCTTTGTAAGCTAAATATCTTACAGCCAACCACTTATTTTCAACTTACGAAAATGTTACATCTGCATGCCGAAATGTCCTTCGTTGCTCACTCCTGATGGCGAAACTGCTTTTCAAAATCAATATTCAAAATCAATATTCTACCTGTACATGGTTTATGCGTCTTTCAGTATTTTTTTATTGAATTTCAGGTTTTTCACGCAAATTAACTAAACTATTCGAGATTACAAGTTTCTAATAGTGGTCCCTTCAGAAAATATTTTCAATTGTTTTACGCTTATTGGAGACGATCTATTTTTTATATAATGAGCATCGTATCGATCGAATCTTGGGGTTTAAAACTATCTCATTTTCTTATATCGCGGACTGAAAACAACATTGCTTTCTCATGTCTTCAGACTGAAATTTCACGCTGATTCTATGGCGTTTCTCAAAAAATGAAATATGTTTTCTTACGCTTCCCCATTAACTAAAATACATGTAGAGTATTATAATAAGTTATAACAAAGATGGCATAAATATCCATTAATAAAAAACAAATATAAAAAATAAAATACTTACTGCTGTTTGCTTTCTTGTGACGATGCGTGACGACGCGGTACTGCGGTGTAGAAGAATAAAATATTACGTGAGCGGGAACTGATAAGAGCTAACCGAAAAAGACGTGCTCCCGCTTTCAATAGCAGCAGGGAAGTGAATCTATTTCATAGCGCGCCTGTGTATTTATTAACGCGGCCAGCCCATACAAAAAATGTATTGAGAATCTGATACCTGATTTTCTGGGATTTATTGTATAAAATCCTATTACAATCATTGAAATTTAAATAGCTTATAGTGAAGATATGTCATTTAACTTTCTTTTATAATAATTTGTAATTCAAATTAGTTATTATTTTCCCAGTGAGGACTAAAACCCCGCGCCCATGTTTGTATATTTTCTCGGGTGTTTTTATAAAAAACTACGCAAACTATTGCCAAATTTATTAGCTCACCTTATAAATGACTTATTGATAAAAACGAGTGTTTTTTGTCACTGCTTTTATTAGCGTAGTTTTAGCGGAATAACTAAAACGCTAGACCCTAATTTGAGAAATTTCGTACAGCACCCTCTTAAAGGAATTTTTTCTTGACGTGCATAATTTTATATTTTTCATCGCTATTCTGTTACTATATGTTGGGCTAGTAATCGACAGTATCTTAGGTCAATTTTCTTCAAAATGGCGCAACCGCGGACACTAAATGCGGTAGTCGCGCTGTTATCTTTTATTGACCTGTGTAATACAATTCCATCGTAGTGTGAATTCAGTTTAATACAATGAGAGTCAATTGCTACGGGCGAACCCGTCACTCCCGGGAGTTATAAAGACAATTGTCATTCTGTCTATTGTGGATGAACTCAAAGAGTTTGTATGATTTCCATTCAATTTCAAAATAACATAGTGTCCACAAAATAAGTAGGTACACCAAACAAGGCGATCCATAGCGGATATGATAGATGCCCGACAAATGAAAACAACCTTTGGCCAGAGACACCTGATAAGTATAGGCCCCAGGGCATACAACGAATACAATAGGGACCAATTCAAAAAACGATCTCATAGGTGGCCGATGAATGAAGGTCGGCATGTTAGCCACCGATTTTTTGACCCTATTATGTAGATTGTTTTTATGTATTATTTTTAATATTTTTTATATCGCGTTGTTTAGTTTTTATTTTTTTTATTTATATTAATTCGATTACATTCCAAATTATATCATAACTAGTAACATACACATTTTATGCATAATTGTATGCTCCGACTATTTCAATCAGATTTTTTGACTATTTATTACAATACTGTTTTCCATCCATAATTATTTAAATTTGATTTTTTCACTATTTATTGCAATTCCTAATTATTATTTACTTTTTGACTTGTTATTGAAATTCCTCTACTATTTATTTTATTATGTGTTTTATGATAGGTATTTAAAAATTATTATTTGCAGACTGACAGACTGACGACGCATTGATAGACCTAGTTTTTAGATTAATGAGTAATTTCAACTTACATTGTTTATTACCTGTTAAATTAGTTAAATTCCAAAATTGAAATACCTAATATTATTAGTTACTATTACTTTTTTTTACTTTTGTAGTTTGAAGTATGCACACGCCACTATTTTCTTGGTACGCTCGCCTTAGTACGGCCCTAGGCCTAGTTAGGCAGCGTTGATCTATAGAAGGACTGGGCTGCGGTACTCTCTTTTTTGCTACTTTTTACAAAGTAGCCTCTAATGGTAATGTTATATATAATGTACTGTATTTTAAAAAAATGCGCATTTCTTTAATTAAATTAAATAAAATTTAAACTGATTTCTTTAAATAATAAATCACTCGGAAAATTGAAGCTTTTTAAATTATTGATTTTATAACACACACTTTATAACATATAGTGGTTGTAGAATGGTTTTAGCACAACCACCCCATTTTAATACTGTAATATATAACCGTTTCACAAAGAGCAAAATAATTCATTTTGCGCGTATCTAGATCCAAAATCTTCCTGAACTCTCAAAAATAAAACTAACTGACTTATCTCGTTTAATTAAAAGCCTACGTGATCTCCTCAACTTAGATTCTGTTCAACTGTAAAACCTACGTATTTTATAATTTCCCTTTTGTCTTCGTAGGACACTGGCACTGTCGATTTTCTGAGCATTCGTGAATTATTACTTTATTTTTTTTCTGGTGTCTGAGGTCTAGTTATTATTGGAGATAATGTACAGTGTCTTTTTGACATTGAGCTTAAGCCCTACTTCAACCCACCAAGTCTTAATGGTATCCATTTCTAAATTCGCTGTCAAATGCTTGGTCCAAGCATTGCCCTTTAAAAATAATGACAGTAACATCTGCGTAGATTATTATCGAAATAGTGAGGAGATCACATAGACCATTTATATAATTTAGGATAAGAACTAGAAATGGTAAATAATATTCAGTGAGCCGCTCAAGCTTTTTAACCGACTTCAAAAAAGGAGGAGGTTATGAATTCGGTTGTATCTTTTTTTTTTGTAATGTTTGTTTCATCAGAACTCTGCCATTTATAAACCGTTTTGGAAAATTCTTTTTTTATTTAAAATTATATACATACAGATTGGTCCCATTTTTATCAAAATTCTGGTTTGATAATGGGATCCATGAGGAATTGAGGGAACTCCTCCAATATTATCATATGAAATAGGAAATTTACATTTTGGACAATGCATTTTTTATGGTAAGCATGACCCGATTCTACACCCTGGGTTGGCTCCAGACGAGGGGACTCCTCAACGGTCAACAGCAGGGAGACACGAAATTTTGTATATGCATTAAATTACGACAGCCCGTCCTGAGTTTCTCCAAAACAGGACTGCGGCAACTTGGGTTGTCGACTACAACGGGCGAGCCCGTCACCACAGGAAGTTTTAACGATTAGTCGTTCTATCTCCCTGGAGAGAGCGTAGAAGACTTGGGACATAACAATCCACCATCTAGCTACGTCACAAGCCCGTAAGAGGCCAACGCCTTAACCGCGAGTAGCAAGGAGTATTACGCGGCGGGCTTGCACTCACGCCCTTACTTCCAATTGTGACCAGATTACTCCGGTCTCTCGATTGGTTTCGAGTTCGAAGTCGCTTGCGCGGTCCTCTCCCTTTCGAAGCGGTGAAACGGTGTATACCGAATCTATCGCGGACCACAGCGTCCTTTGCCCGGCTGTTCACCCAGGATCGGATGGCCGATGGTCGTTTCAAGAGCAGTCGCCGTAAGGTCCGCAACCACCCCCGCTCTATAGGAAACAGTACTGCTTCCAGACTCCCTTGACTGTTAGTCAGAGTTGGGAGCTAATGGGCCCTAATGGGCCCATGCTGTTAGGAGCTAATGGGCCCATGCTGGGTTGGCCACGAAGACCCATGTGTTCAGGGTCGGTCACACTCACGGGTCAACATCCATCCGACGGCCTCCACGTACGGGGCGCGAACCTGGGTAGGACTCTGGCCGTGGTCAGTTTTTCTTGGGAATCAAACCTCTGGCGCTCCTGGACGGTCTGCGCACCGTGCGGCGCAAGCCAATCGATTGTGCACTCCGACTAACAGTCGGAGGAGTCTGGAAGCTGTATTGTTTCCTATAGAGCGGGGGTGGTTGCGTACCTTACAGCGACTGCTCTTGAATTGACCATTGGCCATCCGATCCCGGGTAAGAGGCGTGCAAAGGACGCCATGGTCCGCGATAGATTCGGTATACACCGTTTCACCGCTTCGAAAGGGAGAGGACCGCGCAAGCGACCTCGAACTCGGAACCAATCGAGAGTCCGGAGAAATCTGGACACAATTGGTAGTAAGGGCGCGAGTGTCGCCCGCCAGGTAGCATTCCTGGCTATCTCGCGGTAAGGCGTTGGTCTCTTACGGGTTGTGGCGTAGCTAGAAGCTGGATTGTTTTGTCCAAAGTCTTCTACGCTCACTGCAGGTCGATAGAACGACTAATCGTTAAAACTTCCTGTGGTGACGGGCTCGCCCGTTGTAGTCGATAACTAAAGTTGTTAGTCAGAGCGCACAATCGACTGGCTTACTGCGGCACCCAGTATTGGCTTCCAACGAGGGAACTCCTCAACGGTCAACAGCACAGACACAAAATTTTGTATACGCATTCTATTATGATAGCCCGTTCTAAGTAATACCATGAACATGGCTGCTGCACTTACAAAAAATGTTGGAGTCGGTTTTTTTGTTAAAATATTGTATATTAGTTAGCGAAACGCTCGACTCGCACATTCTACATTTTTATAGCGCTCCTCGCCGGTTATATTCAACTGCTTTAATTTCCTTGGCGCGCTGGTAGTAAATATTGCTTTAGTTTAAGCAAAGAAAGCCATTTTGTATTTTTTGCTATTTCAATGCCATACCAAGAACGACTACCAAGAACGGTTTATTTTGCAGGGAATTTGTGGTAAAATATAGTTAAATTTAAAATCTACCATAACGAGAAGGGGCTTGTTATTAGCCAACATGTTACTTTCTGAAACTAAAAATTACTTTAGCAGCATCTGAAGCTGCCTAGACAATAAATGATCTGTTACTCCAGGGAGTTTTAACGACATCAGGTCATTTTATCTCCCATGGAGTGAACGTGAAGACTTGGCGGACAAGACAGTCCTCTGTCTATCTCCACTGACGACGCCGCAGAGTCCAACGCCTTACCACGAAGCATTGCTAAATGAACCACGGGGACCGTCTTCACCAGATTTAGCCGGATGTTTTCCTCCTTCAGTCTAATTGTATTTACAGTCATTGTGATCTTTGCCCCGCCAATATAACACGGAATCGGGTGGCCAACGGTTTGTTTTAACAGAAGCTGACGTCAGGTTAACACCCCCCCCCCCCCCCGATGCTTATGAAACGTATAAGACCATATTAAATCCAACCACGGGTTATACGCCTGAGTGTACAGTCGATTCGTTAATGCCGCACGTTGTTTTGATGAAGCGCGATGAAGTTTCCCCTAGAGAAACCGTTTCCACCTGTGCACTATACAGCCATGACAGGGGAAGTAGTGTCTTTTCAGGTTAGTCCTTCATCGATGAGGCTACCGGCTGGAACTTAAACCGAGCGTTTAGCCGACCCAAGTAACGAGCAAGTCATATGACCCAAGCTGCACGGGACCGTTAACTGCCAAACCGTTAGCTGCTAATCGGGGGGGGGGGGGGGTTCAGACAGAGGCGACGTGGCGCGGACGGGGTTCGGACGCGACGTGACCAAAGTGTACATAAGAGGCATTCAGTCGCTCAGTCATCGCAAAACCGTGCAAAGTGGATTCATTCCTATGCATTAACCTCTATCTCTATACATTTTCACGCACTTATTTATAAATCACATATAAATAAAGTCACGTGCGCCCAAAAGTGGTGTTTTCTATGAGAAACTTTATAATTGCGCCGCAATTATCTTTGCGGGCTCACTTTTTGAATAAGTTGCGCCGCAAAGATAAATTACGGCGCAATTTATCTTTGGGGCGCACTTTTTGAATTTGGAACATCTTAGTCTTCAGCGCCGAAGAAATCGAACGCAAATATTGTTTGAATAAAGACTGGCTGGTACGAGGGCCCCTAGTCACGCCGCCGGCTGAATAAAAAAAAAACAAATGAAATTAAAAAGCGCGAACGTCAATTGTTTTTGTCGCCCACGTTTTCGCCAATGCATTGTAAGAAATTCATGGTTTTGTTTTGAAAAATGAGTTCATCAAGTGACAGTGAAAGTATAGATTTATCTCCTGAAAGCATTAGAACTGAGGCAAGAAATGTGATTGATTATAAAATATTATTACAATTACATATGATATTACAATAAAAAATGAGGCACCTTTTATTTTCTCATAGAGGGTGATGAAAAGTAGAGTGTATCACTCGGGCGCAAAATATTTTTGGCTCGGGCGCTTTTTTGAATCCCTCGCTACGTTCAAGATTCTACTAAAGAATCCCTCGCTACGCTCGGGATTCTACGCTCGGGATTGTAATGTTGAATTCCATATCGTCATCCATTTTCGCTCGAGGTCCGACGCCACTCGTCGCTTCGGCGCGTCGTATATTATCGTATATTACTTTTTCAGCCCACCAACCGACCAACTAGAGCTGTCAACTACAACTGGCGAACCCATCACCTCAGGAAGTTTTAACGATGTTACATCGTTCTTTCTCCCGTGAGGCGATCGGAAACGACTTGGGACGATAACAGTCTACTGTATAGTTACGCCACTCGCTCTTTAGAGGCCAACGCCTTATGGTGAGGCACCGGGAAAGGTACCCAGCTGCAGCCTCGCCCCCTGACTACCAGTTTTGAAAGGATATCTCCATCTAGAATTAACCATCAGGATACCTCCTACCTCGTGACTAGTTACGGAATCGATGTCGCTTGCGCGCTCCTCTCCCTTACGTAGCGGTGATACGCCGTCTACCGAATCTATCGCTGACCACTGCATCATTTGCCTAGCTCTTCACCCGGTATCGGGTAGCTGAATGGTCGTTTCAAGAGCAGTTGCCGTAAGGTTTACCAACTACCACCGCTTTACAGGAAACAATACTGTTTTCAGACTCCCCCGGCCAGAATGAAAAATCGATGACCTGACGCCTCACGGTTCGCAAATCGTCCAGGAGCGCCCTAGGTTGACTCCTAGGGGAGACTGGCCTGCAGGCGAAAGTCCTCCCCGGGCTCGCACTTCTGTTTAAAGGCCGCCGGATGGGTGTAGACCCGTGCGTTTTTCCGACCCTATACACATGGGTTTTAGTGGCCGAACTGCAACACTGCTCATTAGCTCCCGACCAGGAGGGAAAGTATTGCGATCGCACTAAAATATTGTTTTAGTAGTTACAGACTTGACGAACTACTGACGAATTATAGGACTTACAGACGTCAAGACGTTTGGTATACAGATTCCTTACTAGGTCTAAATAACATTATGACATTTTGGTTGAAATATCTCATATACAAGCTACACTAATAATATTTAAATTACGCCATATATGTAGTTTATTGAAATACTAACACCTCGGGTAGCGCGGTTCGTTTCTGGGCTAAGGGCCAACAGATGAAACGGAACCTTAACGGGTTCGTACGCCGACCGTGAGAGGGCTATCGTTATTTAATTAATGAAATTTATATTGAATATCTAAATATCTAAATTGTATTATGTTATGTTATATTATATTATTTATATTATATTATCCTAAATTATATGACGTATTGTTTTTTTTATGAGACGAAAGAAAGACGGCAGGCAAGGCGTACAGGCTCAGCAAATACCACAGAACTTTGTATCCATCACCCCAACACAGGCGTATACCTAGTGGGGTGATGTAATCCTGACAAGTAATGCCCTTTCGCGATTTTTATAATATGTTTTTTTTTAATGTTGTAAAAAAATGAACGCAATCTATTTTATGTAACTATAAAAAATAGGATAAAGTATAAATAAATAAAAATAAATATAAATGTATATAAAATCAATCCTTGGCTACTTTCCGGAAATGTCTTGGAGTGACACAGCCAATTTTTAGTTAATTAACAACCCGCGCAATTCGCTGTCAAATTAGTTCTTGATTGTAGGCGAAATGGCGGATCCGTCCAGTTCGGGGACGTGCGCCGCGTTGCTCTATTAAAATTAATTTGCAAACTCGTCCACTGGCCTGCGGCCGCTCTCAGTAATTGCAAAATTCCGCTCCGAACTCCGGTGCATCACAGCCTTTCCCCGCGGGTCCGATAGTCGAAATCAAAGACCTCACTAATATCACGTCTAGAAATAAATATATAAAATTAGATACTCCAGATAGGAATCGGTATAACCCTCTTTTGATGTTTTTCCTCCACGGATTGTACGGTGTTGTTCACTCAAATTCAGTTTAACTTAACTTTTTTTTAATGAAAATTTAAATGGGAACCTTCTGACGGGAACCATTGTATCAAGAGGCGAGAACATTACGTTATTTTCCTAGTTTTTTAAAATCAAGTTATTTAATTGTTAGGTTTTTATTTTATTTATCCATTATAATTTGAAATAGCAGCCGGGCCTCCGCTGCTATTTTCATCCAACAGCGGACGAAAAGGCAAGCTAGCTTGTACCAGCGTTGCCACATGTACAATTTAGGTCCTTTTTACATGACTGACCAACAAAAAAGGAGTATAATGTGTTCAGGGTTCGTCTATGTATGTTTTCCTTTAGGTAATTTATTTCACCATAACTTGTGAACGCTTGAACTGATTTAGAAATATGTGGTATTTTTATAATCGCTATGTCATCCCAAGATGGTACCTTAACTGTCTAAATATAAAGTAAATAGTTGTCTAAATATCCAAATCTTCGAATATTATTAAATTAACATGAAAATATCGTGTCTAATGTCAAATGATTGGTCTAATTTGATACATTCTGAAAATATATATGTATTGCGGAACATCTTAGATTTCAATACGCTAAGAAGTATCTATGTACTTTGCTGTCTGCGAATCGATTTTCGATATGGCATCGTAACTTGGGGCTGTGCGGCAAAAACGCTTCTGGCCACCCTTTACAAAGCGCAAAAGGCTTTACTGAGGGTGAACAATAAAAAAACCCAAACGTATTCTTCCGAAGACCTTTTCCGAGATTATAGAGTGTTGAGTGTGAGAAAAATGTTTGTGCTAGTAACTCTCACTAAATTCCAGAGTGAGTTAGGAGAACAGAAAAACAGCCAGCAATCTCGTGTGACAAGAAGATCGAAACAAACAAATTTTGCAATATCACTCAGGAGATCCGCTTTTGGCCAATACAGTTTCTCATATCTTGCACCCAAATTTTACAATTGCCTACCACCAAACGTTAAAGACATAAAAATTCCATATACATTTAAAAATAGCGTGAGTGCCTACCTCTTAAATTGTACAAATGCAGATATTAAACACCTTATTAGATAGATATTGAATCTTTATAATAAAAACATAATAGTACATGTAGTAATATAAATTGATGATTTCTAAATATAATTTTATTTTTATTTTTGTGAATTTATTTTGTATATTTTTAATACATATTAATACTTATAATTACATATATAAATACATATTAATTTCTATCATGTTTTAAAATAAAATAATAGGTTATTGAAAATTTTCATGACATTTTCTTATGAATTTTTAATTAGGTAATTAAGATATTTCTGTTACATTCTTTATGATAATGTTTCTTTATATAAATACTAGATGACCCGGTGAACTTCGTACCACCTACAATTGATTTGTTTGTAACTCTTCATAAGCGTTTATTGATTATATCAAGCTTCCAAATCCAATTCATTGAAATCTATAATATGGCCGAATCGTGTATGGTTTGAGTTTCGTTCGGTGATTAAATGACAATCGTTTTATAATTAAAATAAATTCAATGTATTTAATTTACATGATAAAATAATAATGCTTCTTCGACTTTTCCGACTTTTTTGCATTTTTCGACTTTTTGGACTTTTCCGACTTTTCGACTTTTCGACTTTTCCAATTTTTTCGACTTTTTCTACGTTTTCGACTTTTCCAACTTTTTTGACTTTTTTGACTTTTTTGACTTTTTTGACTTTTTGAAATTTTACACAAACGCACGCAATGAATAACAGTTATGAATGGCGCAGCTGTCAAACAATAGGATCGCCGCGAACGCCATCTATTGAAAGGGGCTTATTTCCTAAAAAGACCAATTTCGATATTTTCGATTTTCAGTTGTTTCTTTTAATTTTTCCTAAATATTTTTTTTTAAACCACCCCTGAATCAAGACAAACAAAACAAAAGAATAATCATTCAAATCGGTCGAGTCATTTTCGAGATCTTGCGAGACTAACGCAAGGCGATTCATTTTTATTTATATGATATAAGAAGATAGATAGAATAATACATTATGGAAAAAAGATCGTAGGTGATATACATGAAACTGCTGAAAGGACACTCGAAAAAAAGTGTAAAGGACAGTAAGCGAAAAAATCAGGTCATGGAAGGAATTAAAAGTAGGTACCACTTGTATAACATGCCTTGAACACAACCGATATGACGACGACGTTTAGCCCCTCATATTTGTTCTTCGGAGGAGAAGTCTTAATCGATGGACGATTCCATGTTTACGGTGAAAACGGATTAAGTATAGCGTGGGTGGTACGGTATAGCTACGACCATATTTCATATCAAAGAAAGCGTATTTTTTCTCAAGAAAATTAGCCCCTAGATCTTTGTAATGCAAAGTTGCAGGTAATAAACAAAATGTTAACAAAAATAACTGAGTTATTTTTTTTAATAAGTGCATCAGCCATGTCATGGTGAAAGGTAGAACAGGCTATTATTATTAAATGCGTATACAAAATTTCGAGTCTGTGCTGTTGACCGTTGAGGAGTTCCCTCGTTGAAAGCCATCCCTGGGCGCCGCAGTCCTGTCTTGATGAAACTTAGATCGGGCTGTCATAATTGAATGCATATACACAATTTCGTGACTGTGCTGTTGACCGCTGAGGAGTCCCCTCGTCGGGAGCTAATCCTGGGTATAGAATCAGGGCATGCTTCCTATATAAAATGCATTGTCATCGGAGCTGAACCAACATGTAAATTTTCAACTTCATATGTTAATATTTGAGGAGTTCCTTCAATTCCTCATGGATCACATCATCAGAACAAAATTTTGATAAAGATGTGACGAATCTATATATAATCTACGCAATAAACAGCCGCGATATCTTTACTCGATTATGACGTGGTCCCGTAACCGGCATGTCCATTCAACACGGGCACGTGAACAACTTGCTATAATACCCAAGCACAAAACTACACATTTCCAGTGCAGCTTTTCGTATTATTCTGCGGTTGTATGGAAACGGTTGGGAATGGCTTTGCGATCGAAATCAATTGCAGTATTTAAGGACCACTTTAAAAGTTTATTATTTAAGGAAGATATTTAGATGTCATAATTTGATTTTATTTTAAAATAACTATTGCTAATTGGATTATTACTATTGTCTTCGTTTATTTATTAATTTGTGACCTGATTATTTAATGTTAAATATTTTGATTTTGATTATTTTTGATTTATTATATGTAGATTATTATAAATTTATGTAATTACGTTATTTTCTTTTAATATCATTTGATGTTAAATATCTTGATTTTGATTATTTCGATTTGTGTATTTATTTGATTATGATTATTTGGATTTTTTGTTTTAAGATTTATTTGATTTGGTTATTTTATTTTAAAAATCATATACCTATGTATCAATAATTAATAGGTTTGTCCTGAAAACCAGGATAAGAGATATCCTGAGGATACCCCTAATTTGCAGCGTTTGTAGCTTTATTTCATAGTCTTTGTCTATTTATAGTTTTAATTTTTAATCTGTGTGTTCTTGTTTTTTTTGTATATGTTTTTCATAACAGCTGCAAATAAATAAATAAATAAATAAATAAATAAATAAATCTGGAAGTACATCCTTTCAAATAAAAAGAATTTTCCAAAGCAATTCATAAATGACGGATTTCTGAGGTCCCAAACATTTAAAGAAAAATACGATCGAATTTATAACCTCCTCCTTTTTTTAAAGTCGGTTAAAAATAAATCGGCTGTGGTCTACGATCTATAGGACCTGACAGGAAAACGAAAAGAGCTTTATCATTTGAAGGGCATGTTCACAGCAGACTAAGATGTTAAAATTTCAAATCCACACCATAGCAAAGAAGAGGAAGAAATCAAGGATCACACTCATGAAAGCAAAAATGAGAAATATTGTAAAGCGGACTAACACGGTTATCATAGCATATTGCAAAGGATAAATAGGTCAATAATTTATCAAAAGAAATACACACAAAATCAAATAATTTAAAATGTGTGTATAAGGTAAACTTAGTAATATAAATCCACAACATGACAACTCTACAGTTGTGGTAGAAAATTCCCACGCCCACACAACTTCTAACCTCTGCCTTAGAGCTGTCTGTAAATATGATGTCCAAGCCAGGGGACCGGGACGATATAAGGTCAGAATATACTACATTATTTAGGGTGGGGACTGCCCTACTGGTTTTTTCATCAAAACTGTTTGAGGGATGATGTGCGAAGTAGTAAGTCTGTCGGAGAAGGGAAGGTGAAAGTCTAGCTACTGATCTCTCCGCACCGTAATCGATTTCCGGATCGTAATGGAATGCCGCTTGTTCCAGGTTGACAGGAACACTGCGACGGCGCAATCGGTCATATTGATTTTGTCGTGATTGCTGGCGTTGTGTATGTTGTGCACGAAATTGTTGCATTCTCAATGTATTCGCTTGTCGTTCATTTTCAGTCGCTCTCAAACATAATTCCGACAATGCCAATAGGACTATTTTCATTATCCGTCGCTCGCTGGTCATCAGTGCGGCTTGCACGTGAAGTAGATCGCCGCGCATTTGACTGACTTCGACGACCTATGTTACCTATTCTCCTCGGCATTATAATGAACACTGTAAAAAGACACGGAATTGTTTTCAGTCACTCAAATCTGTCGAACATTCCTTGAGAACTTAACAATATTGAAATCCTCAGACTAAGGCCAAATTTGTAGTTATGTATAAGCCTGCAAAGTCTATTTACCTTTATATAATGGCTGATCAAAGTGAACAAATCTATTCTCCAATCCCACCACCTTTTTTAAAAGAAAAAACGACGTTAAATGTAATAACAATTTCACACAGTCGCGCGGAATGAATTATGAATGGCGTAGCTGTCAAACAATAGAATCTATTGTTAGAAAATATAGAGAGCGCCATCTATTGACAGAAATACGAAGTGGCCATCCCTAGAAGTACTAATTTCGATTTTTTTGATTTTTTAGCTGTTCCTTTGGGTTTTTTCTAAATATTTTTTTTTGTAAACCACCCCTGAATCAAGCCAAACAATATAAAAGAAATATAATTTAAATCGGTCGTGTCGTTTCCGAGATCCTGCGAGACTAACGCACGGCGATTCATTTTTATATATAAGAAGATAATATTATGGATTTCCTAGGATAATTTAAATAAATTGTCTACCTTGGAACAGGCGGCAGCCTAGTTAGGTTAAGACTTTTGTATATTGAATCTACTCATAAATTGAAATCAATAAATAATTTGTAATTTGTAATTTATTTAAATACATAAATATATAAAACACAAATAATTCATATAAAACCGTAATAAAAATAATTACAAATACAGTAGTTTACTTTTTGTAACTGCAGTTATGTTTTTTACAAGCTTTTATTTACTTTACAATGTATGTTAGTTAGTCTTGCAAGCTGAATTAGAACCAACCCTGGGTGCAGCAGCCATGTCATAGTGAAACTTAGGAGCAAGCCACAAACAACGGACGTAAGACTTGGTCACGTCGCGGACGCGAAGTCCGTTTAAAGAACTTTCATACAAAATGTATGGAAAAGACGCGACGCAAAACACACAGAAAAGACGGGGCCGCAGACACGTTTCTTCCCGTCTGCACCCTGTCCGAGTCTTACGTCAGTTGTGTGTGCGAGGGACCACCCCTCACAAGACTCCAAATTATTCGATGTGAGGTGGTGGTGTCAACTTACGAGTTATCTCCGTATTTAAAAGGCGGTTATGATGAAGCTGAAAATATTTATTGATTGAATCGATTGAATATTGCCAGTTATAAGGCTTGCCGAATTACCGAGTACCCGGGTTACTTTATCGAGACGCGAGGGTTGCGCGACGGCGGTTATGTAGGAAAGTGGATGAGGATTGTATGTGTGCTCCTAGTATCATGTACTGGGCACGGCTCGAGTCTGTGGGATTACAGACTGATGCTTCGAGACTCAGGGAAAATGAGGAAAGGAAACCAAGGAGCTGGATCCGTTGAGCACCTCGTAGAGGGGTACCGGATATGCCGTCGCAACCTCGGGGACTGATAATTTGGTTGCTTTTTGGCCGGTTTATATAGGCCTTGCAATGATGCAATTTGAAATATTCTGAGTAAAAAAGTTGTTTCATCGTGCTGATTCATAGCTGCACGAGTCAAAATAGCTAAATTGTGTCAGTGGATTTCACTGGAAATCGATGCATTTGTTGATCCTATGTTGTTGCCTTAAGGTCCGTTACATGTGTAGCTTGCATCTAAGTTTCACTATGACATGGCTGCTACACCCAGGGTTGGTTCGGGACAGAGAATTCTAATATGAGCTTGTTTTTTAAAATAGGTTTTCTATTAACGTAATATTCCTTTTAATAAATTTACTTGTTTTAAAATTATTTAGACTGCAGTACGATTTCCTCGGAATATTACTGGCAACGTGGCGTGTATTTTCCGTCAGGCCGATGCTGTATAAACATATCAATATATCAAATATATCAGAATATATAATTATTTGTTAAAAAAAAGTCTTTTGTAAGATCGCGGTTGGTGACATTCTTTCCAGCCTTTTAGAATGAAGTTACTCGGCCCGATTGCGTTTCTTAGTGAACTTTTTTTTTATTTTTAAGCTATTGCATAGCTTTTATCGCGGGCCTAGGCCAGCGCGGCGACCGAATGAAGAAATTTCTTAACGAAAATTAATGATTTTAAACTGATAATTACGTCTAAACGAGTACTGCTTACGATTCGAAAAAAATATATGTTAAACAAGAACATTTTCCTAATATTCTTAGCTATGAATATTTTAGATTTTGTTTATATTACATAGTGTAATTAATTTGTGAAATTAGGTCTAACCGAACACAAAAAGACTACTACGCAAATACTATCTGGCGTATTATTATGAAACCTGCACCATTTTAAAGATAATTTAATTATCTATCTTTTTATCTACGATTTTTTTCGAATAATCCGGTTTTTTTGCTTTATAGAATAAAAAATTCGTGAGCGGCGCTCTATCGGAAGACGTTTAAATTATTCCGAAGCATATGCTTCCGCAGCCGCAAATGATTCGGAATAATTTCAACGTTTTCCGATAGAGCGCAGTTATCTGATATCAGAAAACATAAAATAAATAAATAATTATAATTGCATAAGTTGTTAAAAATGCTATGCAATAGCTTTACCACGGCAGTCCCCGAGTGCCACACGTATGTTTTAAGCTATTGCATAGCTTTTATCGCGGGCCTAGGCCAGCGCGCCGACCGAATGAAGAAATTTCTTAACGAAAATTAATGATTTTAAACTGATAATTACGTCTAAACGAGTACTGCTTACGATTCGAAAAAAATATATGTTAAACAAGAACATTTTCCTATTATTCTAAGCTTTGAATATTTTAGATTTTGTTTATATTGCATAGTGTAATTAATTTGTGAAATTAGGTCTAACCGAACACAAAAACGACTACTACGCAAATACTATCTGGCGTATTATTATGAAACCTGCACCATTTCAAAGATAATTTAATTATCTATCTTTTTATCTGCGATATTTTTCGAATAATACGGTTTTTTTGCTTTATCGAATAAAAAATTCGTGCGCGGCGCTCTATCGGAAGAAGTTTAAATTATTCTGAATCATTTGCTACCGCAGCCGCAAATGATTCGGAATAATTTCAACGTTTTCCGATAGAGCGCAGTTATCTGATATCAGAAAAATTAAAATAAATAAATAATTATAATTGCATAAGTTGTTAAAAATGCTATGCAATAGCTTTACCGCGGCAGTCCCCGAGTGACACACGTATTTTTTTTTCATTTTATAAAACTATCCAATACAATAAAATTGATTTTGCAAAGCAGGTAAGATTACATTTGTATGGATTTGATCACCCCACTAGATTGTATATATGTTCTGGGGTGATAGTATTTAAGACTTCACTTGAATCATAAAGACTTTTTTTTTCTTATTCATTCCGATCGCTCATTCATTCTTATAAATTTTAAGGTTAATATAAATATATAAATGTCTATATAAATAAAGAACTAATAACAAATAGAGAAAATGAAAATATTTATGTTTATAGATAAGTAAAATAAATAAATATATAGATTAATATATAACTAAATTGACCAATACATTAAGTATCCTGAAAAGGTTTCTTACTATGCACATAAAAAATTGTAAACTTAATTAATTAATATAATATTATCAATTTATTTTAAACATAATTAACCGAAATATATTTCTTATCAAGTATCAGGTGACAGAATATGGACGGAAGTTTGATTCCTCAAATTATCGACCGATATCAGTACCTAATGCTTTAGCCAAAATTTTGGAAAAATTGTAATTACACAACTCTGTAATCACCTAGAAACCAATCACATGCCATCCGAAAACCAATACGGCTTCAGATCCAAAATGGAAACACAAGATGAAGTACTAAAAATGACGGAGCATATCAGTAGGTACTGGAACTAAATCTCGAAATTAGTTATCGCGAACGAGACAGACCAATGCGTCAGAAAGGAATTTAAATTAACGATTGCCGATTTCCCCCGAAAACTATCTGTCGGACTTACAGCCATCCCATTAAGTTTAAACACATATTGCGCGTTCTTAGATTCAGCAGCTTCATTTTCGGTGGGTAGTTTTAATGGGGAAAGTTGCAACTGTTCATTTCATATCCCGCTCTAACGTATCACCCTGTCTCGTTCACATAAACTAATTTCCGATTTTAGTTCACAAAGAAACGCAATTGAGCGTACTTTGTTCTTACCTACTAGGACAATCGCACCGTCGTAACGCCCCTTCAATTGCGATCAACTCGATAAAAAATGAGAAACCGTGTTCTGCGTCGGGAGTAGTCGGGATTGGTCGGGAGTAGTCGGAACGGGCGCACCTTGCACGTCCGCGCCCGCAAACTTCTGAAAATATCGCCGGCGCGTGTTGCAGATAGCTAACGACGCGATTACGGCCGGCGGCGCGGCGACGCGCGCGTCAGCCTGACTCAACTGGGTAGTCACCTATTCGCCCAAATGCGCGCATAACCCTGGCCCACGTGGGAATGCTCAAATACTAGATCAAGAACTAGATTCGTGAAAGAGGAGTATTTCAATACCTCATCTCTACCGGGATCCAGTAAGGCAAACACTTTTAAATGAATTTAGAACCCAATAAAATTTATAGTTGGTAGTTTCAAAGAAATTTTCAATCGATGTGTGGTGGAAAATATATTTATGTCTACTTGGTATAGTCGATACAATTACAGTAGGTAGTAGTTATTAAATAAAACACAGAGTTGTTGGATGTTTCTACCAACAACTAATATCTGTCGTATCAAAATATCACAGATCCTCTGGCATCTACAGTTGCTACCATTGAATCTTGTTTTCTCAAAAATTGCCCTTCCCTCAAACCTGTATGATCACCTGCATAACTAGAAAGTCAATAGGTGTGGTCTTTCGATGGAAAACATCTTTTTTTTACTCCCCCGCACCTACACTACCTGCCCTAGGACATGATGGTCATCGATAATGGTGCACACGTAGCTTGCGTAGCACTCGTAGCAAGCGTAGAAGCGTAGCATGTAGTCGCGCTACAATACACATTGTGATTTCTTCCGAAGCTAATCCAGTGGTTATCAACCTTATTTCGCTAATCTTCTCATTTTTACCCTGGGGTGGACGGAGATCAAAAGGTTGTGTGGATCCCTTTATATTGTTGTATTTAATAATGATTGTAATAAAGTAGCTAATTAACCAGTATGGAGTTAAATTTCCTAGTTCCCCGAATTACGACACTGCATCACTCACTATATACCTAGTAAATTTATATTAATAATACAAACTTTGTATGCCTGAAATAATCATTCATTACTTCAATAGCTTAGGGAATGCTTATTTTTCTAATTTTATTATTATTTGAGGATTTTGATGATGCAGGGCTACTTTACATGGTATAAGTCGTTTTCTCCGCAGGAGTCAGATACAATTTTCACATCACATTTACGAACAAACATCGTTGTAAATGTCAGCGGTCGTAAATAACTCCCCCGCTCACCAGTCTAAAATAAACCTTTCATCAGATAACAGCTCAGTGTTTTCTACTCTGCGACTCCTCCGGTTACCATCGTTACCTACATCAAATAATGGTATGTACCATTTGACCAACGCTAACCGCACGGCCCCCTGGAGTCGTCATAAAATGATTATTATTTAGAATATTTTGATCAGTATTCATTTGATGTTAATTAAAGGTTATTGTTTTTTTTTTCGATATATCCGAGATGCTTACAAGAAAATTATTATTATTAATAATAATAATAAACGCTTTATTTGAAAAAACAAAAAGGCGAGCTTATTGCCTAAAAGCAATATCTTACAGCTAACCTTAACCTAGTGAAATAACATGTTATGCTGTAAAAATAAACTGATAAATTAAATTTTAAACATTTAAATTCAGCAGGAAAACAAAACAACAAATTTAAGTAAAACATAAACAATAAACCTATAATGACGCAGGGGACGCAAATGGGGGGGGGGGGGGGGGGGGATAGGGAAAAATAAGGAAAAGTTTATGAGCGTGGGTTCAAGTGTTCTTTAAGCCTGCGATTGAAGCAAAACAAACTGGATGCTATCCTTATACGCGTGGGTAAAGCATTCCAGAGACGGGCACCACGTACAGAGAAGGAGTGCGAGAAGAAATCTCTACTGTGACTAGGGATCGAGAGCAATAGGTTGTCTTCAGATCTCAGAGGGCGCCCGTGAGAAGATAGAGGTTTGAACCTACTCATAAGATAGATCGGAGCGGCCCCCTTTAGGATTCTAAAGAGCAAAACTAGGACTCTCGTATCTCTCCTTTCTTGGGTCGTCAGCCAGTGAAGTCTCCTTCTATACTCCGTAATATGGTCAAACTTTCTTAGGTCATAAATAAATCGAATGCAGACATTTTTCAGCCTTTCTACCCTGGTGGCTAGATCTTCTTTGATGTAGAGAAAAGCAACATCAGAATGTTCAAGGAGAGGGGGAGAGTATATTTGCAGATTGTGATTTTGCTTTCGTCGGGGAGAAAATTCTTGAGTTTCTTTATTGCATGAAAGCAACCGAAGCGTTTACGTCTCATCTCCTTGATGTGTGGCTGCCACGAAAGATTTTGGTCGAGGTATACAACAAGATTTTTAACCTGGGAGCTGATTGGGACCTCATCCGCACCTATGCAAATCCTTGGTAAAGAATTCATGTCGATCCTCGAGGTGAAATAGCTGCTTTCGATTATTATAGCTTGAGTCTTGGATGGATTTAGGAGCAAGCCATGGAATTTCGACCAGTCAGATATCATCGCAAGATCAACGTTAACAGAAGCTATAGCCGCGTCAATGTCTTCTGGGCGACAGTGGGAATAGACTTGGACATCGTCGGCATAGAGATGACATTTTGCATTAAAATGACGCTAGATATTGAGTTAATAAATAGTGGAAAAAGAAGCGGGGATAAGACACTACCTTGGGGAACGCCGGCGACTTGTGGTAGAAAATTAGAGAGCTTGTCTTTATATTTGACACACTGACTACCGTTATTCAAAAATGACCGAGACCATTTGATGACGGGTTCGTCGAAATTACAAGATTTTAAACGGGCAAGGAGAATGTCATAGTCGACAGAATTAAAAGCAGAGCTGAAGTCCAGGAGGACGAGAAGAGTAAGTTGGCGATTATCCATGGCTAGTCGAATGTCATCGGTTACCTGTACTAGGGCAGTAGTTGTGCTGTGGTCGGGTCGAAATCTCGACTGAAATGGGTTTAGGAGATTATAGTCAGATACAAAAGTGAGTAGCTGATTGTATTCTAAACGCTCAATTGCCTTAGCCAGTACAGGGAGAATGGAAATTGGCCTGTATTTTTCCGGTGTGTTTGCATTTGAAGATTTTGGAATGGGAATAATGTAAACATTCTTCCAGACAGAGGGCAAGTCGCCAGATGAGAATGAGTAGTTAAAGATGAAGGCAATAACTTCAGCCAGTTCATCAAGTAAAGGGATAAGGAGATGTAAACTTATGCCCTCACAACCTACAGCCTTTAACTTAATGCTAAGTAGTACTTTTTTCACCTCGAAGGTCGACACGAGAGAGAAGTCAAGAGATGGGTAGTCAGGTAAACGCTAACTGTGAATCGTTTCCAGAGTGATATCCTTAAAGCATTATCTACAATTACAGGCGGAGTCGTAAAATAGGCATTTAGAATGTCACTATCTATGCTAGGGTCAGTGTTAGGGTGCGACTTACAGATGCCGAAATTAATATTAGTACAAGAAAAAATGCGAACATATAGAGGAATTACAAGAAAAACACGACTCGTCTCGGCTGCACAGGGATATAATAAGTATGATTGGCTTGAAATTTATCTACACCACATCATCTATTAGAGGAAAATAATCTTCCTTTTTTTGATATAGATAAGAAAAATAATTCGTAGGAGCGGTCCATTTCTTCGCTCGTACACAATTCAAGAATTCTTGTAGAATCTTCAGAATCAGAGGAATATATAATGCATTTTCTTAAAGACCACATACGAAGAGCACAACATAAACCTAAATCTAGCGAAGCTGCTGGATTGCAAGACGCATATATAAAGACATAGAAACCTATAACGGACAACATATTGATTCTCTGGTCCACCTCACGTGCTTAATTTACGACACAGAAGACAATTACTAGAAGACTGGCCAATAACTAGAAGACAGCCTAACATCGCTTTTTGTCTATCTTCCTAATAAACGAAATGCCAAGCTCTGCGAAGAATTTTGGAGAATGATCGTCATAAGCCAAGTCCTGAAAGTACTGATTAGCATATTGATTAGCAATTAGCAATTAGCCAGTAAACAGTTCGAATTTGGATCCTTCGTTGGAACCAGAGAGTATTAGAATACGCTTCCATAATAACCAATTCGTTACTGCGTCTTGGAAATCAGCCTCGACTGGTAGTGGAGGGGGGGGGGGGTTATTGTAAAGAGTAAAAATCACGCATTCAATTAACGTTTTCTTTTTGTCCTTGTAGCTGCTATCATAACAAATATTAAGTTTAAAAATTTTACATTGCACTAAAATTATTGGGCACTTTCTAGCGAGTTCGTTTCTGTTGCGAGTATTTTAACTCTATGTTTAGTCTGTAATGGATGTCTCATCCTTTCAGTCTCGTTTAGTTATTACGGTTTTTTTTCTTCTTAATAACGTACGAAGCCTTTATCTTTTATAAGACAGCAATTCAGCATCGAATTTAACCGACTAATTTACTGGTATAAAAAATCAAGTGCTTAACTTTGTATGGCATATTTTTGAAAGTCGTTGATATTTTGTTATTGATTATCGACCATGGCCTTTTCTTGTCATGTTTAACTTCTTTGACAATTCTATTTTCGAATTCTTCATTTTCTACACGTCATGTTTAAAATAAATTTAATAATTATTGTTTTAAATCGTAAACCTTGTATTATAACTCGTATTTTACTCTGTAACTTGTAAACCACTCCGCTGTCGTCTGGTCCCAAGTCCAGGGTGCGAAAAGAGGAGGGTGGTTAACCTGCCGCGTCGACCAGAATCGGGTAACCGAGAAAACTAGGCAAGAAACCAAAGGATAGTACAATCAATCATTTACGAAATAATGCTACCGCATCTGAGGCAGCCGATGCGCCAGCTCCGGGGACCAGGGATGCTGGTGAGAAGTTGGCAACTGTCCGAAAACCCAAATATTTTACACCGAAATCGGACATTCGAATCGCCGCGTGGAATGTGCGAACGGGGCATCACGTCAGCCAAAAGGAAATCATAGCAATGGAATTAGCGAAATGCAAAATATCGATGGCCGCATTATCGGAATTACGACTCACGGGATCGGGAACAATGACGATTGATCCGCCAATAATCGATGAGACGATGACGCTATTTTATTCCTGAGGCGACAAACGAGAGGCCGGCGTCGGCTCCATGGTCGATCGCCGAGCTGCCGGCAGCGTTATTGCGTTTCAACCGATATCCGAGCGCTTAGAAGTTATTACCATCGATGGAACAATCAAGACCCATATCGTTTCCGTTTACGCGCCAACCGAGATGAGCCCGGATACGAACAAAGATGAACTATACTACCAGCTTCAACACACGCTGGATACGATACCCCGAACCGAATTAATTATACTAGCGGGCCACTTTAATGCACATGTGGGTATAGATCGGACGGGATGGGAAGAAACGATGGGAAGATTTGGGCACGGCGAAATTAACGACAATGGACTACGCCTGTTATCGTTCGCATTGTCGAACATCATGATCGTCGGAAACAGCATAGTTCGTCTTCCCCCAAACATCAACTAACGTGGCGAAATCCGTCCGGAAAAGATTCAGCAATGTTGGACTACATTTTAATCAATTCAAGATTTCGATCAACACTCAAAGACGTACGGGCGATGCGTGGACCCGATTGCGGATCGGATCACTATCTCGTTCGAGCGAAATTACAAATGCGATTACAACGAGCGAAGAAAAAAGCGCCACCACCAGCTAAGAGAAATTGGGCATGTCTACAGGACCCAGCCATTGGACGGAAATTTCAAATCGCGCTATCCAACAAATTCGCAACGCTCGCAATATCAGACGATATCGACTTTGAAGAAATGCAATTATCGGAGTCCCTTGTAAAGTTTGCAACTGAGCTGTGCCCACCCATCCGTCGACGGACGCAGCAATGGATTTCGGACGACTGTTTAGACGTCGTCAACCAACGAAAACGGATAAAAGACGTCAATTTCGAAAAATACCGTTTATTGAACAAAGAAGTCCGACAAAGAATGAAATTGGAACAAGAAGCGCATTGGAATAACGTTGCGGTCGAATTGGAAGAAGCAGCATCGAGGCACGAATACCGGACGTTGTACCAAACAATCCGACGGTTAGGCGGGAAAACAACATCAACGAACGACAACATCAAGAAATCGGATGGAACTTTCGTGATCTCCCCACACAAGCGCCTGCAGCGGTGGAGGGAATTCTTTAATCAGCTGCACAATCACGATCCGCCTTAAGGTCCAGCACCGCAACCGCCGATTATCAATCAGCCTGCGAATCCGTTTTCCGGTAATCAACCAACAATAAACGAGGTGAAGACGGCAATAAAATCGCATAAATGGTAAAGCGCCGGGTCTAGATCAAGTTACCGCTGAGATGATCAAAGCCGGAGGTGATATTCTATTACAACAAGTAGATTTTTATAACGCATATTTGGCAATCGGATCGTATTCCGTCGGCATGGAAGAAAGCCATCGTTGTGCCAATTTTAAAGAAAGGCGATAGCAGACAATGCAAGAATTATCGCGGTATTAGCCTTCTTTCAATAGTCGGCAAAGTATTTACGAAAATCATACAGTCGAGGCTACAAAAACATCGAGAACAAACGAGCCGAGAGGAGCAAGCAGGATTTAGACCACAACGAGGATGCATTGATCAGATATTTGCTCTTCCTCAGCTAACGGAAGAAAGAATACGGTGCGGCAAACGAACAATCGTCGTCTTCATAGACTTTAAATCCGCCTTCGATTGCATCGATTGGAACAGCTTATGGAGTGCGTTGGAGACAGAACACGTGCCACCAAAAATCATTAAACTTCTCCAAACATCGTACGATGGCTTAACCAGCAGCGTTCGAATCCGTAACGATTTGTCTGAGGAATTCCCGATTCAAACTGGTGTTCGACAAGGAGATGCCGCATCGCCGCTACTTTTTAACGTAGTGATCGACGCGATTATGCGGAGAGCATTCGACGGTCGACGCGGAGTTAGATATGACGAATCAAACTTCATAACCGATTTGATGTTCGCCAATGATAACGCTGTTTTCGCCGACACTGATGCCGAAGCAACGGACATTTTATACGACATATCCGGAATTGCTCAGTCATATGGATTGACAATCAATGCGGATAAGACCAAAGTGCTCACTACGGACGGTTCGAAAGCCAGCGTTTACCTCGATGGTACTCACATCGAACAGGTCCCACAATTCAAATATTTAGGATAGTTAGTTACGGAAAAGAAAGTGGCATCGACGGCCGATGTCCATAGCCAGATCGGTCAGGCAACAGCAACATTCGCTTCGCTCAAGTGGTGCATATGGAAGCGAACGAATATTACCATAAAAACCATCTTAAACTTCTTTATGGATCAGAAACGTGCACGTTACTACAATCGGACCTCAAAAAGTTCGAAGTCTTCCAAATGCGATGCTTGAGGCAGATTCTCGGTGTCTCACTCCGCGACCGAATTCGAAACGAGACCATTAGAGAAAGATGCGATCTAGTAACAACAATCGAAGAAGAAGTACAAAAACGTCAACTACGATGGTTCGGCCATGTTTGCCGA
Source organism: Micropterix aruncella (assembly GCA_944548615.1). Lineage (NCBI taxonomy): Eukaryota > Metazoa > Arthropoda > Insecta > Lepidoptera > Micropterigidae > Micropterix > Micropterix aruncella. The sequence goes on along the minus strand of OX155980.1, from coordinate 80,343,374 downwards.
ATGAACATAATCGCTTGCCACGTAAACTTCTTTGGCGAGTCCGTCCGACAGAATGGAGAATTCAGCGATCGGTACCGAAGAAAACCTGGCTAAATAATATCAAAGACGACCTTAAAAATCAACGATTATCGGTTAGGGATGCTCGAGACGTGGCCAAAAATCGTCAAGAATGGAAGCGAATCCTGAATGGAGTAGGAGATCCAGCGGCACCGACAGCAGCATATTGGCTGCGAGGGCGACCCCCTCCCCAATCGCCGGCTGCGGAATAAATAATAATAATAAATACTAAGTATCGAAGAATGGCAAATCTCTATCGAATTCAAAATTGTTTCGGCGTTTTGCTTGTAAGAAGTTTCGTTATAAGGTATTAAGAACATTATTGATAATGGTTTTTCAAGTCCATAAAATGGTTGACATAAACATTATACTGCTAAATAACGAGGATGTCCTTACGCAGCGGGCCCGCTTCTGTGAATTGCTATTGCAAAAATGAAAGTTGTAGCGGTGTCGATATGCGAGATGATTTATCAAAATGATTCTGACCAATCCGAGACAGTGATTCATTTCTTTCACAACTACATATATCAGATATTTCTTGGATAGAGTGAAGTATTGGTATAACATAGGTTAGCTGTAAAATAATTCCTTCAGGCAATAAGGTCGCCTTTTATAACGAATAAAGCCTTTTATTATTATTATTATAATTTATATAATTATTATTATTATTTTAATTTACATGTAATGTAGCCGAAGCTTATAGTAGGTCTTTTCCGCCCCGTCCGACGTCCCCGACAAGTGTTGCAACCCATCGGCTTAATAAGGATCATTTGGACTAGTACCGAGCTGAACCTGCCGTCTTCGGCAGAAGCGGTAATTATGCTCATTTAATGGTATTTACTTATCAATGTCAGGCTCAAATCTCGCAAACGATGTTACAGGCCTCGGACCCTCGTCTACACCCTAACAGCTTGTCACTGAATAAATTACTACGAGAATATCAAATTAAAATTTGTTTTAATGAACATTATTTTTTGAAACAGTTAGTTTAATTTTTATTCCTTTATTTATTTAGTTAAGAATATACATAAGAATTATTTATTCACATTTATTTTGCGTCACTCCTAACTAGGCAGCACCTGTTCTAAGGCAGACCCCCATTTTATATGAAATCAATTTAAAATGTAATTTTATGGAAAATATGTTTTCTAATCTATATGTTTCGATATTGTTACAGTAAAATGATACAAATAAAAACCAAACAAAGTAATCATTATAAAATCGAAATATTCATAAAAAAAAGTAGTCGAAAATACCTATAAAATAAATCCGATTTTCAAATATTACGTAATAAAAATAAAAATATGTAGATATTGACGCTTGATACATATTAGTTATAATTATGTGTGTATAAATGCGTTGTCGTTTTTGAAATATCATGAGAAGCACTTAGTTGTTACCCTTTATTTCCTAAATAAACCACTGAAAAGCCATTTTAGGAATCACATTGGTCGGTCCTGAAATATAGAAGTGTTTTCCTAAAATATGCATTATTCGCGAAGCAAATTAATGATGATAGTGTTGTCCAAACATATTAGATCTTCTGGGGACTATATATGATGGTTAAATTGGCTGGAGCTAGGATAACCGGTTCCCAGAGTTCCTCGCGAATTCGGAAGGCAGTATGCGGGATATGGGGCAGAATTCTCCGACGATTTAATTTACAGTATTGTCAGTTGGATGATTGTTTCTGGGATTGATCTAATGGGATATCTGCCATTGACTTAATGTTTTTTTTTGTCCAGTTACATCTCCTAATGCAACTTTAATGACTTTAAAGCCTGCCAATAAAATATTCCGAGAATGGAAAAAAAATGGGTTGGTAATCGTCGGAGATGCTAATGCGAGTTTCCGTGGAAATGTCGCTTTTAGCATCTATTCGTGGTATTTGTTTCTACATAAAACGTAATCCATTTTTCTTAAACTACGAATCAAATAATGACACCCGCTCTTCAAAACTCGCTGTTCCGTTGCCTGACTAAGTCACCTCTCCCTCCTGCATCCTACTGGGGAGCGGGGTAAATTTCGGCTGCTTTTCTTACCGCTTACAACCTTCTTCTGTCAAATGCTGCTCGACCGTTTTACTCCATCCGGTTGTTATCGCGTATTAGTTGTTTCAAACCCGACCATTTTGGTGACGCTCATAATGTTGACATGAGAGTATTCACCAAAGTTTAGAAACAAAGCGATAATTTATTTATAAGTATCGGCGCCATATAAACGCGAAAAACACTATTTTGTAAGATAACAATTAACCCCTCCTGTTGCGAGGTAAAAACTCACCCATCACTTTTGCGCGCGACATTTTCGCGCGCGAAATCAACGCCAGTCGACGACCTTGATAAAAACGACCATAACTTGTAAACCACTATACGGATCGTAAAAAGAAGAACTGTAAAATGATCGCATTGAAATTTGACATATAAAACATTATAATCTTATCTCGTAAATCAATTAAGATAATAATGGCGACAAATTACAAATTTGGCGAAGTGAAAAAACTCGCCTATTTATCATTTCGATGTTTTTATCACAAAACACGAAAGTCTATGCGGAAATTGTATTTACAGTTATGTTCTTTATTAAATGCTTTACCAAAACCATTATTTTGTTTTACTTCTTTGCATACAAAAATATTTAGTTTTTCAGTCATAATAACCAAGAAAAATTTGATGTCTCCTCGTAAAAATTTTTTTTTTTAATTTTGTATTTCTGACTACTTAGGGACTTTATTTATATGAAATTCTTTCATAATAACTTTTCCACTACACTACACTTCTTATAAAATCATACCAGACTTTTCAACTTTGTCTGATATTACAGAAAAATCCAAACTTTTGCGAGTCGGTGACGAAAATTTGGTATTAATTTTGACAGGTCATAATACAAAAGTGGATAAAGTTTTTCAAATATATTGTGTTATTATGTGCTTATTATATGTCTAATAACTAATTATTATACTCTAAAGAGTCACATTTCATAGAAAAACTATAGGAAATCACACTCAAAATATGGTAATTCTTTCATACTAATTACGTAAACAAATAGGTATGCGCACCCCGCGATTTCGCGAATATCGATAAAATTAGGCAGCGCGCCTGTCTATGCAATATCGCCGCGGTGCGTGCTCATTTGTTTAGGCAAATTCGGAGTGTGATTTTCTAGTTTCTTCTATGAAATGTGACTGGAGTATAATAATTAGTTATTGGACATCTAATAAGCGTCAAGTTTTCAATACATTCGAAAAACTTCTAACCACTTTTGTATGCCTTTGCAATTATTATGAAATCAGACTATCGCGGTTGCTTCACATTATAGCTTTATAAACGAATTTACCGCGTGAAGTGTGTAGCACCCGACGTTTCGGCGACGTTGCCCAGGGTAGACTGGACAGCGGCGGCTGCAACGTCGCCGAAACGTTGGTGTCTAAACTTTACGTGGTAAATTCGTTTTTTAACCACATTTGTATCATGCCTTTGCAATTATTATGAAAAAGATTATCGCGGTTGTTTGACATTATAAATAGCTTTATAAACGAATTTACCGCGTGAACTTTGTGGCACCCGACGTTTCGGCGACGTTGCAGCCGCCGTTGTCCAGGGTAGACTGGACAGCGGCCGCTGCAACATCGCCGAAACGTCGGGTGCTACAAACTTCACGCGGTAAATTCGTTTATAAAGCTATTTATAATGTCAAACAAACGCGTTAAGTTTTTGATTTTATAATAATGGCAAAGGCATTATACAAAGTGGTTAAAAAACGAATTTACCGCGTGAAGTTTGTAGCACCCGACGTTTCGGCGACGTTGCAGCCGCCGTTATCCAGAGTAGACTGGACAGCGGCCGCTGCAACATCGCCGAAACGTCGGGTGCTACAAACTTCACGCGGTAAATTCGTTTTAAAAGCTATTTATAATAATAATAATTATTATTATTAAAAAATCCTAGAAGAAAACTCAACAAACCATTTTTTTTTTATTTACTAAATTTCCAGTACAAAATTTTATAGTAACAACACTCATTTGATAAAAATAAAACAAACATGTAATACAAAATAAACAAATAAAACAATTGTACCGACTAAAATAAAAACTTTCATCAGTTGGATTAGGTATACATGTATTGGTTTCTTTATATACAAAGGAAACATAGAAAAATTTGACAAAAAAAATCTAAGTGAAAAAAGTTGACAAGATTGGATTTTATCAATTATATTTTATGCGACTTATGCTTTCAATTTTTATATTGGTACTAAATTTCCAGTACAAAATACATGAACGTTTAAAAATTGCCACATTTGATAAAAACTTATAATGTATCACAAAAAACACATCATGTTACATCACAGCGTGATTACGTATGAATAAAAAAAATAGAATACAAACGAAACATAGAAAAATATAAACAATTAAAAAATTGCGGAGTATCGGCTTATTTAACGGTAGTGAGTAGTGAGCGACGGCGGCAACTTGTGGCTTGCCGATACAAACAAGCTGTACACTGAGAAAAATATAGCGCTGTAATACACGGAAATACGCATGTTTCAACAAGGATTACGTATATTTCATTAGGTGCGACTTGGGATCTCGCTTCTAACATGGCAGCATGTAGTAGTATACGTACGGTTAGTCGGACACATGAATCATGTTAAAATATAATGATACATATAATCGAGTAATGGAGTTTCATCAAAACTCCTTGTAATACAACAAAATTTCGAGTAAAACCTCATAAATAGAATAGAAAACGAATTTACCGCGTGAAATTTGTAGGACCCGACGTTTCGGTGACGTTGCAGCCGCCGTTGTCTAGGGTAGACAACGGCGGCTGCAACGTCACCGAAACGTCGGGTCCTACAAATTTCACGCGGTAAATTCGTTTTCTATCCTATTTATAATGTCAAACAACCGCGATAGTCTTCGATTTTAGAGTAAAACATCGTTATTCTATATAAAACATTATGTAAGAATCAATCTAATATTTTTCTCAGTGTGAGTCATACAGTTTATCAGTTGGTACATAAAATTATACCTAATGATGAAATACAGTTATTACCAAGTATCAGAGATGGATAACTTTTATTTTTTAGGATAGAAAACGAATTTACCGCGAGAAATTTGTAGGACCCCACGTTTCGGTGACGTTGCAGCCGCCTTTGTCTAGGGTAGACAACGTCACCGAAACGTCGGGTCCTACAAATTTCACGTGGTAAATTCGTTTTCTATCCTATTTATAATGTCACAACCGCGATAGTCTTCGATTTTGGATAACTTTTAGTTTGTATCGAGCACCGAGCCAACACCCCCCCCCCCCCAAATTCTACAGATCCAATCAATCATCACACATCCATCCATCCATCGTACTGAAATAATGATACTATAGGTAAACTAATGTCAACTATTTTTATAAAAATCACTATAAAACAGAGAATCAGCCTACTCCAATGTATGGAATTCCTCGAAACAAGGTGGTTCCAAACACAGTGGCTTTAAGCACTTCTTACACTGGAACCTGGTTCTTGGTCCAATCTTACCTGGTACTCGAGGACGACGTAGTTTGCACCAGATACATTGAATTCGCGGAGTACTACCTGCAGCATTGGCAGGTATTAGCTCTGGGTAATGTCCATGCCCAGAGCCTGAAAAACGTACAGCTGGTAAGCGGACGTCTCTGGTTGGTCGTACATGACTTGCTCGAAGAGGGACATGAGCCAAATGCTGCTCCATAATCTCTTCAATCAAATTTAATCGAAAGTCCTTGTGAGAAATCATTCTCTTCTCGGGAAAACACTTTCTGAAGACAATGCAACTGTTAAATACAGATACATTGAGGAGTCTCTTGAAAAGTTTCTTGTACCACTTCATATTTTTTTTAGTTTCAACCAGGAAAGGCTCTAGCTGTTGATCCTTCTTGTCAACACCACCCATTTTGAGATTGTAGTCCGCAATAAGCGCCGGTCTATAGTGTGATGGACGTCCAGGTCTACCGTCTATTAGTAGAGACTCAGTGGTATGGTATGTTGACGTTACGTAAATCTGGCTCTTATCTTGGTAAGCCATCACAACAACATCCCCGGAATGCCGTGCTAGACAAGTGCCTTGATCAACCTTTGCCAGTTGGAGCAGTGCCGGCACATTTTTGCGCGATCTACGCAAAGTGCCAACACAATCTGTTTTGTTCCGCTTCAGAAACCTTGATAACATAGGCGAATTGAACCAATTATCCATGTACAAAATATAGCCTTTGTTTAGAAGAGGCTTCATGAGGCGTGCGACAATCTCGGTGCTCTTTGGAAGCGGAGATTGATCAGCGTGATTTTTACCCGTATAAATATGAAACGACCACAGGTAACCAGTAGTCGATTCGCAAATTTCAAATGTTTTAATGCCGAATTTGGCGGATTTAGTTTTAATGAACTGCTTGAAGAGCAGGTTACCTTTCCATAACAGCAACGACTCATCCAACGATATGTCTTGTTCCATCACGTAATTAGTTTGAAACTTTTCGTTGAAGTGATCAACCAATGGACCAAGACAGAAAGTCCTGGGTGAGTCGGGCGTGCGGGTAGACTTGTCTACAAAATGAAGGGCTCCGCTTAAATACCAAAAACGGTCTTTTGATATTAGATTTCTAAACACGGGGTTTTTCAACAGGGGATGATTTGAAAATTTATCATTTTGTGATGGCAGCCTAACAATGCCACTCAAAAGGTAAAATGCAAGAAGTATCATTATTTCATGCACATTTGTCTCGTACCAATCTCTAGCAAACCTTTCCGAAGCAGCCGACAGTTCTATAGCATACCGATTAGTTTCCTGCACGATATGCTCCAGAATTTGATCGTCCCAAAAAGAGCGGAACGCCTCATATTCACTTTGGACCTGAACGGTAGGACCAGCGCGACAATGAAATTCTTCCCGGCGGCCCCTAAAAGTATCCATAGGGAACCACTGGAATTGCATTGCCGTTCTATCTCCTTCGAACAGTTCCCGCGATATGATGGATTCCGCATCCACTGACAACTCGTTCTCGTCGCTTTCGTCCGCATTCGTGCCGACGTCCCGCAGCCGCAATAACCTTGCTGTCTCCCTAGCGCGCCGATCACGAGAAACCTTCTCCGCCTTATCCACTAACTCTTTCAATGGCGCGGGGATGTCTTCATCATTCTTACATACTTCAATAATCGGATCACCTCGACACCACACAGTCTCACCGAGCACAGCTCTGTTGGCGGCGTGCCTACCGCCTCTAAACCCCCTCGACCCCGCCGCCGCTCGCTCCCGTCGCCCCCCGCCGGCTGCCCGCCCCCGGCGCCCGGCGCCCGCCGCGCCGCCTCGCCCGCCAGCCACTGCGCCGCCTCCTTCGCCAGCCGCCGCGCCGGCCCGTCCGCTGCCCGCCGCTCCGCCCCGTGCGCCGGCTCTCAAGCGCCGCCCGCCCGCTGCTCTCCCCTGGACTCGCCCCGCCGCCGCCAAAGGGACGCTGAAAATTCAAATTTAAACAATGATGTTAGCTTACTGCAGATGCTGTTTTGAGTTGTGGAAAGTTAAGAGAAGCTTTAGATGAAATCACAAAATGGACTCAAGTCTGGGTTATTAAAATCAACCCTAAGAAATGCATCTCGGTATAACGATAACGGACAACTAGAAATGGGCAAACCATATTGAAAACATCGTAAAACGGGCAAACTCACTTCTATATTTGGTAAAGAAAGCTTTTCAAGTATTGACGATACAGACATTTCAAAAAATTAACAAAACCTACAGTCGTCCTCTGATTGAGTATTGTTTTCAAATCTGGAATCCTTATTTTGCCAAGGACATCGACCCGCTTGAAAGTATACAACGTAGAGCGACAAAACTGCCAAAAACCTTAAGAAAAACACCCTATGAACGTAGATTAAAAATCCTCAAACTGACAACTCTGGAGCGACGGAGATGCAGAGGAGATCTCATAGAGACATACAAAATACTGAGGCAACACTATGACTGCCTAGAGTTGGAAAGCATGTTTGTGTTCAATTCAAACCGTCACTTAAGAGGTCACAGCCTGAAACCGCCGAGCGACCGAGATGCCAATGGGGTTCAAAAATCTGGAATACGCAGAACGACTCCGCAGATTGCAGCTGCCTACACTTAAGGATCGTCGGACCAGGGGTGACCTCGTTGAAACATATAAGATCCTCAACGAATGCTACAATTGCCCCTAAATTGCAATTGCCAACATAAATTTCAATAAATTTGTTTGTGATCGTTTTGTGAATTTCTGAAAACTTACTCGATGGTGAAAACAAAGTAAAAATAAGATAACCTTTAACTGGTGACGAGCGTTATAGTGCGCTTATATAGGAGAGATTATGGGAGAACGAAGACACGTGCGACCCCGTCGCACTTACGACGCACAATGGCAAATGTAGTCTGGCCGCTTCGGTTAATTCTCGCGTTTGTACTCTGTCTACTGTCTTGATGTACCTACCCCCACCAATCGATCGATCAAAAAGTCAATATAAAATGAATAAGTTCTAACCTTAGAGCACTCGGCGACCAAACAGAGGCAGGTGATGATGTGCCAGAGCCAGCGGGCGAAGACCGAAGAGCGCGCAACGGAGACCTCTGGAAAGTAAGAATATTCCGCCTTTACTATATTTGCTATATAAGGATTACAAAATATGGTGCGTGTATGTATGTGTGGGTGTGTGTATCTGTAGTGCGAATGTGCTTGTGAGTGCTTGTGCATGCTAATTCAATCCGATCTGATAATCAGCTTTTCACGTACTTCCTTAACAAAGGATCGACTATTCTGATGGTTAAATATGTCAATATCGTTAAAGCATACATTGTATGCATACATAACGCGCGGCAATAACGAATTGGAACCATAGTTAGTGTTGAACCTTGGTACGTAAAAAGTTGAGTGAGCACGTGCGAGTCGGGAAGGCGCTCATATGCTCACCCTACTCCGGAGGTATGAACTGTCCAACCCAGTATGAACACTTGTAGCAATTTTTTTAATATTATCTTTTATATTACTTGTAATTTCTTCTTATAATGATTATTTATTATGATTATTTTCTTTAATTATGATTGTTTGCTTTGCTACTATTGGCCCCACTTTGGGCACCATTTTGTAGCGAATTATTTTTTATTTACATTACTTATTGTTGTTGCTTCTATTGGCCCCACTTTGGGCACGCCATTTTGTAGCAATTTTTTTTAAATTTATCTTTTTATTTTCTTTTATTGTTATATTTAATTTCTTGTTATATTGTTTGAGTCTATGGATTATAATTTTAATATCTATGCTAATCAATCTTCAACCAATCTTCAAACAACCTTCAAACAGCCCCACCAATTGGGAGACATTTGTAGCGTATAACTTTTATTTTTATATTATTACTTACTTAGACGTGCGCGCGATGTGTCATCAGCGATAAGCGCTTGATGAAGAAGATAAAATTGAACGGAGAAGTGACTAAACGAAGAGGAAGATGCTAATATATGTATAAAGATATTCAAAGTATGCAGAGAATAAGATTTCAAGTGGATAGCCCTGTTTCCTCTTGTACGCGCTCCTTCATATGTGAATTTCTCCTGTCCTGACTAAAATGTATTCTCCAAAAGAAGAAGAAGAATAATAAGGAGTATTCTATGTGTCTAGACCAATTTGTTAGACCCTTATGCACTTGGTTTTAGATAGTTTGAATCAATTTGAGGTTTATAAGTTAAGATCGGCTTGTAACCTACACTTTTAAGATCTCGTCTTGATGAGAAATATTGATTTTTGATGTTCTATGACACAATTCTTATCTAGTGGATTATCAAAGGTGTTCTATAGTTAAATACTTCCAGATCAATGTATGCTAATAGTTTTAAGTCACTTTCTCAATATCGGTTGACGATTGCTCCAATCAGCTGAGATTTTTTTATTTTTTAAGGTACTTATAAGTACGATATTTGTCATTACTGAATATCCGACATCGTTTGATTTGTCGATGCACTATTTATCACACTGACGGATGCTACAGTCTTCCGTCAGGGCGTTGTGAACTCAGGAGTTATTTTTTTTATATATTTATTGGATCACGAGATAAATTTATACCAAGGCGCCAATCTCGCGTATTCCTTTACTGCGTTCGTTCATCCGTTAGTGCTGCATCTGATCTATCGAATCAATTTCTAATTATGATTTAGCTCAGTCTATTTAGTTTTATTTTATTTAGTGGTTTATTGCTATTACGCTTCATTTTTAACGAATATATAAACGTTTTATTGTTTTATTGAGTTTTAATCTTATTTTAATACATTTTATATTCTCTTGTCGGCATTTTTACAGTTATCTGCTTATCGACGGTAACATTTCTCGCTTTTCTTTTCCGCTAGATGTCGCTACACGTTTTGAAATTGATTTAAATTTTAGGATAATGAATGAATCGACTAATTACTACTTTTACGCTTTGAAGACCATTCACCTTGCCTTCCCGTTGCTGCGTATAGATGGCAATAGGTGTACTTACTTGGCATGGTTTGGTTTAGATATTAAGTATTCTATTTGACAGGAGGCGTTCGATTTTATATCATTACACACTTTTATGTAGAAACGACATATCTGATACTACTCGCCGGTCCTCTAATGTCTCTAAACCGTAGCGTTGCAGACCTTCAGCGTACGACAAGCCGCTGGAAAATAAGCGGTAATTTAGATGACGTATAAATCGTTTTTGAATACGCTCAATCCTCAGCTTGTATGTAGCATACTGTGGAGACCAAATATTAGAAGCAAATTCAAGCAGGCTGCGTACGTATGCAACATAAACCGTTGTCAAAGAATGAGTGTTTTTAAGAGGTCTACAAACTCTCATGATAAAACCGAGGGTGCTGTAAGCCCTGTTGACGACTGAATCAATGTGCTTATTCATAAAAGCTTGCGATCTAAGATGACTCCTAGATCACGCACTCGATCTACTTCCAGAATTTCATCATTGCCAATTGTATATTTAAAGTTAATTATATATAAAAGTCAATTGTCTATGTATATTGTAATTATAATAAAAGCCAATTGTATATAAAAGAGCTATTAGCTCAACATGATTGACACGATCAAAGGCCTTTGAGAAGTCAGTATATATCGCGTCCACCTGAATACGCCGATCCATACGTCCCAAAGTATAATCAGTAAAATGAGCGAGGTTTGTAACAACCGACCGATTTTTAAGAAACCCGTGTTGGTGCTCTGTGAACGAGCTAGCGAGAGCTTGATATGGCTATATAGATAATGCTTTATTTAAGAGAAAGTAGTACAAAAATTATGTCTTAAAAACTACCCAACTAGGTGCACGTACTAGGGTAGATTCTTTTCTTTTAAATTAAGATGCGCACGTAATTTTATACTGCAATTATAGAACTATGGTAATATTTTACTTGTTTATATAATATTTAACATTATACATATAATATTCTCATTTATACATAAATATATACATTTACCTACTTCTATTATTTACATACTATTATTATTTACATACATTTGCATTTACGTACATGTATTTATTAGTAATCGAAGGGGGAGTGAATGGGTGGCAAGGTGAACGCTCACATGTGGCAAGACAGCTGTCCTAAACCTACCACAGCCGGTTCGTAAGTCCGGAATCCACTGCTCACCCCCCAGAAGTGTAAAAAAATAGTATTATGATGGGCCCGACTCCGGTCGGTGAATTCCATGGCAGCTCCGTTTGTATTTATTTATTATAATTGATTAAATTGATAACGTCGTTTTAAACGAGGATATTTTAGTCAGTTTCCCCTGGAAATCTACCTTCTGGCGCTCCTATACGGTCTGCGCACCGTGCGGCATAAGCCAATCGATCGCGCACTCTGACTAACAGTCAGGGGAGTCTGGAAGCAGTACTGTTTCCTATAGAGCGGGGGTGGTTGCGGACCTTACGGCGACTGCTCTTGAAACGACCATCGGCAACCCGATCCTGGGTAAACAGCCTGGCAAAGGATGCCGTGGTCCGCGATAGATTCGGTTTACACCGTCTCACCGCTTCGTAAGGGAGAGGACCGCGCAAGCGACCTCGAACTCTCGAATCTGGTCGCAATTGGAAGTAAGGGCGTGAGTGTAAGCCCGTTGGGTTACACTTCTGGCTATCTCGCGGTTAAGGCGTTGGCCTCTTACGCCTGTTATAAGTTCCACTATGATATAATATTGATATTGGAAAATATTGATATAATATTGATATTGGATAATAATATTGGAAAATAAATAAATATTTGTATTTCTTACCTCTCTGTAGCTTGGAGAGAGGAAATGGTCCGGCCAGTAGTAGGCCGTGCCGGGCGGCGAGCGCTGTTCAGTCCTGGGCGGCGGGCGGCGAATCGTCGGCCTCTTGAACGGCGACGGCGTCTGAGGCTCGGCAGCCGACGCGCCGGCACTGGTCGATGGTTGCGGCTCAGCCGACGCGCCGGCACTTGTGGACGGTTGCGGGTCCGCCGAGGACGGTGACGAGTGACTATCGAAAGATAAAAACACAATAAATAAATTGACTGATACTGTCTGACAGTCTGACTAGAGACTGACATATATACTTACAATTGTCGGAGAGTACCACCTGGGCTCTGCCAATCTATCGGCAAGTCGTTGAGATCGAGATGGCCCTCGATTTCAACGGCTTGCCGATCGATTGGCAGATCTATCGCCTGCGATGTGGCATCGAGACGTTCCTCGATATCAACATCGCAGGGGATGTAGGCGTAATCGTCGTCCAATTCATCGTCACCGTCCTCGTAACAAAATACCGGACCCGCTTCCTCGTCCGAATATTCGGACACGGACCCCTCCAGGAGCTCCATGAAGGCACGAGGAGGGGTCCGATCAGGGCTTAGATTGAATCTTCTTGACATCTAAAAAAACAAAAACACATTTTTTAAGAAAAAAGTCAAAATAGTCATCCCAATGCGTCTGTGCTTTTGACCGTTGAGGAGTTCCTCGCCCGTGAGTCAACCATGGGCGCAGCTACAGGCGAGCCCGTCACTTCAGGGAGTTATAAAGATATTAGATCGTTTTGACTGGTCAGGTGAGCATACAGAAGCTTTAGGACGAAACAGTCCAATTTTTTCTCAGTAAATAAGCCCAAATTTTGAAAAAACTTTTATGTTACTGCTGCATTTTTTATTTATTTATGCATGATAAGTTTTATGTTATTTTAGTTTCACTATAAAATCCAATATTCAAATATACAAATTTCTTCAAAAATAAAATATCGAAAAAAAATTTTTCGTCGGCTTTTTTTTTTAGTTCATTATCGATAGAAATACTATGTTTCACTATACACATTGAGAAATATCGCTTTTTGCCGCCAAATTACAAACTCAAAAAAACTGGTGACAGTTTCAAACACTTTGTATTCACAAAATACGTTTAATCCTATGATTATTTTTGATGTAAATGAAGTAATAACTATTTAATTAGCGAAATAAACAAATATTACGTCATATCAAGTGATATTTCGTCGTTTCAAAAGTGTGACGAAAATTACCAGCCATTTTGATAAACAAGGCGCCTGGCCGCACAAAGTTTTTCACTCGAAAACAAATGAAGAAAAGGAAATGGGCTACGCACAATAAGTAATGCTCGTTGATTAAGAGTTTTAGAAAGGAAATCACTCACTTTTAATCACCAAATCACACAAAATCGCACAAAAAATCACTTTTTAGTGTAGCCGGCTCGCGTCGCAGTTCGTCGGTCACACGTCGGTCAGAAATGATGTCATCGATGTTTTTGTAAGGGACGTAGTTATTCATAAAACTATGATCGCATGCAGCAATCGAGCAATTTCACAGTGAGACATATTTGGCTATATTATGGCATCATTCGATAGAATATACAATCGCATTTCGAAATTTAAACGACATTTTCGTAAGAGCCGAGCGCTATATCCAGTAGTGGACGTTTCAGAATTTCGGCGGCCGCCATTCATGTCCCCAAATGGATGTTACGTGCTCAGCGGGTTAACTACAGACATATTACGAATCACATAACTTTACATTATATACAGATAAAAAAATAAAGGTCTGAAGTACATTCAGAATACCTTACTTTTTTAAATTCCCAAATACTATTAAAATTACCTATCAGTAGAAAGGTTTAAAAATGCTTTTGCTGGGATGATATCCTCACCCATTAAAAATATTGTCGACAAACTAATTCACAGCCGTATTTAGAGTCAATACTTAAGTATACCTTAAGGGAACTCTCGCTCAAGTGACACAAGTACCAAGCTCAAAATTACTATTCATAATCGTTACTTAAGTGCTTCCTTCCGTGACTATGCATGTAATGGGCCGCCAAGCAATTGCATTAATTTCTATTCGGCTTTAAACCTCTTACTAGGTATAGAGAATTCTCCTTGTCTTTGAACAAAATGATTGTGCTGTATGGTTAAAAAAATCCTAGGACAGCTGTCTGGCTGACGATCGCTCGCCAATCGCCGTTCCAAGGATATCGTCAAACATTACATTATCATTGGGGATAGTTGTATTTCCTCATGTAACGAGGCGGTGATTTACCACGAAGTAATGATGCGGATCGTCTTTACAATTTTAGCTTTTAAAATTTGCCAAATTGTTTTAAGCCATATTGTAAAGGATATCTTGGATTTAATTCATACAAAAGGAATTAGAGAAATGCCTAACTCGCACACTTCAAAGTGAGAGCACAACACATTTGCCAGTTCAGAACTTGAGAAACGTCGGCAATGGGCTCGATTGCGTTTCTCTTAAACTAAAATCGGAAATTAATGCGAACGAGACAGAGCAGTACATCAGAGCGGAATGTGAAATGAAAGGTTGTCGCTTTTCGACATTAAAACCGCACGAAATTTGTTAAAACTTATTCGGGCGTCTAAAAGTTCGACAGGTAGTTTTGGTGCAGGTAAATCGATGGAAGTTCATTTCAAATTCCGTTCTAACGTATTGCCCTGTCTCCTTCGGTTGAACTAAGTTCCTATTTTAGTTCACGAACATACGCAATCGGGCCCAATGTTCACTCCCTCAAGTTTTGTCTATCAATAAAAAATACATGGAAAATGTTTCCCTTAAGGGCGCACTCGAATGACCTACTTGAGTGGCTACTTTAGTATGGTTTCTGGATAGTAATCGGCCAAGTTAGGGCACTTTTGTGATTAGAGATCCCTTAAGTATCGACTGTTTATACGGCTGGCAGAGTCAATAAGTCGAAGTATACTTTAAAACAATTGAAAACCTTTCAGAGTGAACTGGTTTATTATATCAGGGTATGGTTTATATAACAGATTAAACATATTGGATGTTTATTTAAAGTATTGGGGCTTTGTTATTGTAGTTGCTAATAGTGTTGTCGTTTGAGGGCAGTAACTGCGTTATTCATGCAGCATTAACGTCGGCCGCGAGTGGCTAATTCATTATCGTGTATTTAATGGCGCGTAACACGACCGAGTCACTCGCTCGCCTATTCGCTGGCCATTTTATCACCGTCATAAAATTACCATCATCGCTCCGACCATATGAAACAAGTCGCCGAATTCATAGCCCGATCGGAAAAATATTTTTATTACCCGATTTGCTTCATCGACTGCGCATTTTGTAATGGCCACCACATTTACTCATACAAAACATATTACAGGATGGCCTAAAATGACTGACAAATATTTTTGCAACCAATTTCATTAAACGATGGAATGCTAATACCACCGATCGGTGGTTTTACCGTTGCGACAACTCGCGGGCGGAGATCTCCGTATTTATGCAATTATGTAATTACATGCGAAAAAGGTCGCCTTCATTAAATAAGCCACCATTATACGTTAGTATGCGTGCATACTAATTAAATAGCTGTATTTTAGAAACTATTTGATCTAACGTTACCAATTTATTTTCATTTTGTTGCAAATTTAGACTACTTAAAAAGTGTTCTTAAAGACTTTTATCGTAACAAAGGTTCTTGGTGGTATAAAATGCCAAAAAATTAAAAAAGTTCGAAAATTTAATGGTTTTTTAAAAATGGAAAATTGGGTTTGTCATAACTACTTCATCGCATACAACATGTACAAAAACCACAACTACCATATGTGGTGTAAAGCTATGTATCTTGTATGGTACGATTTCCATGGGCTATATTTCCGTGGTTATTTTATCCCATTCTCGGAGAAGTCAGCATTTTAACTCAATTTAACTTCTGTGCCATGTAGTTCTTGCCTCTGCAAACACTTGCATCAAGGATTGATCATACAACCCAAATCATAAAAGATTTAGCGTTTTGAAACAACTTCAGCTGATTTCGGACAATAAGCACCCCATTTTTTTACATTTTAGTACCTATGGAATGTTCGACTTAAAAATAATCATTTGTGAAAACGATATTTTTCCTATTTTTAGCTTTGACGCATTATTTAGGAAAACTATATTTTTCCACAATATGTGACTATACGGAAAGAAAGAGAGTCTGGAGACGAATGCATCCTAAGAAGAGGGGGGGGGGGGGAGGAGCGGTTAACCTGGCGTCCTCTATCCTTAGAAACAATCCTTTGGCCACACGATCCACGGTGAGCTCGACGGGCAAATCCGCGGCAAATCGACCTACAAATTACCGCTAACGTCAGGTAGAGGCCGTTTCTTCCGTTCCGAGACTTCAAATCTGTGACCAGACTGAAGGATGGAGAAATCCGTCCAAATTTGGTAGTAAGGGTAGAAGATCAATTTGGTAGAAGATCGCTTGGTAGCACTTCCCAGTGCCACGCGGTAAAGCGTCAGACTCTTACTTAGATTGTGATTGTACCAAGACTTTGCATTCCCTCCAAGTGGGAAATGATGACTACAGTCGTTATTAACTCTCTGGGAGGTCGGGTTCACCCGAAGCAATTGACAAACCTCTGTTAAGCCATCTGGTTTTGTGATTTTCTTAAAATATGTGTTTTTTTATTGTTCTAATTATACTCGATTAGTAAAATCTGTGAGCTATATTTTAAAATAGGATATACCTAAAAGGCCGGTTGTGAGGCACATAACAACTGTAAAACTCTACGTCAATAAATCACAGTCACTTAACAATTAAAATTAAAATAAAATTATTTAAAAAGTATATTTCGAGTTGTTTTGTTGATGATATCCGGTCTAATGAAAGATAGGATGTAACAAACTAATAATGCGAAATATTCAGAATTTCTTGCAGGAAGCCTTAATAGATGGTTATTGGAGGCAGTTTCATCTAAATCGCTCCTAAACGCCCCGCGGTCTAAAACAGCGCACGGAGTAGCACTCGGGACGGAGAAGCCTTCCAGATATCAAGCCGGCGGTTGCTTAATTGTCCCAATAATAGAGAATCTGATTAAGATTAGGGTTAATTTCCATATTTGCTTTTGGTTTCTTCGCCTCACGTATCTTAATTTCTGCCCTGTATCGTTTAGACCCGAATCCAGATAACCCGAGAGTTATCACTTGGTTAAACGTAACGGTCGGCGTTACGACCACCGCCGCGCGTGTTATCGCTGTCTCTCCCCTACCCCTCACTTCGAGCCCGCCCCCTCTCCCAGCTAAGCCCCACTTACCGTCTCTTAACCGCTAAGCTAATATCAGTTTCAATTCAAAAGATGAATTCATTTCTTCCTTTAACAAAGGCACAGAAAGATCCTCCGTAACGAACAGCCGTAGATGTATGATTACTCCATCGCTGGGTGTGTGCTTCCTAGAGTGGCTGAAATCCAGGACTTGGGAGTTTAGTTCAACTCCTAATTAAACTTCAGGGCACACATTAGGCGACTACCTATAATTTCTTTAAAGTATTAGGGTTTATAAAACGGCGATTCAAACACTTCAATAATATTCGGGTAATGCGCACGTTGTATAACTGAATTGTTAGAAGTCGCATGGCAACGAATGCATCTATTTTGAATCCGCATGAAGATATATTTTATTTATTTATTTTTTATTTTTTGTTTGGGGCTTTTCTACGGTCTTTATGAGCCTTGTAACTGTGACCATTGCTGATCTATTGTGTTTGCCACCTACTATAGTTCTGCGCTGAGCCTCGTGTCATTTAAGAACCGCAAAAGGCTTTTGGCGCCAGATTATTTTACCTCCTCAGGTTGGAGGTAATGCCCACCCAAGTGGGTGTATAAAAGATTCCTATATACTCCTGCTGGAAAAGTTGCAGATATGTTTATAGAGATTTTTGTACTTCAAACAGTACATATTTTATCCATTTTTGTATCCGACTGCATTTCTCTCGGTCTCAGAAAAGAAATGCTTATCATGCCCTACATGTTTAATCTTATTCAAAGTAAACTTGATGCTATAATTCATGGTTAAAGCTTGGTAGGATATAAATCTCCTTGTCTCAAAAGAGAAATGCTGATAATATTCTGTATATTGTAACTATTGAAATCGAGGTAAATTTGATAATCATATTAGCATACAACCTAAGGTTGATTTTTCGTGCCTATTTTAAATTTTGTTCTCGATCACACCGTCTTTTCACGGAGCCACCCTAGCGCACTAACATGTTTATTGCTTAAATGATATTAACTCGGTGGAACCGGATTTCAATATTGTTACCGCAGACCTCATCTGTTTAAATTACAGGCAATTAAATATAATATAGTCTTATATGATAGGTATGACTTTTTGAGAGATTTCATTTGTATAGTTAATAGAGGGTATTTTTATAAATTTCGTTATTCAATGCATTGTTTTTTCTGCAAACTTGATTTGTAATAAGTGAATAAATAAACAAATAAATAAATGAATATAATAAATAACAAAATATATATGGTTTGTTACCTATCTGAGCAACAATGAAATAAATTGCACCACTAAATTGAAAATATGTAAATTAGTCTTTATGCAAATTCAATATTACAAATTGACAAGACGAGTAAAAGAAGTATTAAACTAATTAAAACGCCGCACACATATGAGGCGTTGAAAAAAATAAAATAATTAGGGGCCGTCCACATATTACGTAATCACGTTTTTGAGATTTTCGGACCCCCCTCCCCCCCATATCAACAGACGTAAAAACCAGCCTGAACCCCCCCCCCCCCTCCACCTCCAAGATTACGTTATCAACCGAATTTGAGGAAAATGTGAAGAATCGTGAACCCAGCGTTTGTAGGCTATCAAATCTAACCTCGAAATTTGACAGCTAGCGTTTGACAGCTCGCTAACAGCTGGTTAGTGACGCTAACCGGGCACCAGGGCTCGGTTACGGAATTTAACTGCAGTTAGCTTAACAGAGCATGGTGCAAGTATGTAGTTTCGAGTATTTAACTGCGGATAGGCTCTTTAGACACGGTTATATATCTTAACCGAGCTTGGTGCAAGTCGCCCTCAATCTCACAATCTCATGAGGCCATTTCACCTGCCCGGCAAGATCACGGGCTCTTTTTTTTGGGACAGTCAAGGGGTCGTGATGATTGAATACCTTGATCATCATGGAGCTATTATAACAGTGGTTGTATATGCTGAACACATCAAAAAATAGTTGTGTAACCCTTACTTTCCCGGCAAGTAACCAAGGACTGAGTTCATCTACTGTAACTGGGATACACGTATTGAAAATTGGGTGGTAACCGTTCAAACAAAACATTTCATTAGGTTCCTCAGGTATTCTAGTATTGCTAATAATCGAACGGGCAGTATACTAGTAGAAGTAAATAAATGTAATATGCCGCAAGTTGGTAATTACATAACAGAGGAACGATAGGGGTTGAAAATCGTGTACATATAGTGAGCGCGTACCGCTTTTAGCAGATAATAGTGTTTGAGTGTGGCTGCAAATGAGAATGAATGCATACTACTCCATAGCGCCGATATTGGCAGAGTATCAAATGACCCCAAAATAATTGAGCGATCAATTAAATGCCAATTGTCATTTCCTTGATTTCAATCAAGAATTGGCTTGAGATAACTCGCTTATGGTGAGAAGCATTAGCAAAGGCATTCGACTGGGTTGAACTTTGGTAGTCCTTGACTCCTTACAGGCATTTTATGATAGATGAACATATATTTATTTAACGACTGCCCAAAAGGAGTGTCATGTGTTCAGGATTCATCTGTGTATGTTTTCCGTTTATTTATTCCTCCATAACTTTTAAACGCATGAACCGATTTTAACCCCTCAGGCCTCGATTGGCCGATATCGGCCACAACACGATTCAGTGTGACGGGCCCGTTTTAATTTAATTTTAATTTAATTTGTTTTATTTTATTATGTTTTATTATGTTAACATGTTTTATTTTAATTATGGGTACAGTGGTTTGGCAGTAATAAATGTTTTGGTGAGACAGTGTCATAATTCAATTTTTTAACTAATTTTTACTAAAAATTTTTGGGACATCAACTTGTCAATCGGCTGAGAGGCCGAGGCCTGAAGGGTTAAGTTAAATTTAAAAGTTAAATAACGTTTAATTCTTCATTGTGTCGCGAGAGTTTTCGTCGTAGAAAGAACCTCGCGATCGATATTCAAATTGCAGTAGTTTATTCCAAAAGTCGTGTACAAAGTGAATTAATTTGCTCAAACATTATCGTCTATATATACTAGTCGCCGGGCGGCGATCGCCCCGTCTCCCTCTTGTCTCGCGCTGTCTCCTTCATTCCTGCCGGCCGGCCGATATACACACCTGCGCGGGACGCCGTACTTCAGTCGTCCGCCGTTGGCCCCCGCGAGCTGACGTCCCGTGGGCGGCGCTTGAGCTGCAATTGTGTCGTGTTTCGCACATTAGATTTCGCACGTTTATCGCTTTTGGACGCCACCGGCGATCCCTCCCCCGACCTACTTTGCATTAAGTAGCCACCGGAAGTAAGGCTCCCGTCCGGAAAGTCGCTGGAAGCGGTCGTGTGAGCGCGCTAGTTTTTCGTGTTTTGAGTTTATACTGCGTCGCGGCGCCCTCAGTTGAAACCTTCCCCTTCACCACCAGTCTTCGGACTGCCGTGGCACAAGATGAAAAGCTCTCTGCTGAGAAGTCGCTGCGATGTGGTTTTCGTTGTTTGTGGTGACGTTTTGCGTGCGAAACACGGCGGTTAGATTCGCGACGGTTTGTACTTTCTCTCTCATTTATCTCGATGTTTGCTTTCTCTATGTTTAACATTTTTTTAAGTTATTCCGTAACCAAATTTTATTCTGAGTTATTATTTACTGCTGCTTATTTTCCGGGTAAATTTTTATTAGGAAAATAATTTTATAACTTTTAATTTATTTTTTTGATACATAGCCTAACTAATGTTGTGTTATTTTTATAATATGTGTTTTTTTTTCAACATTTTTATTTGTTGTTGAATGTCTATCTCTATGCAATTATGTTGTAAGAAAAAAATGCGGCACTGAATAATTGTAAAAATTCATGTTACTACACCACAATCACAATAAAATGAATTTAAATTGATACGAATTGAAATATTTTTTGATTCGTTTTTCCTTCCGTATGTCATAGGGTACGTGCCGCGACCCCTTGATCTCATATAAGGAGAAAACAGCGTATTTAATATAAATAGCGGTATTTTGCGGTGCGTGATGACTTTCATCATGTGACAGTTTAGTTTTTTCCTTCTTCCTCTTGGCGGCTTTCAGGAATAGATCCGGTAGGCATAGTAACGAAGTAAAATATTAGGAATATACATTTATCAATATTAATTAAACAAAGTGTTTAATTATTACACTCCACAAAATATTACCGATTTTTAAATAACAGTTGGGTCTTACAAATTTATTCCAATCCAACATTTTGGTAAATTATAAAACTACGCAATTGTACTCGTAAAAAAACCGCTATGTAATAATGAAAAACCCTGATTTTTTATTAAACTAAAACTTCTTAAAGCTTGAACTGATTTATAATTTAGAATATAAATTGTTAGAATCGTTATGTCATCCCGAGTGTCATAACCTAAACTGTCCAAATGTCAATAAATTAACATAAATATATCGTGTTTAGTGTAAAATTAAAGGTCTGATTGAGTACATTCCGGAAATAGACATGTATCTATATGGATATATACATAAACCACAAATAGTTCATAAAAACCGCAGGTGAAAAAAATAAATATTAATACAATAGTTCACTTTCTGTAACGGCAATAGTGTTTTATACTATTTTTTATTTATGTACTTGTTTATAAAGACAGTATACAGCGTTACTTTAAACAATTGTATACATTATCGTAAGAATAAATGTAAGGCCATTTACTAGTTTCCTACCATTTACAATAAATGTTTAGATTTTTTTATTTAATTAAAATAATTTAATAAGTTATCTAAAAGTGGAAAGGATCGGGAGGAGTGGTGATTGAAGGGTGATAGTCCATCAACCAACAAGGAGAGTTTGTGACCGCATCAATTTTTCTTTTTAGAGATGATGAACGACAAATTCATTTTGAGCCTCCTTGACACGATTAAAACTATTTCCAGATGTAATTATGTTTATGTGTCTGTTTGTCTGCCTGTGTGTCCGTCTGTCTGTATGTCTGTCTGTATGTCTGGCTGGGCGTCTGTATTTATATGTGTATGTGTGTGTCTATGTGTTTGTGTGTCTATGTATCTCCACGATAGCGCCCAAACGATTAATCCGATTAAGTTGAAGTTTGGCATTTTTCTTATAAAATTTGCAACGTAGCATCCTAGAATCGTAGGATCGTAGCATTTTAATCGCTGCATCGTAGCATTGTAGCATCGCAGTTTTTCTTCGTAGCGTCGTAGCTTTGTAGCATCGTAGCAATTTGCACGGTGGCATCGTAGAATTGTAGCATCGTAGCACTGCGGAATCGCACGATTTGCATCACAGCATATTCTGTGTGGTATTTTTTTATAGATTTCTATAAAATCTATAAAAATACCACAGCAACGGTCCAACTGGAACAACAAGGAGAAGAGTTTAGTATACATAAAGCCGTCAGGCAAGGCGATCCACTTTCTCCAAAACCTTTTACGGCAGTTAGAAAACATATACAGAAATACAGACTGGGAATATTTTGGAATAAACATTACCGGCTTAAACATAAATCACCTAAGATTCACCGACGACATTGTGATATTCACTGAGAGACCAGACATATTACAAACTATGTTACAACAACTACAACAACTACGAAGGCAGAAAAACAGGTCTATCCATGAATCCAACGAAGACCAAAGTAATGACAAATGCATAGAAATATGACAACAGATTATTGAATATGTAGATGAGTATATCTATTTACGACAGATCATATAGATAAAAGACCAATACTCAAAAGAAATCGATAGAAGAATAAGCAACACTTGGAAACGGTACTAGTTACTAAAAGAGATAGTTAAAAATGAAACGATACCAATGTCAGTAAAAAGTAAACTTTATAATACGTGCATTCTCCCATGTCTTACTTACGGGTGTTAAACTTGGCCTGCCACGAACAAAAACAACCAAAAACTTATAGTATGCCAACGAAACATGGAGCAAAGCATGCTGAACAGAAGGCTACAGGACAGCTGGACGACCTCAAAAATAAGGAAAATGACAAAGGTGAGCGATGTTTTGAACAAAATTATAATACTAAATTGGAACTGGACCGGTCACATCATGAAAACCAACAAAGAAAAATGGACGAAGGACGTAATGGAATGGTATCCTAGAAATAGGAAAAGCCAAAAAGGACGTCAAATTAAAATATGGGAAGATGACTTACCGAAAGGATGGAGAAGGTTGGCTTGGGACAGAGATCAGGGTTTGTATTAGGGTATAAAAATCACATATTAGGGTATAAAAAAGCATGCATATTCTAAATCCATGTTAGATGAAGGAGGCTAGAAGAAAATGGGGACTATGTCGAAGGACTACTTTATCAAAAAAACTGGCTACTGAAGAATATGATACCTTATTTAAAATTTAGAATAAAAATTAACCAAATATATTGGTTTATCACATAAGGCGAAACTGAACAATACGGTCAGCGAATAAAGGCTTATATTATATTATTATTATTATAGTCTGTGTGCGATGTGGCATCTTCCTGTTGTAACCACATGTTCTGTAGACCTAATTGATACAAATCAGTTACAAGAAAATTTCCAACATATCACGATAGCGATCACTGTATTTACATTGCCTCTATTATCCTAAAATAAATGTGTTAAGTTTTACTTTACCTTGAAATCAACAGGACGAGCATAATTTTAGTTTTTAATTCCATTGAGTTCAATATTCATATTTCTGAGTGGATCTCTACTTTTTTTCTCACAATTATTGATTCTATTTAGTCGATAGTTTTTTTTTCTTTGTAAAGTTTAGGTCATTTAAAATATTTAAAAATATAGATACAATTTCTTGATCAATATGTGATTTCTAAAAATCATTATCTTATTAAATACATAGGTTATAATTTTATTGCTTCAATCGCCTGTTCTGAATTATTTGCTAAATGGCGTTTGAGTTACTTTTCTATCCGCCGTGGAAATGTGTGACAAATTATATAACGGATAAGACAAAATAATTAACGACAATGATAAATTATGAATTATTATTATGATAGTACAGACAACATCCTAACTAGGCAACCGAATGACAAAACAAAAATAGTAAATCGCGGGGTGGCACCTACAAAAACGTCGACTTTTGTTTAATTTATGATGTCAATATCCGCAGGCGAAGCAACTGCAGCGGGAAAAGTTGAAACTCCGGACGATCGCTCTTTTTTCCTCCGGTCTCATCTGCCATTTATCAAAATACCCCATCCATTGCGCGGCGTTCTACTAATTTAACTCATAGCAGCGATGTCAAATTTCCCCAAAGCCCGAAACTACAAAGTTTGTATAAATCCGTCGCGAAATATTGTATGATATTTTTGAATAATGGATTTATTCGAATATTTGGGTGCACGGAATAAAAGCTTGGGGAGCATATGCAAAATCTGTCTTGGATCCTCTAGTGAAAGCCCCAAAGCTTTTGTTGAGGGTAATCAATAGAAGGCTCCCCGGCATGCTTTTCCAAGAATGTAAGATGTTAGATATACGCCAGCTGTTTGCGAAACAGTCACTCATGTGTTGCCACAGAACTATAAGAGCATCTGTAGGCCTAAATTATGCCGTCCCCCGAGTTTATTCTTCCTTTTCCCGAAGATAATTAAACTATATAGCACCCAAAATATTCAACCGTCTTGATGACAATATAAAAAAATAGAAAGTACCTCTTTATTCAATAAAAAAATAAACAATGGTTTCTTGACCATATAAGTCGTTCAGGATAGAGAATGATCTTCTGCAAATCATCTCTTAGAAATACCTGCATAAAAGTGATATAAGATAATAAACATAACGTAATAAAATCTAATATAATACAAAGGAATGATGCTATATATATGTATATGTATATATCTATGAATATATTTATATATGTGTGTAGGCATTTATGTATATTTATCTATATTTGTGTATAATGTACGAGAGTCCTACAGAAAGAAAGGTAACAAGGGGTCCTGAGACCGATATTTTTAAGCTATTGCATAGCTTTTATCGCGGGCCTAGAGCCCAGCGCGGCGACCGAATGAAGAAATTTCTTAACGAAAATTAATGATTTTAAACTGATAATTACGTCTAAACGAGTACTGCTTACGATTCGAAAAAAATATATGTTAAACAAGAACATTTTCATAATATTCTTAGCTTTGAATATTGTAGATTTTGTTTATATTACATAGTGTAATTAATTTGTGAAATTAGGTCTAACCGAACACAAAAACGACTACTACGCAAATACTATGTGGCGTATTATTATGAAACCTGCACCATTTTAAAGATAATTTAATTATCTATCTTTTTATCTACGAATTTTTTCGAATAATCCGTTTTTTGCTTTATCGAATAAAAAATACGTGCGCGGCGCTCTATCGGAAGAAGTTTATATTATTCCGAATCATTTGCTTTCGCAGCCGCAAATGATTCGGAATAATTTCAAGGTTTTCCGATAGAGCGCAGTTATCTGATATCAGAAAAAAAAATAATAATTATAATTGGAAAGGTTGTTAAAAATGCTATGCAATAGCTTTACCGCGGCAGTCCCCGAGTGCCACACGTATTTTTTTTATTATTTCAATGTTGGTACACCTTCCGTATGGCAGTGGTCGTAACGATCAGTTTGTTAGGTCCCGCGTATTTGTCGGCTATTTCGTTCAATCACAGTAAATTATTCCGATGGAGAGGTAGTCGCTCGCTTCCGCCACCTCTCGTCCGTGCGAGATCCTCGCGGCAATCCAATTTTTGACTTTGTAGAACTATATCTCCCCGAATATCCATAAATTGATAGGGGATGAGACGTGGGTGTGTGACTAAACCCCATAATCTAAAAAACTATCACTTCAGGGGCGTCATTCATCATCCCCAGTCACCAAAACGTCCAAGACGACCCATTCAGCCGGAAAAGTAATGGCATCTGTTTTATGAGTCTGTAAGGGGATCCTGCTGGTAGATTTTATACCTAAAGGGCAATCATTAATACAAAGGATTACTGCAATACCCTTAAAAAGAGCAACTCAGAACCTCAGAAGCAAAATGCTGACCCATGGAGTCAGCCTTTTGCATGACAACGCCATGCGCCACACCAAGCGAGTTTTAAAGGAGCTGCTGACATTGTTTGGATGGGATTTTATCACCCGTTCCCCTTATTCATCCAACTTGTCGCCTTCGGACTATAACCTTTTCACTAAACTAAAGTAGTTTTTAGATAGGAAAAGTTTTCACAACGATCAGGAGGACGAGGAAGATGTGAAGAAATGGCTGAAAGAGCTGGCGGCGAGGGTAAATGACACTGTCATACAAAAGCTGATGCCCTAACTACAGAAATATCTTAATTTCGACGACGATGACGTCGAAAAATAGTTTAATATAATTGTGAAATCTCCTGTAAATTTCAATTAAATAAAAGCATTTTTCGACCCAGCATAAATGTTTTAACTCTACTTTCTGGATGACCCTTGTATGTATATGAGTACCTACGTCAGTTATGCTTCTCCACCCAAGTCTGAAAATAAATCGTATTTGCAGATAAAGGCTATATTCGGCCTAGTTGTGAATGTGGGTCGTCCTTTACTTCGCACCATTACTTGGTATGACCATTTTATGAGTTCAGCATGTTATGCTTAAAATGAATAAAATAAATATATTTTGAATACTTCGAACTCTATCCTATATTTAAATAAGTTCAAAAAACACATTTTTTAAAACAACTTATATTAAAATGGTCCGTCCCGAGTCAACGCTGGGTGCAACAGCCGTGTCATAGTGGAACTTAGAAGGGGCTATCATAATTGAATGCTATACAGAATTTTGTGTTTTTGCTGTTGGCCGTTGAGGATTCCACACTTTTGAAGCTAACCCTGCGTGCAGCAGCCCTAACGCGGTGAAACTTAAAACGGGCTATCGCAATTAATTATCAAAATTTAGTTTCAGTGCTGTTGACCGTTTAGGAGTCCCCTATTCGCGAGCCAACCCTGGATGCAACAGCCATGTCATGATGAAATTTAGAACTGGCTATCATAATTGAATGCTTACACAAAATTGTGTGTCTGTACTGTTGACCATGGTCTAATGGGCCTGGAGCTAATGGGCCCATGCTGGGTTGGCCACGAAGACCTATTCTGTTCAGGGTCGGTCACACTCACGGGTCAACACCCGTCCGACGGCCTCCACGCGAACCTGGGTAGGACGATGGGCGATGGACTTCCCCTGGGAATCAAACCTCTGGCGCTCCTGGACGGTCTGCGCACCATGCGGCGCAAGCCAATCGATTGTGCACTCTGACTAACAGTCGGGGGAGTCTGGAAGCTGTACTGTTTCCTATAGAGCGGGGGTGGTTGCGGACCTTACGACGACTGCTCTTGAAATGACCATCGGCCATCCGATCCTGGGTGAACAGCCGGGTAAAGGTCGCCGTGGTCCGCGATAGATTCGGTATACACCGTTTCACCGTTTCGTAAGGGACAGGATCGCGCAAGCGACCTCGAACTCGGAATCAATCGAGAGACCGGAGAAATCTCGTCACAATTGGTAGTAAGGGCGCCAGTGTCGGCCCGGCAGGTAACATTACTGGCTATCTCGCGGTTAAGGCGTTGGTCTCTTACGGGTTGTGGCGTAGCTAGATGGTGGACTGTTTTGTCCCAAGTCTTCTACGCTCACTCCAGGGAGATAGAACGACTAATCGTTAAAACTTCCTGTGGAGACGGGCTCGCCCGCTGTAGTCGACAACCCAAGTTGTTGACCATGGTCAGCTATATTTGTAGCTAATGGGCCCATGCTGGGTTGGTCACGAAGAACTATTCTGATCAGGTCGGTCACACTCACGGGTCAACACCCATCCAACGGCCTCCACGCACGAAGTGCGAACCTGGGCAGGACTCTGACCTCGGTCAGTTTCCCCTGGGAATCAAAACCTCTGGCGCTCCTGGACGGTCTGCGCACCGTGCGGCGTAAGCCAATCGATTGTGCACTCTGACTAACAGTCGGGGGAGTCTGGAACCTGTACTGTTTCCTATAGAGCGGGGGTGGTTGCGGACCTTACGACAACTGCTCTCGAAATGACCATTGGCCATCCGATCCTGGGTGAAGTGCCGGGCAAAGGACGCCGTGGTCCGCGATAGATTCGGTATACACCGTTTCACCGATTCGTAAGGGAGAGGACCGCGCAAGCGACCTCGAACTCGGAACCAATCGAGAGACCGGAGAAATCTAGTCACAATTGGTAGTAAGGGCGCCAGTGTCGGCCCGCCAGGTAACATTACTGGCTATCTCGCGGTTAAGGCGTTGGTCTCTTACGGGTTGCGGCGTAGCTAGATGGTGGACGTTTTGTCCCAAGTCTTCTACGCTCACTGCAGGGAGATAGAACGACTAATCTTTAAAACTTCCTGTGGTGACGGGCTCGCCCATTATAGTCGACAACCCAAGTTGTTGACCATGGTAGAGTAGCCTAATCGGGAGCCGAATTTGGGTGTAGAATCAGATCAAGCTCACCATAAAAATGCATTGTCATCGGAACTGAACCGACATGTAAAATTTCAACTTCATAGTATTAAGTGGTTCTAATTCAGCTTGCAAGATTTCTCTATAACAAACTAATAAACTAACGAACTAATAAAATTGCAAGGTAAAAATGAAGGACACCAAAAATGATCAGATGCTTTAGCCATCGTAAATAGTGGAAAAAGTTGTAGTGAAATTTTGTTGCAAATTATGACTTTGTGAGACATTTCTGAAAGGATTCTTGGGGTTTTGGAGGATATATCGGAAAAATACTGTGATAGTTGTAGATGAAAGTATTCGCCAGAAAGTATTAAATTGATGAGGTTATGAAGTATTCAATTCAATCATTTTTAATTCAAAACCTGCTGAAGATGTAGAAAAGTTTGTTTGTTTTTATACTCCTTATTGTGACGTTTCAATGGGCAGATTTATTACCAGAGGACAATCGGTGGCAAACAACCCTACCGAAAAGTGACGTAAGCGAGACTCTTACGCAATGTTCTCAGAATTCTAAGTCTTATTTGTTTATTTTTCTGGGACTAGTATTAACTGATTTATGATTTTTTGGAAAGGTTACCGATTTGAAGCAAAATAGCAGATATCTCTCGTTAGATTTTTACAAGCTTTTATTTTGTTTAAATAAAAGCTTGTAAAAACAACATTTGTCGATTTAATAAATGTTATTTATTCATCGTTTATCACTTTAACTCGGCTCTATTGCAGAGATTTTATTTTCAATTCAATTCAATTCAATTCAATTCTTTATTGAGAAATCACACAGTATTACAGTAATAATATTTTTTTAAATGTATGCAGATTTACAACAAATAAAACCGGTTACGGATTTCAATAAAATTACATAAATTACGTTTTTTTTTTTAATTACTTAATAAAACTAACGTACCTTCAATTTTATTTTTTTTCAATTTTAGAAGTACATAAGAGTCGAGTATGCAGGGTGTGTGTATGTATTTGTGGGAGTGTGTTGAGCGTGTAAGTGTGGAGTGTGAGCGGGTATGATATTAGTAATGGCGTATATAAAATATAATAATAATAATAATAATAATAATAATCAATAAAAATAGCTAAAAACCAAGTTAGCTTATTGTATCGGTAAGGGTTTGATTTACGGAGTATTTGTAAGTGATTATGGAATTATTAAAGATATCAATACCATTTAAATGGGTATTATAAAGCTCACAACAGCGTGTGAGTACTCCATTCCTTGATGCATTAGTTTTAAAGCGCGGCAATCAAAACAGGTCAAATTGGCGTGTGGTCCTCATTGGGGCGTTAATATTGATCGCTCCCACCAGGTCAGAGCAATCGAATATACCGTTCATTATTTTATAGAGGCACAGAGCATCATTCAAGTTGCGCCGATAACAAAGCGAATTTATTTTAAATAGTAAGGCCGCCTCATTAGTAGTATTACAATAACTTTTCGTCTTGAAATTTAAGTATTTTGCTAAAGGATAAGCTTAGTTTTTGGGATTGATGGATGAAGGGTGATCTTTCAATGGTGGCAAAGGGACTTATATTAAACCAACATAAAATAGACGAAAGTTGTGCACATCAATATATACATCTATTATAATATGGTCGAAATGGCCAATAAAGTTGCACTGGAAGCCACCCTATCATAATCTCCAGCAGATAAGCCTTAGGTTTGGCTGGATTTTATACAAAGCTGAATTTAAAAAAATACTTGTGGCACTCGGGGACTGCCGCAGTAAAGCTATTGCATAGCATTTGTAACAAGTTATGCAATTATAATTAATTATTTACTTTATTTATTTAATTTTTTCTGATATCAGATAACTGCGCTCTATCGGAAAACGTTGAAATTATTCCGAATCATTTGCGGCTGCGGTCGCAAATGATTCGGAATAATTTAAACGTCTTCCGATAGAGCGCCGCGCACGAATTTTTTATTCGATAAAGCAAAAAAAAACGGAATATTCGAAAAAAATCGTAAATAAAAAGATAGATAATTAAATTATGAAATCGAAGACTATCGCGGTTGTTTGACATTATAAATAGGATAGAAAACGAATTTACCGCGTGAAATTTGTAGGACCCGACGTTTCGGTGACGTTGCAGCCGCCGTTGTCAAGGGTAAACTGAAGAGCTGTCAGTCCGTTGTTTTGCGGGTAGGCCGCAAACCGCTGCCGCCACTGCGTAGGTTATAACGGTGGTGGGGGGCCGGGCTCGGAGCGCGGGAATTTTTAAAATCCGTCTTGCACACAACACTCACTGTATCCTGTTTTACGTCTTTGCGTTCGGCGTTCGGCGGCGGGAACATTTTAAGAAGAGGGTTCCACGTAGAAGAGAGTTTGTAGCCGTCATCTCTATTGAAGTTCGGAGTTCTTCTTATTTCAATGGCTTCCCGGATCATGCGAGGAAAGTAGAATTGTTCCTTCGATAGAACAATGGGATTTTGAAACTGCATCCAGTGGTTACTTCCGCTATCCAATATATGTTCGCAGATCGCCGATTTTTCTCGCTGAACGTTTTTAACAGCTTTGATGTGTTCTGTCAGTCGCGTGGCTATGGGCCGTTTCGTTTGTCCAACGTAGGCTAGACCGCAGCTGCATTCGACTTTATACACACCCGGGGTTTGCAGTGGTATTACATCCTTTACAGGCCTCAAAAATCGAGCTATATTTTGGGTCGGTTTGAAGATCGTTTTTATATCGAATCTGTTTAGCATCTTACTTATTCGATCTGTCACGCCCTTGACGTATGGTAAGAATGCTCTTGATCTGCTCGGTTTTTGAGTTTCGTCCGTATTAGATCGTGTGCGTGTCTCGTGATATTTTCCGTATCCATTTTTCCTAAGGACATCATTGACATGTTCCATCTCCTTCGGAAAATGCTCAGTGTCGCATAGATCGCGTGCTCGATTCACGAGCGACGTTTGCACTGAACGTAGATGGTAGGGATGATGGTGTGAGCTTGCATGCAAATATCTGTCCGTATGTGTGGGCTTCCGATATACCGTATGTCCGAGAGTATTGTCACTTCTCCTCGTCACTTTGACATCCAAAAATGGTAAGGAGCCGTCCTTCTCTACTTCATAGGTGAAACTGATTTTTGGGTGTATGGAGTTTAGATGACCCAGGAATTCTTTCACCGTTTGAATGTTGCCTTTCAGGATGCAGAAGGTATCATCCACGTAGCGAAGCCAGAGAATGGGTTTAATTTTGGAGGTTTTTATGGCTAATTCCTCAAAATATTCCATATATAGGTCACTAACTATCGGCGATACGGGGCATCCCATTGCTACTCCGTCGATTTGTTTGTAATAATCGCCGTTCCATAGAAAGTAGCAGGATGTCAGGCAATGTTGAAGCATGTCGGCGTAGCTAATAGGGAGGTCCTCAGACCTTAGTTTATCTCTCACCACCGTAAGACACTCCGAAATGGGCAAATTCGTAAATAAAGATTCGACGTCAAAGCTCACCATTATTTCGTCTTCGGCCAGTTTTAAGCTTCTAATAATGCTTACGAAATGTCGCGAGTCTTTCACGTAAGACGTCGTTTTGCCCGTAAGCGGTTGGAGGACACCAGCCAAGTGTTTTGACAGAGGATATGTGGGGCTGTCGATTTGGCTCACAATCGGTCTCAATGGTGCATTATCCTTATGGATTTTAGGTAAGCCATATAATTTCGGTGGCTGTACGTTACGTGGTTTAGTGAGATAAGCTATTTCTGGGAGGGAAGTGACAGATTTATCGATTAAAACTCTCGTTTGCCTGGTAATTCTGCTCGTGGGATTGTGACGAGCGGAAAATTGGGACGCTCTTAGAAGACGCCAACACTTACGAGAAGGTGAATTACAATCCCACGAGCAGAATTACCAGGCAAACGAGAGTTTTAATCGATAAATCTGTCACTTCCCTCCCAGAAATAGCTTATCTCACTAAACCACGTAACGTACAGCCACCGAAATTATATGGCTTACCTAAAATCCATAAGGATAATGCACCATTGAGACCGATTGTGAGCCAAATCGACAGCCCCACATATCCTCTGTCAAAACACTTGGCTGGTGTCCTCCAACCGCTTACGGGCAAAACGACGTCTTACGTGAAAGACTCACGACATTTCGTAAGCATTATTAGAAGCTTAAAACTGGCCGAAGACGAAATAATGGTGAGCTTTGACGTCGAATCTTTATTTACGAATTTGCCCATTTCGGAGTGTCTTACGGTGGTGAGAGATAAACTAAGGTCTGAGGACCTCCCTATTAGCTACGCCGACATGCTTCAACATTGCCTGACATCCTGCTACTTTCTATGGAACGGCGATTATTACAAACAAATCGACGGAGTAGCAATGGGATGCCCCGTATCGCCGATAGTTAGTGACCTATATATGGAATATTTTGAGGAATTAGCCATAAAAACCTCCAAAATTAAACCCATTCTCTGGCTTCGCTACGTGGATGATACCTTCTGCATCCTGAAAGGCAACATTCAAACGGTGAAAGAATTCCTGGGTCATCTAAACTCCATACACCCAAAAATCAGTTTCACCTATGAAGTAGAGAAGGACGGCTCCTTACCATTTTTGGATGTCAAAGTGACGAGGAGAAGTGACAATACTCTCGGACATACGGTATATCGGAAGCCCACACATACGGACAGATATTTGCATGCAAGCTCACACCATCATCCCTATCATCTACGTTCAGTGCAAACGTCGCTCGTGAATCGAGCACGCGATCTATGCGACACTGAGCATTTTCCGAAGGAGATGGAACATGTCAATGATGTCCTTAGGAAAAATGGATACGGAAAATATCACGAGACACGCACACGATCTAATACGGACGAAACTCAAAAACCGAGCAGATCAAGAGCATTCTTACCATACGTCAAGGGCGTGACAGATCGAATAAGTAAGATGCTAAACAGATTCGATATAAAAACGATCTTCAAACCGACCCAAAATATAGCTCGATTTTTGAGGCCTGTAAAGGATGTAATACCACTGCAAACCCCGGGTGTGTATAAAGTCGAATGCAGCTGCGGTCTAGCCTACGTTGGACAAACGAAACGGCCCATAGCCACGCGACTGACAGAACACATCAAAGCTGTTAAAAACGTTCAGCGAGAAAAATCGGCGATCTGCGAACATATATTGGATAGCGGAAGTAACCACTGGATGCAGTTTCAAAATCCCATTGTTCTATCGAAGGAACAATTCTACTTTCCTCGCATGATCCGGGAAGCCATTGAAATAAGAAGAACTCCGAACTTCAATAGAGATGACGGCTACAAACTCTCTTCTACGTGGAACCCTCTTCTTAAAATGTTCCCGCCGCCGAACGCCGAACGCAAAGACGTAAAACAGGATACAGTGAGTGTTGTGTGCAAGACGGATTTTAAAAATTCCCGCGCTCCGAGCCCGGCCCCCCACCACCGTTATAACCTACGCAGTGGCGGCAGCGGTTTGGGGCCTACCCGCAAAACAACGGACTGACAGCTCTTCAGTTTACCCTTGACAACGGCGGCTGCAACGTCACCGAAACGTCGGGTCCTACAAATTTCACGCGGTAAATTCGTTTTCTATCCTATTTATAAGATAATTAAATTATCTTTAAAATGGTGCAGGTTTCATAATAATACGCCAGATAGTATTTGCGTAGTAGTCGTTTTTGTGTTCGGTTAGACCTAATTCACAAATTAATTATACTATGTAATATAAACAAAATATTAAATATTCAAAGCTAAGAATATTAGGAAAATGTTCCTGTTTAACATCTATTTTTTTCGAATCGTAAGCAGTACTCGTTTAGACGGAATTATCAGTTTAAAATCATTAATTTTCGTTAAGAAATTTCTTTATTCGGTCGCCGCGCTAGCCTAAGGCCCGCGATAAAAGCTATGCAATAGCTTAAAAAAAACACCTCATTTATACATAAGCATTTCCTAATCCAATCAGGTAAGTTCTATTTCTACATCAAAGCATTGCTCTCTAAACGAATTCCTGAAAAATATTTTAACAATACCTAATAACATATTATTATTATTATTACATATTTTTCCTTATGTTGCTACCCCATGAAAGCTCTAGTAAATATCATATAGGCTTTAGTAAATATCATATAGGCTTTAGTAAATATCATATAAGCTTAAGAACAAACTTTTCAATCTGATATGAAGGTTTGAGTGTTTAATGACATAAAAATTAACTACTCATTCTTTTTACACGACTGCCCAACAAAAAAGAAGTGTAATGTGTTCAGGGTTCACCAATGTATGTTTTCCGTTTATTTATTTCATTATAACTTCTAAACGCTAAAACGGATTAAAGCATGTGGTATTGTTAGTACCGTTACGTCATCCCGAGTGTCATAGGGTACCTTAACTGTACAAATATAAAGTATACAGTTGTCTAAAAGTCCAAATCTCCAAATGGTAATAAATTCACATACATATATCGTGTTTAGTGTCAAATGAAAGGTCTGACTAAGGATATTACAAAAATCTATATAGATTTATCTGTATAGATTTATCTGTATCTGGTTAAATACGTAGGCCACAAATATTTCATAAATATTTTAATTTAATGACTGGCTAAAACGATCATTGCCTCCTTGTGTCATCTTTTTATATAATGAATACTGTAAATTTTAATTTCCCGGCATAAGAAAAAGTAATATGAACGCGCAAAAAAAATCGAGATGAAGGAATTATCCATATTGACTCCCCTCTCCCCCTCCCCCCCCCCCCCCGGAGATGATTAAGACTATTTCCATATTGAAGTCTGCCTGTAA
This sequence comes from Micropterix aruncella, assembly GCA_944548615.1. Taxonomy (NCBI): domain Eukaryota; kingdom Metazoa; phylum Arthropoda; class Insecta; order Lepidoptera; family Micropterigidae; genus Micropterix; species Micropterix aruncella. The sequence continues at coordinate 80,307,526 of OX155980.1, read as the reverse complement.
GTCAATGTGTATGTGCATGTGTGTTATATTATTTGTATGTCTCTGTATGTACGTTTGTGTATTGCACAACGATAGCGCCCAAACGCTTCATCTGATTAAGCTGGAATTTGGCATACAGTCATCATTCGGTCATGGCAAGAATTGAAATTATTGTGGTTGAAATCTGTTCACCAGAGGGAACACTGGTCATACTTCAATCTCGAAATATTGGACTTAGAGACTTGACATTCCGTTCACCGATGCATTGTTGTGCCAAACCACATCGTGAATATCTCTTATACAAGCGACACTAAAAACATATCCGCCGTATTTATGAAAATTATACATAAGAAACTAATTACTTCTATACAAAGGAGATACTACAAAATAATACAAATATACTACATTTGCTATCACAATCACTACCTTGACACAATCACTATTTTTTGGAGGTGGAGGGTGGTCCCGGTGGGGTGGAGGGGGGGAGGGGGAAGCCTTTCCTGTTTGCCGGAGAAGTCTTGGGGTGACACAAAAAATAACTGCCATACTATAGCTAGGAAACGGCATTAACCGACTTAATCAATATTCATTATGTATTGTTTTTCGTATTAATTCAGTTCTATTGCAATGATAATATTAGCAAAATTTTAGGCTTGTTTTTTGATATGGATGGAAAACGATCCTCGTACTCCGGTGATAAAGGGACTCTTTTAAACGTACTTATTATAGTCGAAAGTTGTGCACATCCATACATCTTAATTTAAACTATATATTCCTATATCTCTCAGTCACGTCTTATTCTGTTATATAAGTAGATTTAATCATATTTATTAGTACTTTAAGTCATCATACTCGTATTCTTTCAAGAGAAAAATATTTTTCTTTAATTGTGAGGTTAGTAAAGTTTGTACCTATATCGTACGTTTCCGTGTTAGTAGCTCCTTCTCCAGCGGCAAGAGGAATACATAGGTAAGGAGTTTTCATCCTTCTTTAGCGGCAAGAAAGTAGTTTTCATATAACTGCTATGTGTGTTTTCATTGTGACATCATTTCAAGAATTGCCTGTCTGCATTACCTTGTATTTAAGTCGGGAACCGTTTACTTGTATAATTTTATTAACATCAGGTAAAGAAACAAGCGAAGAACAGAACCTGATCAACGTGCCGCGCGTGCAAAGCGCCGCGAAGAGGATGATCGCTTCTTTTCCTAGGAAAATTAAAAACGTGGCTAGTATTGCTTTGTAGAATCATCGTAACATTATTGCTGATTGGCATACGATTATTCGTTTGCCGGAAGTTATTATTGAACTCCTTGAAAGCAACCGTAAACGCTGCGTCACCTTGCACCAGACTGGCAAACAATGTCAGCTCTCACGCGGTCAGACTGGCAAACAAATTTTGGATGGCGAAAAACGTAGAGCTCAGGAGCCATGACACTTTTATAGAAAGGCGTCGTAAACATAGTTGCAAAACAGGGTCGCCGTTCCTTAAGCCACTAAGCCGATCTTCTGGTTACATGACGTAGAATGCATCTCAGATATATTAATGTAATTTTTCCCCTTGTCGAAGAAAGTAATTACGGAGTAGCTGTGAAGGTGTCGTATGTCACGTTTGCGAGATGTGACCCCGTCCCAGGTTCCAACGAGTCGTCGCTACCTTTCCACTCACCACTCTAACCCTAGATAAGCGGTTGGCGGTCAGGGAGACAAAATTTCAAATATTTTTTATTAAGCTATTGCATAGCTTTTATCGCGGGCCTAGGCCAGCGCGGCGACCGAATGAAGAAATTTCTTAACGAAAATTATTTATTTTAAACTGATAATTACGTCTAAACGAGTACTGCTTACGATTCGAAAAAAATATATGGTAAACAAGAACATTTTCCTAATATTTTTAGCTTTGAATATTTTAGATTTTTTTGATATTACATAGTGTAATTAATTTGTGAAATTAGGTCTAACCGAACACAAAAACGACTACTACGCAAATACTATCTGGCGTATTATTATGAAACCTGCACCATTTTAAAGATAATTTAATTATCTATCTTTTTATCTACGATTTTTTCGAATAATCCGTTTTTTTTTTGGTTTATCGAATAAAAAATTCGTGCGCGGCGCTCTATCGGAAGACGTTTAAATTATTCCGAATCATTTGCTACCGCAGCCGCAAATGATTCGGAATAATTTCAACGTTTTCCGATAGAGCGCATTAATCTGATATCAGAAAAAATAAAATAAATAAAATAAATAAATAATTATAATTGCATAAGTTGTTAAAAATGCTATGCAATAGCTTTACCGCGGCAGTCCCCGAGTGCCACACGTATTTTTAAGCTATTGCATAGCTTTTATCGCGGGCCTAGTAGGCCAGCGCGGCGACCGAATGAAGAAATTTCTTAACGAAAATTAATGATTTTAAACTGATAATTACGTCTAAACGAGTACCGCTTACGATTCGAAAAAAATATATGTTAAACAAGAACATTTTCCTAATATTCTTAGCTTTGAATATTTTAGATTTTGTTTATAAAACATAGTGTAATTAATTTGTGAAATTAGGTCTAACCGAAAACAAAAACGACTACTACGCAAATACTAACTGGCGTATTATTATGAAACCTGCACCATTTTAAAGATAATTTAATTATCTATCTTTTTATCTACGATTTTTTTCGAATAATCCGTTTTTTTTGCTTTATCGAATAAAAAATTCGTGCGTGGCGCTCTATCGGAAGACGTTTAAATTATTCAGAATCATTTGTTACCGCAGCCGCAAATGATTCGGAATAATTTCAAGTTTTCCGATAGAGCGCAGTTATCTGATATCAGAAAAAATAAAAAAAATAAAATAAATACATAATTATAATTGCATAAGTTGTTAAAAATGCTATGCAATAGCTTTACCGCGGCAGTCCCCGAGTGCCACACGTATTTTTTTTACTTTATTTGTATTAATATACATACATCCTTCTAGTACCATTACTGGCCGACACTCGAAACAAAGATGAGGATATATTTGAAATCATTCCCATAGAATACTTTATTTTTTGTGCCGGGCCTCTCATTCCGGCAATTTTGCCTTGAATTGATTTTTAAAAATTACTAGGAAAAAAAAGTGCCATTTAAGTTAAAATATAGCTATAATTTGGTTCATACCATTCTCATGCAATTCGAGGCCCATCACACATCTAACTATGCTTATGCCTGTACCTAGATGTGCGTTTACGACGTAATGTGGATTGCGAGTTTGCGTATAAAATATAGGGTTTATTATGTAGGGATTGTACATATTATATAAAGTTTTAACACTATTAAAAAATAAAAAATCCATTTCACATTTTGATCGATATAATATGTTAAACAAATCGAACTACAATTGTGAGTTCTTTCTCCTTTCCAGAACGCTCCAATCGCAATAGCCATTTTTACCCCTCCTATGGCGGGGTAAAAATTTCTGCCCGGGATAGTTTTGCGCATAACTTTTAAACTACTATACGGATCGTAAAACGAATAACTGCAAAATGATCGCATTGAAATTTGAAATATTATAACGTTACAACATTATCTCGTAAAACAATTAAGATAATAATGAATAAATATTACAGTTAGCACAGCGCGGAAAGCGTCTAACCAAGAATGGTTAGCTCACATAGGAAGGGTTCTAGACATGAAACTATCAATATTATTTAATATTTTAACAGGTTCCTCAAATTTACTGCCTTTATGCGAATGTCCTTATTACCCGAAATTTCACAAAATTTAAACTTTCTCAAGCACTCGTTATTGTTATTTGCTAGCTGCGTACCTGGTGATTCTATGGTTATGAAAATAAATGAGCAGCTGTTTAACGTATTACATTAACAACCATAACCAGTAACTATTATATCAAAACATGCAATTCGTTTTATAGTTTCTCTGAACTATATCGCTGTTGTTTTTTTATTATTGACTCTCAATTAAAGATTCTGAGCCCTTTCTATGGAATTGAATTACATGCCTAACTTCGAATTTTTTAGGGATCGTGTATGCCATGAGCAAAATATTCGAGTTTGCGGATCGTTAGTGTCCTAGATATTTTTATGTTTTGCTTAAAGCTTTGATACATCTGCATTCCTAACAATCCAGTTTATATGTATTATCCATCAATAAGCCCACATTTCAAAAGCTTCAGACTTTCTAACCAACTAATCTGTACACGTTTAGCTTTTGATGCCTCATATATTGAGGTTAAGTAGCATCTTAGAAATGCGATTTGCATGTTTAGGTTGATGTTACTTTCGCAAAGGTTGATATTATTTTTCCATCTTACCATTTTCAGTATCCACTATACAAAGACGTTATTTTGAACCCACACGCCCAAATGTTTTTCAGTCAAAATTACTAGGAATTAGATAGAGGAAAGTAACCAAATATGGAATAGTATCCCTATTATGGAATACCCCTGTTTCTCTTTACCTGTCAAGTCAAGACGAAATGCACGACCATCTTCTATCTCACCTACTCACTGGTGTATCGCACTCAATCAATCACGGCAGTCAGGCGAGCGCCATTGCAACTGCAGGTGTGTTTTGTTTTGTCGGCGACTCAAAACTTTACAAGGTATGTGATAAAATATTGGTTTCTTGATAATTACATTGTGAAAATGGGATTGCTACTTATTTAACGTATTGCTGTGATGTGTTTCTTAATATTTTCGATAAGTTTTATTGTGCAAATGCTGCTACTTATTTTACACAACTAGTTTGAGCCGGTCTAAAGTTCCAAATATGGACACCTACTAGGTGCCTAAATATGGAATATTCTATAATTGGGCTGTCAATATTTGGTAGTTGGGTTGACCATTTTTGGTGGTGGTGGTATTTCAATAACTAGTTGTTTTCCAGAATGCCGTCTACACTGTCAAAAGTAAAACATAAAGTTTAAAATGAAGACAAAATGGCTGAAGCTATAAAAATGGTTCGAGAAAAAAATGGGCTATTTGAAAGCGGCAAAGTATTTTGAAGTTCCGAGAGCTACTTTGTTTCGTTTATGTCAGAAACATGAGCAGCCTCCAGAGGAAGCAGCATTTACCTCATTGGGTAAGAAACCAGTGCTAGGTCAACATCTTGAAAGGTATGTTTTTTACCGAAACTTGTAGTATTATATCTATATTCCATATTTCGGTACCTATTCCATAAATAGCTACTCATTTTGTCATTTTGATTTTTAATTGACAATAAATGTGTGTTAGTCTTATAAAAATATGGTTGTAATTCAAATACGTCAAAATGTATGACTGATCGTTGCTATAATTAAAAGCATTTAATTCGTAATAGTTTTTTAATTCTACCAAGAAAACAAAATGGTATTCCATATTTGGTTACTTTCCTCTACTAATTCTAAATATACGTTAATTGTTTCAAAAAAGTCTGCGTTTTATAGCTTTCCTTCTGTTTTCGTTATATTGGTACATGTGATTTATGGGGGTATGGCAGTAAAATCCTGACCATACGCCCAAGGAATCACACCTGAGAATGTTAATAAATGACACAGTTTCGGCTATCTAATGATATTTTATATAAAATATTGCTAATTTTATTTTTAGTGATAGAAATTATGAAAAAAAATATTTTATAACAAATTTATATAAAGAACATATTGCAAAATTTTGTACTTTTCGTTGTAAAGTAACGATTTTAAAACAGGTTTTGTTTTGTTGCCAGGGTTTCCGTCGTTCAGAATGAAACTCGCGATCGATGTTTGAATTGCAGTTGTCGTTTAATCGTTCCAAAATGCGGAGTACAAATTGAATGATTCTCTTACATACTATCGCATATATATATTATTTGTCGTGATCGCGGTCGCGTCGTCTCCCTCGCGCCTCGCGCCGTCTCCTTCACTCGCGGCCGATAGCTAGATATACCCCGGTGCGGCGCGCGGCACGGCAGTCGCCCGCCGTCTGCGCTCGTGTTTTGACGTCCCTCGGGCGGCGCTTGAGCTTCGGTTGTGTCGTGTTTCGCACATTTAGTTTCGCACGTTTATCGCTTCTGGACGCCACCGGTCGTTACCCTCCCCCGACCTACTTCGAGTAGCCACCGGTAGAAAGGCTCTGGACTGGAAAGTCGCCAGAAGTGATTCGTGTTTGCGCGGTAGCTCCTTCGTGTTTTTTGAGTTTATACTGCATCGCTGCTCCCTCAGTTGTTACCTTCCCCTTCGCCACCAGCCTTCGGGCTGCCGTGGTATAAGATGAAAAGCTCTCTGCTGAGAAGTCGCTGCGATGTGGGTTTCGTTTGTTTTCTTCATGACGTTTGCGTGCGAAACACGGCGGATAGATTCGCGACGGTTTGTACTGTTCTCTTCTATTTATTTTGATGTTTGCTTTAGCTTCTCGTTGATGGCTTGTTTGTGATGATAAATCAAACGCCTCGTTGGAGGCACTTAAGATGTGTTTGATTATTGGGCTTTCAGGGTAGGTATTCCTAGTGATGGCATTGCACATCGCCATCTCCTTATTTCCGGTGTGGCCATTGCACCTCGGTGATACCATTTCCTGCCGCTTTCGGGTGAAGTCTTCTTCCGGTCCTTTCCTTTTATAGTATTTTGAGTAGGTGGGTTTTGTGTATGTTTGTTGCTCCGCGACAGATTCATTCTAATATTGAGATTTACACAATATGCCCAAAATATTATATTACGCATTATATAATGCTCGTATTTCTGCCTTGAAGCATTAATTTGCTTTAACCCCTCACGTTGCGAGGTAAAAACTCACCTATCACTTTTGCGCGCGACATATTCGGGCAAAAAATCGACGCGAGTCAACGGCCTTGAGAAAAACGATCATAACTTATAAACCACTAAACGTATTTAAAAAAGATAAAGATAAAAATGATCGCATTGAAATTTGACATATACAACATTATAACCTTATCTCGTAAAACAATTAAGATAATAATGAATAAATATTACAAAATTGGCAAACTGAAAAAACTCGCCTATAAAATCATTTCGATTTTTTTGTCACAAAATACGTAAAATATGCAAAAATTGTAAATACAGTTATGTTCTTTATTAAATGATTTACCAAAAAGATATTTTTTTTTTACTTATTTGCATACAAAAATATTTATTTATTCAGCCAAGAAAAATTTTGATGTATTCTCGTAAAAAAAAAAAATTTAAATTTTTAATTTGTGACTACTTATGGTTTTTTTTTTATATGAAATTCTTTCAAAATAACTTTATTACTACATCACACTTCTTAGAAATCACACCAGAACTTTGAGCTTTGTCTGATATTATAGAAAAATCTAAAGTTTTGAGAGTTTCCGCGTCCGTACTTAATAATAAACTTTGAATGCCCATAATATAAAATTCGTTAGATTTTTTCAATTATATTGTCTTATCATAGACTTATTATATGTCTAATAACTAATTACTATACTCCAAAGAGTCACATTTCATCGAAAAACTATGGAAATCGCACTTTATTCTCTCATAGTAATTATCAAAAGAAGTTTCTTTGCGCGATTCAATTTACAAAACAAGATATAATTTTCAAAATACGCCTAATTATGTGATAACTTAGGATGTAAATGAAACAATACTTATTTTGTTAGTAAATTAAAGCGACATTACGTCATATTTCGCAATATATCGGGATATTTCATAAACATTACATAATAATAACAACCATTTTTTCGCGAGCCGTTTGTTGTCGCCAAAGTGTTTTCTTTAAAAATTCGTGAAAAACAGCAAATGGACTATCTCAATTGACTAATCCTAATGCCTAAACTACTTAAAAATGGAAATTACTCACTGTTATCCAGTAAACAATGCACTGTTATCCACAAAACACTGCACAAGACCACCATTCCGCGAAACCATTCGCGGCCGCGGCGCTGGCCGATGGACTGCCCGTTTTGATGTCTATGCTGACTTTTTAAATCGGCGATCGATTTTATCGTCGTTGGCCGGCGAATTAAAGATTATTTGGCCATGTCGTTCCGCGGTCAGAAAGCATTAAGTACGACGTTTCGAATCGTAAATTGCATTTTTCGCAGCGGCGAGCGCGATGTCCCGTAGCGGATGTTTCGGATTGTAGGCGGCCGCCATACATGTCCCCAAATGGATGTTACGTGCTGAGCGGGAGTGGACAGAGAAATTATATTTTATAAATCATATAATATGATTCATTAGATAGTGAACGTGATAGCACTTCTGGGTATATATAATTAATTTTTATGTCCTTGCTCACATACAAGTTGTCGTTCAAATAACAGCTAAGATAAATAATGTTATGGATCTTTTTTATTCAAATTAATAAATCGCCAACGTACAGCCTTGCTATATGTATATAGAAAATAATAATGTACTAATAATAGGCCAATTGTTAATTTCACTAAAAATCATTCATATATATAATTATATAACGCATTAATATAAACTATAAATTTGATAATATAAAAAATATAAATGTACAAGTACTTTTCGATACTTTTCGTTTGGGATTGGATTTTAATGGCAACTATAATCAACTCATTTATACGACGAATAAAACTAATTGGCAAAAGATTTATTAAAATTGGATAATTCGTTAAAAGTTACGGCCCTTAAAGTCAATCCGCTTTAAATTTATAATTCAAGAACGCAAAGTCAAATAAATATTTATTTTCGATTATCTATTTTTTATGTCACTACGGCGTTTAATTAAAAATATGTATTAGGTATGATGAAGTAAGTAATTTTTTTAATATTCTTTTATTTTTCGACGTAGTTTTTAGGTTTTTAATATATCTTTTTTTCCCACTCGTCCTCTCCCCCTCGCTAAACCACCAACTCACGCCCCCCCCATCCGACCCTCCCCCCCATAAGTAAAAACCGCAAATGTATTTCGAAGATTGTTGTAGTCTTTTAATAGTAATTTCGTAGTACATTGATAGTATTTTGGTATTAGAATTAAAACAGTATCTCCCAGTATGTTATAATATTTTTTTAAATATGGGGCAGTTTAAACAATATTTGTGTCGCTTGTATATGAGATATTCCAACTGAGATTTCTCTATGTGGTTTCGGCTCAAAAAGGCATCTGTGTACCTAGTTTCAAGTCTTTACGTCTAATATTTCGAGATTGAAGTATGACTGGCTCGACCCCCTGGTGGACTGATTTTAACCATAATATTATCTCTTCGAATTTATTTTGCCATGACGAAATGATGCCTGCATGCCAAATTTTGGCGCCATAAGATGAAAAGTTTGACCGCCATCTCGGAGGAATACACACAAGGTGACAGACATACACACAGGAGTGCGTTTACAATACTTTCCCTCTGACGAGAAAGTAATTTGTGGCCAATGCAAACAATGTGGTTTTTTAGTCTTTCACAAGCGATACAAAAGTATGGCAGTTCCATTTCTATCGTAGTTTAATTATTTTATTTATTTATTTCCATTACAACCAAACTTGAATAGAAATGATCAATTGCATGTATTAAAATAATCTTACATTAGTTACTAAATTCTACAAACATGAAATGCAGTAAATTACACCAACAATATTATAATAAATTCCAATTCCAAAAAAGACTATAATATTACAATTGACAATAAAAAAATATACATTAAATGATATTTTTATGTACGATATTACTTTCTAAGTATTTTAAAATATCGTTATGAGTATACACGTTGGTTACAAGCAGATACACTCTTGAAAATAACAACATTTTATTCGCCTTAAAATGAACCGGCATTTAAAAAAAAGTTCTAGTCATAGGACTACATAGGTAAAGACTAGTCGACTGGAACTTAGCCGTACATCGTATGACGGTATGTGTGGTGTCTTAGACAGTTTACACTGGGCCCGAAACGTGGGACAGTTTAGACTGGGCTGGAAAATAAGGTGACACACTTAAAAAGTGTACAAGGATGTCATGTCGGAACTGTTGAGAATAAAAATGTGCTCTCTACAAGGCGTAATTAATTATTGAGATTTACTTATATACGGCGTATAAGGTAATACATAAGAGTTTGGTACATTATCGCAAGCAGCTGTTATTATTATGACAAGGTTCTTTTATTATATTTCTTGCTTAGTACTTTTGTCTCTCGTAGCGATAATTACAATGTGAAACAAGAGCATAGTTCTCAAATGTATGCTCGTTCTCAAATGTATGCTCGTATTTCTGCACGATAAAGTTGTTTTCATTCATGCGTTTAATGTAAGCAGTATAGGGTTAGTTACAATGTCGCTTAGGTGCGGGCGTGGCGCATGGCGTCAGCTTGCATTCATGTCTGCTCCTTATGGCATGCTCCACTTTTATCGGTTATTTTTATGCCGGCGTTATTTTTCGCAAGCGATATCGGTCGCGCCGTCAAACCCCGACCCCGACAAATGAACAGAGGGTCGAACATGGGGAGAACATACTGAACATGGGATGATAAAGTACCTTTTTATCCTAAGAAAGACAATGTATTATTTCGGCTTATATTTTATTTATTCGGAAATATATACAATACTCATAACCGTTTTAGAATTTCAAATTATTTTATAAAGTTTCAAAGGATTGGCAAAAATGTAGGGGATGCGTCCTCACCAAATCTTTTAATAGCTGTAATTTATTAATATGGCGGTCAGCCTGAAATCATTGTGGAAAAAGTTACAGCTAAAGGAAACCTGCCTCACTGTATGAAAATCGTCGCTTATTACCGGACGAGTAAGCAGAGTCATGCCACGCCGCCATGTTATTCGTCGGTATAACTTTTTATTGAGAGGAATCGCCAAAGTAACAATTGTGACGCATTGTGCTTGCATTATCAGTTTTCATATATGCCGTTTAGTTTGTTCTTCTGACAAATAGACGAAATAAAGATATTTTACTATAATAAACAATTTTTTAGATACAATGACATAGGTCGCGTCGGGGTCACCAGTGTGAGGGACCATCCCTCACTAGACTCCAAATTATTCGATGTGAGGTGATGTTGTCAAATTGCGTGTTATCTCCGTATTAAAAGTCGATTTTAAGTATATCAGAAGGTATTTAATGAAAGTTCGATATTGTCAGTTTGTAACGCTTCCCGAATAGGTTATATTGACGCGAATATATTAGGTATCTGCCTGTAGCTACGAGGGTGTATGGAGAAGGATTGTACTTATGCTCCTAGTATCTCGTACTGGGCACGGCTCGAGTCTGTGGGAATGCAGACTGATGCTTCTCGCCTCGATAAGGAAAGGAAGGAAAAGGTAACCAAGAAGCCGGGGTACCGAGGTATGCCGTCGCTGTCTTGGGGGATGTGATCACTCGAGGAATGATACTTTGGTTGATTTCTCGCCGGTTTATATCAGTTCCTGGCATCGCTGTGGTCCCTCACAGGTATTTGTTTTAGCTGTAACTTTTTTCCTACTGACCGCCGTAGTAACAAATGACATTCTTGAATAAAGCTTTTCAACGACAATGTCCGGCTGTTATTAGTAGTTGTAGGGATGCAGGGACGTTTAGTTCCTACATTCCTACAACGACGCATCCTCCTTTTACAAAACTTAAAATATTAAATTCTCAAAAGCTAAATAGGCTGCCGCCTTTTCTAAGGTAAACAATTTATTTTGGTATTTATAATTTTCTATAAAATCTAATAATCATTTTCGTACTTAATTGTAAAAAAATACCCTAACAACCTACATATAATTCAAAACAAAATGTCGAAATTCAGACAATGCGTAAAGAAGATATCTAGAGATTCTCATAACTACTTCTCGCAACCGAGCTCACTATTCCCGTTGTTAATTATAGTTTATTATAGATGTTCCCCATATAGCTAAATTTCCGCCAATACAATCGCCATATACCGATTCCGATGATATAATTTACTCCAATACGCATCTATATACTAACTTACTAAGGCAAATACGCAAATCGATCAGCGTTACCACACCAAAATAATATCTTTACCTATATCGAGTCAATTCTTCGTTACGGGATCCCCTTCTGGTCAAGATGTACTGCAGTATTAGGGCAACATATTTTCTCTCTCCAAAAACGAGCCATAAGAAATTTTGATCAACCATAACTATATTGAATCATGTCGTGGTCACTTAAAAAATCTCAGTATTTCACGCACCATCACTATTAGGGGTGTTATTACCTAATACATGGGTATTTTTTTGTGGGTGAATCAGTACAACGAGGTTAGCAAGTTTTTTTTTTAAATATGTATTTTTTTTAATATTTTTTATTTGAAAATTTGATGAAGTTGACTATTTAATAAAGGGTTGAGAAGCTTTTGAGCGCGCTGCGCCATCTAGCGGTAGGTGATATATCGTTATAAACAATATTAGCGACATGTCACCTACCGCTAGATAGCGTATCGTTATCGTAGCTTTCTTAGTATTTAAAAAAACATAAAAATAAAATTAAAAAAGAAAAATTTATTCAAATTTTATTGTTTTCATTTTGTTGTTTTTTTATTTTTTTAAATCAAAAGTTGCATATTTCGTTGTACTGATTCACCCACAAAAAAAATGCCCTTACAGTAATAACAACCCGAATATATTTGAATGCCTAAAGTAAATATTAAAAAATATAGGAAAGTTGAAGACCCAAAAAGAAATTCACTTTGGAATTATTCAAAAGCGACCCAAATTATGTTGGATTGGTGTGTTACAAAAAACTGCATGAAAATATTAAAATGATATTTAGAAACGGGAAAATGCGTGAAAATGAGAGACTGGAGTAATCTGGTCGCAATCGGAAGTAAGGGCGTGAGTATAAACCCGCTGGGTAGCATTCCTGGCTATCTCGCGGTTAATGCGTTGGCCTCTTACGGGCTTGTGGAGGAGCTTGATGGTGGACTCTTTTTGTCCAAGTCTTCTGCGCTCACTTCAGGGAGACAGAACGACTAATCGTTTAAACTTCCTGAGGTGACGGGCCCGCCCGCTGTAGTTGGCAGCTCTAGGTGCAGAAATCAAATATGGTAATTGTGTTATTTAGACGTATTTAATTTAGTGATGATAATAAGAGTTAATCGCCAATGGTCATAACGAAAATTTGCAAAGTTAAACCAATAAATAACAGAAGGAGTAAAGAAGAAATATAGTCAAGAAAGTAAAGATAATTGAGGAAATTCCATATCGTCAACATCCTTAATGCCATAAATTGGGTTTCAATTAAAATACACTATATTATTTCCTTTAAGTGAACTGTACCTCCCCAAGGCCCCAGATGTATACAGGCAATTTATTTTAAAATAGGTTAAATCAACAAAGAAAGCTTTTTTGAATCGTAAACAGTCGTTTTGATTTTATAGCGTTTTCGGGTCTATGCCATCGAATAGCAATCGCGAATACTGCAAGGATAAAATATGGAAAGGGCTACAAGAAAGGTTATTATTTGACTCTTCTGCTTGGAATATTTGTATTGGAATTGTCGACTCGGTCGGAACTGTTCCAAGTAGAAGTAAAACAATCGACGTGACGCTAACAGGCACGAAGCAGAGGCGGAGGACAATGAAGGCGGTGGAAAGTTTGCGGTTTGTGCGTCTCTCGTCTCGCCTCATAGTCGTGAATATAAAACGTCGAACGCGGCCGAAACTAGAATGCTATCTATCTGCGTGGTGTCAGCGGGAGGGAGGGAGCGACGCCGCCCGTCGAATGGGAAAAGTTAGCAGCCTTGTGACATGTCATCGCAAACAATACATACATCTATCAGGCGAGAGACGGCGGCGCTATCGCCAGCGCGTACAATTTTACATATACCAAATATAAATTTGCATCGCAAGCCCCGAGAAAAAAGCAGAAAGAAAAATTTTAGTTTTCGACAGATACGTCTTCCCGGTAACGCTCACAATAATGATTATATATACATGTAACGTGCTTCCATAGGTATTAGATTGATCAAGGCCATACTGGGGATTTGTCAACTACAACGAGCCAACCCGCCATGCCAGGAAGTTACAGCGATATTGATCGTCCTATCAGCCTGGAGAGAACGAGACTCGGAAAAGAAACAGTCCATCGTCTAGCTATGCCACTTTGCCCGCGAGAGTCCAAAGCCTTACCGCGTGGCACTGGGAAGTTGAAACAGCGGGCAGCCTCGTGCCCTCTCTTACAGATTTGGCCGGATTTCACAGTCCTACCTTCTGGTTCGGGGTCTGAAGACTTGCATGGCCTCTACCTAATGCTAAAGATAATTCAGTTAAAATTTAACTCAGGCTCGGATCGCTAATAGGTCGCTATTCAAGAGCAACAGACATTAGGCCATCAACCATCGCCACTGCTTAGGAAACGTATACATTCATTTCCAAACTTTGCAGGTATTTGCCGGAGTCCACAACTAGGGTTGTTGACTACAGCGGGCAAGCGCATCACCTCAGGAAGTTTTAACGATTAGTCGTTCTATCTCCCTGGAGTGAGCGCAGAAGACTTGGACAAAACAGTCCACCGTCTAGCTCCACCACAAACCCGTAAGAGGCCAACGCCTTAACCGCGAGACAGCCAGGAGTGTTACCTGGCGGGCTTACACTCGCGTCCTTACTTCCAAATGAGGCCAGATTACTCCAGTCTCTCGATTAGTTACGAGTTAGACGTCGATGCGCGGTCCTCTCCCTTACGAAGCGGTGAAACGGTGTATACCAAATATATCGCGGACCACGGCGTCCTTTCACGGCTGTTCACCCAGGATCGGATAGCCGATGGTCGTTTCAAGAGCAGTCGCCGTAAGGTCCGCAACCACCCCCGCTCTATAGGAAACAGTACTGCTTCCAGACACCCCCGACTGTTAGTCAGAGTGGGAGCTAACGGGCCCATAGTGAGTTGGCCACGATGACCCATGTGTTCAGGGTCGGTCACACTCACGGGTCAACACCCATCCGACGGCCTCCACGCACGGGGTGCGAACCTGGGTAGGACTCTGGCCAGCGAACCAGTTTCCTCTGGGAATCAAACCTCTGGCGCTCCTGGATGGTCTGCGCACCGTGTGGCGCAAGCCAATCGATTGTGCACTCCGACTAACAGTCGGGGGAGTCTGGAAACTGTATTGTTTCCTATAGAGCGGGGGTGGTTGCGTACCTTACGGCGACTGCTCTTGAAATGACCTTTGGCCATCCGATCCCGGTTCAGAGCCGGGCAAAGGACGCCTTGGTCCGCGATAGATTCGGTATATACCGTTTCACCGCTTCGTAAGGGAGAGGACCGCGCAAGCGACCTCGAACTCGGAACCAATCTAGAGACCGGAGAAATCTGGTCACAATTGGGAGTAAGGGCGCGAGTGTCTCGAGCCGCCGGGTGTATTCCTGGCTATCTCGCGGTAAGGCGTTGGTCTGTTACGGGTTGTGGCGCAGCTAGACGTCGGATTGTTTTGTCCAAAGTCTTCTACGCTCACTGCATGTCGATAAAACGACTAATCGTTAAAACGTCCTGTGGTGACGGGCTCGCCCGTTGTAGTCGACAACTCAATATGTTAGTCAGAGTGCACAGTCGATTGGCTTACGCCGCACGGTGCGCAGACCGTCCAGGAGCGCCGGAAGGTTGATTCCCAGGGGAAACTAACCATAAGGTCAGAGTCCTACCCAGGCTCGCACTTCTTGCGTGGAGGCCGTCGGATAGGCGTTGACCCGTGAGTGTGACCAACCCTGAACAGAATGGGTCTTCGTGGCCAACTCAGCAAGGGCCTATTAACTCCCTGCCGGAGTCCACAGACGATTTTGGCCCAATTAGCCATTTTTGCCAATTAGCAATTTTTATTCATCTTGCGATTTCCTCTGACAAATGCGTGTAATACCATAGCACATACGTTAAAACTAGTTGATCGACAGCCCATGCTTTAGCGCACTCGGATCCGGCATCCTCTGGATTCGCTTGCGGCATTCCGTGCATTTTCCAAGAGAATATAAGATTTTTAATATTTTTTAAAGCTTGTAGTAATTTGCTTTTGACATTCGTGTGAAGTTTTTGAAAAGGATGTTATGGTTTTGCTCCAAATTTTTCAATATTAAAAAAATACGTTTCTTTAAATAATCTTTCGTCCAGATTGATCGCCGCTGTTCACGTTTTTTTCTTGAACTTCATACAAATTTTAATAAATATACCGCAGTGATTGCTACAAGTTCACACTCGTCTATCGTAATCTCCACCGGGTACTGCCAGTTATCGCAATTGAATAGACGAAAGTGCATTGTGTAGCCGCATGCATCTTAAGGCATTCAATATGCATACACTAGACGCAAAATGAAATTGAAAGCGACAACGCAAGTCGAAAGCGCAAGAGTGGGGATATACCTTTATAATTAGATTAGCAGCCGCTTGAGGCAACGCAGTCTGTTTGTTGTCCGGCTTTATGGCGGGGAATCGGTCGCAGGCTATTTGCCTTTGGGCGGAGTCGCTAATGACGGGCCTGCAGCGACTGTATCAGGTCGCGCGCGGCCCGCATACAAAGTCCGTTCGCGGGACAAACCGGCCCGCGACACGGACCACTCTTTGACTAAGCGGCGTTGCGGCGCCCCTATCAAACGAACCATTTGTCGTAGAGTAGTGAACATGTGCCCTCACTTTAAATAGTGGAAGATTTATGTTGAATATTCAAATGAACAAAGTTTTCAAGCTATTGCATAGCTTTTATCGCGGGCTAGGCCAGCGCGGCGACCGAATGAAGAAATTTCTTAACGAAAATTAATGATTTTAAACTGATAATTACGTCTAAACGAGTACTGCTTACGATTTGAAAAAAATATATGTTAAACAAGAACATTTTCCTCATATTCTTAGCTTTGAATATTTTAGATTTTGTTTATATTACATAGTGTAATTAATTTGTGAAATTAGGTCTAACCGAACACAAAAACGACTACTACGCAAATACTATCTGGCGTATTATTATGAAACCTGTACCATTTTAAAGATAATTTAATTATCTATCTTTTTATCTACGATTTTTTTCGAATAATCTGTTTTTTTTGCTTTATCGAATAAAAAATTCGTGCACGGCGCTCTATCGGAAGACGTTTAAATTATTCCGAATCATTTGCTACCGCAGCCGCAATTGATTCGGAATAATTCCAACGTTTTCCGATAGAGCGCAGTTATCTGATATCAGAAAAAATCAAATAAATAAAATAAATAAATAATTATAATTGCATAAGTTGTTAAAAATGCTATACAATAGCTTTACCGCGGCAGTCCCCGAGTGCCACACGTTTTTTAATTCACTTTTAATCAGAAAATCAACAAAACGCTAACTTGTAACGTATACGTTAAATAGAACAATAACATTTGTTTTTTTTTAACAAAATGAAATAAAATAAAATAAAATAAAAAAGTAAAACACGACTGAAGTTTTAAAAAGTTAACTATTGTATTTATAATTATTAGAAACATTTTATAATCGTTCGCGCTTAAGCCTGTTTTTTAAACAATGAAATTCACGTTAAAACAATATTTGTTGAAACAATAAAAAAAATACGTGTGGCACTCGGGGACTGCCACGGTAAAGCTATTGCATAGCATTTTTAACAACTTATGCAATTATAATTATTTCTTTATTTTATTTTTTCTGATATCAGATAACTGCGCTCTATCGGAAAACGTTGAAATTATTCCGAATCATTTGCGGCTGCGGAAGCAAATGATTCGAAATAATTTAAACGTCTTTCGATAGAGCGCCGCGCACGAATTTTTTATTCAAAAAAGCAAAAAAACCGAATTATTCGAAAAAATTCGGTATCAGATAAAAAGATAGATAATTAAATTATCTTTAAAATGGTGCAGGTTTCATAATAATACGCCAGATAGTATTTGCGTAGTAGTCGTTTTTGTGTTCGGTTAGACCTAATTTCACAAATTAATTACACTATGTAATATAAACAAAATCTAAAATATTCAAAGCTAAGAATATTAGGAAAATGTTCTTGTTTAACATATATTTTTTTCGAATCGTAATCAGTACTCGTTTAGACGTAATTATCAGTTTAAAATCATTAATTTTCGTTAAGAAATTTCTTCATTCGGTCGCCGCGCTGGCCTAAGGCCCGCGATAAAAGCTATGCAATAGCTTAAAAACCAATTTACGCATGGTCCGCTACGTGTGTTTTCCCTATAAACATCCAGTGCTTAACCCAAGTGTTACTAGCGTTTGATATACGGATCGATACAGAAATATAAACATTAAAAACAATTAGGGTAGTATTTGAATATATTGTTTATGTTAAGTGTTAGCTGTGTAGGTACTTTCTTGATCCGAAGTGAGTTATTCTTCTTTTAGTCGTTATATTATGCACGTTTTGCTTATTTTCGACAAATTTACGACGAGTCATTTAAGGTGAGTACACACATAAAATGTATTTATATGACAATATTTTTATTGGAATACGAAAGTTTATCGTGCTCTTTTTATATATTCGTAACATATGTATCAACTTTCGAATGGTATCTATTACTAGTTTGACGATAAACTTAGTGATCCATATAAGGAACGCTATTAATATGGACTGCGATGATTTGCCGTTTTAGGTCACGGCAAAAAAACCCTTGACTCTGAATGATTTTTTTTAATTTTATTTATTTTTATTTTATTAAGTTAGGTAAGTAACAGCATGAACTTATAATTAGATACATAATTCTTAAAAGAAAACATGTTCTTATGCCGATTATAACTTACGCCGTTCGAAATTATTTGAAAAATATTTTACTAACTAAATTATGAAACAAAAAATACAATACATCCGTAAATATTTATTAGTTGAGAGAAAACGGATCTTTACCGCGCGGAAATAAACGACAGTCCTCCCGATGCATTTGTAGATGGTCAATGTAACTTTGCCGGGAGAACTTTTTAGTGGAACCAGTGGAACCTTTTAAAACCATAGCTCACACAGGAAAAAAATCAAAGGTTTTAAACTTGTCCATTCAGCCCACACAAAAAAATAATAAAACTAAAAATATAATTATTAATAAAACAGACAACAAAGACCACACATCACGGTCAAGAAACCAAGTCAAACAGGGGAAAGTGTTAATTCTAACGGATGAGAACGGAAAGATGAGTGCAGGGCTGCTGAATGACATTTTACCTAAAACCTATCAAGTGACAAGCATTAATAAATCCGATGCATAATTATTTGGGGTATGCAGCAATACGAACAATATGGTATCAGAACTCATCGTCCAAGTCCACGCGGCATGGACTTGTAACGGATCTTAACTCCATTACATGCGATCAACCAATGCATCGATTTCCAGTGAAAGCCACAGACACAATTCAGCTATTATTTTGACTCGTGCAGCTATGAATCATCACGATGAAACAATAGTTTTACTCGGAATATTTTTTTGGATTGCATCATTGATCGGCCTATATAAACTGGCGCAAAAGCAACCAAATTATCATTCCCCGAGTGATCACCTTCCCCCAAGGTTGCGACGGTATTCGGCACTCTCTCTTACGAGTTAGGTCAACGAATCCGGCTCTTTGGTTTCCTTTCCTCATTCTCCCTGAATCTCGAAGCATCAGTCTGTAATCCCACAGACTCGAGCCGTGCCCAGTACGAGATACTAGGAGCACACGCACAATCCTCATCCACTATTCCCACATAACCTCCGTCGCGCAGCCCTCGCGTCTCGATAAAGTAATCCGCGCACTCGTTACTTCAGCAAGCGTTATAACTGGCAATATTCAAACCTTCGAAAACCGACTTTCAATACGGAGATAACTCGTAAGTTGATACCACCACCTCACACTGAACAACCTGGAGTCTTGTGAGGCATGATCCCTCACAGACTCATCCCCACCAACCAAAAAATGTCAAATGACCGCAAAAGTTGTAGAGTTAACCGCAAACATATAAATCATACTTATACAACATAAATTCAAAATAAGTAAATGGGAATACATATATGTTATATTACATTTATACATACATATTACAAATCAATAATTACTGGCAGTTGTCGCTGCTGCTTCAAGGGCGGTTCGTACTGCCGATTTGAAGCTAATTTTGTTTCTACTATAAATGTCAAGCCCTGTCAATTTATCATTATACGTACGTGGCAATCGGTTAAGCATTGAATTGCGCGTGTAGTTAGAATGTCGTCTCGGGGGCTCGAATAACTGTATAGATCGGGTTTTACGTTGCGACACCTTCAGAGCGATGCTCGAAACTATGTATGGGTTATCCAGCGTCCCATTGACGATGTCATGTAGCGCAGTCACATCCGCAGCAGTTCGCCGATCCTCAAGCGACAGCATATTAAAATGCTGTGGCCTATCACGAAATAATCGAGGAGTTGGAGATAGAAGAGACCTCTCCTCAACTCGATCACAATTTTCCCACCAGAAAATTTTAACGTGGACGTGACCGATAAAGACTGGTGACAAACATGCAGTTACTCAATATACTTTGCTTGGCTCTCAATGGAGAGCCTTTGCAGAAATCGACCTTGATGACTATTTTCATCAGATGACGTTCTCAGAAAAATACAAAACCAGGCACCTTCCATCTTTTTTTCACCAACTTTTTTACATCCATATTTCTGATCGATGAATTACGTAAAATATGCCTCAAAGCAAATGGCACTATCAGAGAAGTTAGACTTTTAAAATGTTTTTTGTCGAAAAACAAAAATGCAGAAATCGTAACGTAGAACGTTCAAATCTAAACTGGCGATAGATAAAGAAATTATTGTTTGTAAGTGGAATGACAAAAGTTTAATTACAGTTTCTTTAAATACTTCGAAAGTTACACCAACTATAAAAACCAGAAGATTTCTCAGCAACAAACACGATACGAGGAATAAATCCAATCTCCACATAAACCGGCAGTGACTTAGCAAATTGCGATAGTTTTATTCACCAAAATTTGTCCTTCTATAATAAGATTCCAGAGCAAATGAAAAGCCTTAGAGAAGACCAATTTAAAAAGATAATTATACATAATTTGGTAAGAAACCCAATGTATGGTATAAGGGAGTTTGAAAATTCTGAGTTTATTTTCCATGTTCATGATTAATGAAATGCGTAAAGTTTTAAACATAATAGTATTATGATAGCTGACATTCTAATTTCATATAATTTATTAAACATCTATTCATTTAAAAAAAAAATAGGAAGACACATTGCTGGATTGACAATAAAATATATATTTTTGATTATTCTACATAGAATTTGCATCTCTATTTTAATATATTATTCTCCCTGACTCTTAAATCACATTAGTATATTTTGATTATTTGTATGTCCGTAATATTGAATATAATATTCCAGCCATGACAACTATCACGACAGTTATGTTTTTAATTAGTTACCATAGATTTCATTACATAGTTACATACAGGTCGACCTAATAAAAGCGTGTTAAAAAGGGTCATAAATAGGTCTATCGTGTAAAAATATTTTCTGATATAGTGCAAACAAGTATTGTTATCAAGAAATTAAAGAATTAAAAAAACCAACGATTTTTTACCTAATTTTTGAAATAAAAACGCAGGATGGCTATTAAATGTAGATAGTTTCATATTTTTCTTAAGAGGCCGTACACGAAATTTTGCGCATTTCTAGAATTTACTTAATTTTGCAGACGTGAATTTAAGGTTAAAATACTGTATTTCTATAAGTTTTATTACACAACATAAAATATCATTTATATTATTGTCTAATGAATGAGCTACTTTTTTGAAAATTATTATACAATTTTGATTAATTGACCTTAAACCGGCGACTGTTTGTGAATTTTTGCTGTAAGAGATTTAGAATATAACATATTTACGAATCGTTTCGACATCTAAACAGTATAAAAAAAAATACGTGTGGCACTAGGGGACTGCCGCGGTAAAGCTATTGCATAGCATTTTTAACAACTTGTGCTATTAAAATAATTTATTTATTTTATTTTTTCTGATATCAGATAACTGCGCTCTATCGGAAAACGTTGAAATTATTCCGAATCATTTGCGGCTGCGAATGATTCGATAAAGCAAAAATTTTATTCGATAAAGCAAAAAAAACGGATTATTCGAAAAAAATCGTAGATAAAAAGATAGATAAATCAATTATCTTTAAAATGGTGCAGGTTTCATAATAATACGCCAGATAGTATTTGCGTAGTAGTCGTTTTTGTGTTCGGTTAGACCTAATTTCACAAATTAATTACACTATGTAATATAAACAAAATCTAAAATATTCAAAGCTAAGAATATTAGGAAAATGTTCTTGTTTAACATATATTTTTTTCGAATCGAAAGCAGTACTCGTTTAGACGTAATTATCAGTTTAAAATCATTAATTTTCGTTAAGAAATTTCTTCATTCGGTCGCCACGCTGGCCAGGCCCGCGATAAAAGCTATGCAATAGCTTAAAAATTACTATGTATTGTTCTGAAAGTCCTCTGTATAATAAGTGAATCACTTTTTACTACTTTCATATAAAATTGTTGATAAAAAACATATTTAACTTTGTCAATTTTTTTAGAAAATGGGCGAAGAAATGCTTTGATTTTGGCCTTTTAGAACTCTCGTTCATAAAATAAAAAAAAAATACGTGTGGCACTCGGGGACTGCCGCGGTAAAGCTATTGCATAGCATTTTTAACAACTTAGGTATGCAATTATAATTATTTATTTATTTTATTTTTTCTGATATCAGATAACTGCGCTCTATCGGAAAACGTTGAAATTATTCCGAATCATTTGCGGCTGCGGATGCAAATGATTCGGAATAATTTATACGTCTTCCGATAGAGTTGTTTATTCGATAAAGCAAAAAACCGGATTATTCAAAAAAACTTAGATAGAAAGATAGATATTTAAATTATCTTTAAAATGGTGCAGGTTTCATAATAATACGCCAGATAGTATTTGCGTAGTAGTCGTTTTTGTGTTCGGTTAGACCTAATTTCACAAATTAATTACACTATGTAATATAAATAAAATCTAAAATATTCAAAGCTAAGAATATTAGGAAAATGTTCTTGTTTAACATATATTTTTTTCGAATCGTAAGCAGTACTCGTTTAGACGTAATTATCAGTTTAAAATCATTGATATTCGTTAAGAAATTTCTTCATTCGGTCGCCGCGCTGGCCTACTAGGCCCGCGATAAAAGCTATGCAATAGCTTAACAACAGAAATAAACTTTAGTTCAATATCAATCCATTTCCTCGTGAAAATACAAAACTTGCAAAACCCAAAAAACCCAAAAAAAAAAGCAAAACATTAATTAAAATTGGCATTAAAGTATTTTAAAACAATCTAATTCTTGCGTTATGATACTCGCCTATGATACGATTCACGCCTCAAGTCAGCTAGTCCCCGCCGAGCGCTTCCAAAGGGTGGACCTATCCTTTGGCTCCGAAAATCCTACCTACCTATAGTTATATTATACCATTGATTATAGAGGTATCACGGCCCACATCGACTTCGTACACGGCCTCTTAAAATTTGGTAAAAGTCTAGGTTTATAGAAATTACTAATATAAGGTGAATCTACAGCATTGGTAACCAACAGGGTTAGTAAGTTTAACCTACAAGGAAATAACGAGGACAGTCCATGATTATAATGTTTTTGCGTACACTTATTTGTATTCATAATTTTATCAATTACCATTGATTATGTTTTGTATTAGATGACTCACTGCATTAGTACGTTTTAGTAACCTTTCTGCACTGGCGATATGCAGGTGGCGCTGATAGCAATGTATGGTGAAACAAAGTGACATTTATTTGGCTTACTACACATAATAACATTGATATAAAAAGGTCTCTTAATAGTTTATATATAAAATAATAAATAATTTAACTAATGGTAGCAATAACACTATTAATTATTGGTGCATTATATCTAATTTTACTATAGTCTAGATTTTACTATTTTGCGTCACTCTTAACTAGGCAGTGCCTGTTCCAAGGAAAACGCCAAATATATATGGTATTATTTTTTTTTTTTAAATTTTAAAAATATGGTAAGAAATTGTTAAAATAAATTTACAAATAAAATAAAATACTCAAAATAATCATCCAAAAATTTAAATAATCACTAAATAATAATAAAAGTAGTAAAAAATTTTATAAAATAAATCCAAATACAAAATATTATTTTATAATAATAAATAGCTGAATTCACTCTTGTTTACATATAGGTTAGAGATGTGAGGATGTGTATAGTGTGTGTGTAAATGTGTTGCTATTTTTGAAATGTCATGAGGATACATTTAGTTTCTGTTCTTCCTTTACTAATTAACCACTGTATGAGACTTTTTTTAAATCACTATCTATGTCAGTCCTAAAGTATCAAAGTATTTTCCTAATATATTCAATAATCTCGTAGCATGGTAATGGTAATGGTGTTGTCCAAACGACGTAAATCTCCTGGGTTCTGTATAATGTGGTAGATAAAATAATATGGAGATATAAAATGCTATCTATTTTTCGTATTGTAATTGTTACGTATAGAAACCTGTATATAAATTTAAAATGTGTCATTTTTATGTATGTAAATAATAATAAAATAAAAATAAGTATGATTTAAAAATTCGTTTATTTTTATATTATTACTCGATGTAGGAGGTGTAACGGACCAGTCCATTACATGCGATCAACAAATGCATCGACTTCCAGTAAAATCCACTGACCCAATTCACCTATTATTTTGGCAATACTTTTACTCGGAATATTTTCGGATTGCATTATTTTACGGCCTATTTAAACCGGCGAAAAAGCAATCTAATTATCATTCCCGAGTGATCACCTTCCCCCAAGATTGCGACGGCATATCCGGTACCCCTCTTACGAGGTCGCTCAACGGATCCGGAGTCTCGAAACATCAGTCTGTAATCCCACAGACTCGAGCCATGCCCAGTACAAGATACTAGGAGCACACATACAATACTCATCCGTATATCCTCGTAACCGCAGTCGCGCATCTATATACTCGCGTCCACGTAAACTGTTCGGAAAGTGGTATAACTGGCAATATTCAAACCTTCAATCAAAAAATTCCTTCTACTTCATTCAAAACCGCCTTTCAATACTGAGATAACTTGTAAGTTGACACCACCACCTCACACCGAATAAACCTGGAGTCTTGTTAAGGGTGGTCCCTCACAGAGGCATGTTTAGATCGTTATCTATAGTGCGCCGCCACACCGCTATACCACGAACGCCGCCATATTGAACATGAAAGAAGATTAATCCAAGTCTGGTACTATGAGTGACATTAAAACGTTGCGTTTTGTAGTAAAAAGCTAGCGGCCAAATCGTATTACTGCATTAAACAATGTAATACCCTATATCATCTTCTTGGAGTGTTGTCTCCTAACGGAGATTTGTATTAGTTTACTTATTTTATTTATTTATTTTTTATTTATTTAAGTCCATAAAAAATACATTTGATTACAAAAACATTCTCTTAGCCTAATATTTCATAATTAATTAAACAGTTATTTTAATTTACCTAACTCGGAAAGAGATTCAGAAATAATAGTTTGTGGTTTACCACCTCACTAGGAATAACCTGTATCGAGGTGGTACCAACAGAAATCATAT
Organism: Micropterix aruncella; assembly: GCA_944548615.1. NCBI lineage: Eukaryota > Metazoa > Arthropoda > Insecta > Lepidoptera > Micropterigidae > Micropterix > Micropterix aruncella. The sequence continues at coordinate 80,282,050 of OX155980.1, read as the reverse complement.
ATTGCCTGCCGAAAGAGCATGATATACCCGCTCTTAGGTTTTCATTTTATTTTAATATATTTTTAAAACTTTATATTGCTATGGTACTTACAATTAATAAATACAAGGATGGGGGTAGTTACTTTATTCTAAAATTTAAAAATATTGAAGATACCAAATTAAACAGAAGGTATTTTTGTTCAAATATTCATAAATAAATATTCTTACATCTAATATAATACATACATACATAGATACGATTATCGCATAAACTTTACATGAATTTATATTAAAAGTATATATAAATAAAAACTATTATAAAGAAGTACATATATATAATATGATAATTAAAAAAAATACGTGTGGCACTTGGGGACTGCCGCGGTAAAGCTATTGCATAGCATTTTTAACAACTTATGCAATTATAATTATTTATTTATTTTATTTATTTTAATTTTTCTAATATCAGATAACTACGCTCTATATTGAGATGTCAACCACAACGGGCGAACCCGTCACCGCAGGACGTTTTAACGATTCATCGTTCTATCGACCGTGCAGTGAGCGTAGAAGACTTTGGACATAACAAATCCGACGTCTAGCTACGCCACAACCCGTTAGAGTCCAACGCCTTACCGCGAGTAGCCAGGTATGTTACCTGGCGGGCGGCACTCGCGCCCTAACTACCAATTGTGACCAGATTTCTCCGGTCTCTCGATTGGTTCCGAGTTCGAGGTCGCTTGCGCGGTCCTCTCCCTTACGAAGCGGTGAAACGGAGTGTACCGAATCTATCGCGGACCAAGGCGTCCTTTGCCCGACTCTGAACCGGTATCGGATGGCCAATGGTCATTTCAAGAGCAGTCGCCGTAAGGTAGACAACTACCCCCGCTCTATAGGAAACAATACAGTTCCCAGACTCCCCCGATTGTTAGTCGGAGAGCACAATCGATTGGCTTGCGCCGCTCGGTGCGCAGACCGTCCAGGAGCGCCAGAGGATTGATTCCCAGGGGAGACTGGTTGACCCAGTGTCCTACCCAGGCTCCGCACCCCATGCGTGGAGGCCATCGGATGGGTGTTGACCCGTGAGTGTGACCGACCCTGAAACAGAATGGGTCTTCGTGGCCAACTCAGCAAGGGCCCATTAGCTCCCTGCGCTCTATCGGAAAACGTTGAAATTATTCCGAATCATTTGCGGCTGCGGTAGCAAATGATTCGGAATAATGTAAACGTCTTCCAATAGAGCGCCGTGCATGAATTTTTTATTCAATAAAGCAAAAAAAAAACGGATTATTCGAAAAAAATCGTAGATAAAAAGATAGATAATTAAATTTTCTTTAAAATGGTGCAGGTTTCATAATAATACGCCAGATAGTATTTGCGTAGTAGTCGTTTTTGTGTTCGGTTAGACCTAATTTCACAAATTAATTACACTATGTAATATAAACAAAATCTAAAATATTCAAAGCCAAGAATATTAGGAAAATGTTCTTGTTTAACATATATTTTTTTCGAATCGTAAGCAGTACTCGTTTAGACGTAATTATCAGTTTAAAATCATTAATTTTCGTTAAGAAATTTCTTCATTCGGTCGCCGCGCTGGCCTAGGCCCGCGATAAAAGCTATGCAATAGCTTAAAAATAAAAAATAGAAAAAATATTATTATGATAATAGGAGTATATATTTACATATGCAAATGTGCCTTGATAACTATTTATCAAAGAAAATGACAATTTGCAATGCCATTTTATTATATAATATAGAAGTTAATTAAGAATTTAGGTACCTACTACAATACAATACAATATAGCCGTAAATTTGCACAATATATACATAAATAGAAATGTGTTTATTCAAGAGATTTTAATAACGCCTCGCAGTCTTTCCTAGATTTATTTAGCAGCCAATTTATCACCACTCTTCGAAAAGTAGGGTATGGTAAGTCGGTCGTCGGTACGTCCATTCTCAATTTATTGTATAGTCTCGGAGCTAGAAAAGTATAATGTCGTTGTCCATATGTCGTGTTCATTTTTACCTCAGGTTGTCTGTAACGATGTCTAGTCTCATGTCCATAGTTCCGAAGTTTAGATATCGCAGTCCTGTCATTCCTCTGGAAGTACATTAAAACCGCTTTTAGGTAAAACTGTCGGATGTCCATTACGTTAAAGTCTGTGAATAATTGGTCGGATGGGAAACGGAGCGGTTTTTTATTAATAACCCTAATGAGGGCTTTTTGAGCTTTTATTACCGGGTCAAGAATTGATTTAGCCGCTCCACCCCATCCTATCTGCCCGTATGTAATCAATGACTGTGCGAGTGCGTAGTAGGTCGTTTTTAGCATAGATGGACTAAGCACGTTTCTAATATTTTTGAATACGTATATTAGTTTTCTAAGTCGTGACGCAGTCTGGTCAATTTGATTGTGCCAACGCAGGAACCCGTCTATTAGAATACCTAAATATTTGATACATGACGTACGTTCCAGCGGTAAGCACATGCAGTTTCTTCCGTCACAGTCGTGTAATAGTAGGTGTTTATCTATTCCAGGTTGGTTTCGCCCATCTATGCTAAAGGTGATGTATTTCGTCTTGTCTATGTTAAGTGTCAGTAGATGATCATTTAACCAGGCAGTTATCTGTTTTAGTCCATTTGTTGCCTTTTCAAATACGGACTCCCAGGTGTTACTCTCAAATAAAAGCACCGTGTCGTCGGCAAAAGATGCAATAACACCTGGTATCTCCTGTCTGCAAAGATCGTCTATATATACCAGAAATAGTATTGGTCCTAATGTACTTCCTTGAGGAACACCGTAGTCAATACTCATCCAGTTACTTGTTGTGTCATTTATTTTCACTCGTTGTATTCGTCCTGTCATATAACTTCGGAACCAGTCCAGTTCTTTGTCTCGTATACCAATCTGTCGTAGTTTGTACAATAGTTTTACGTGATGTACTGTGTCAAATGCTTTGGCCAAATCAAGGAACACTCCAAGGCACTTATGGTTATCGTCAACATTTTGTGAAATAAATTTTGTAACTTTTAATATAGCGTCCTGGGTGCCCATGTTTGACCTAAAGTTGTACTGTCCTGTCGATAGTAGCGCATTCGTTTCCAGATAATCAGTTAGTTGTTTCTTTATGTGACGTTCTATAATTTTGCTAAGTGAGTTGAGTATAGATATTGGTCTGTAGTTTGTCAATTCAGTTTTGTTACCCCCTTTGAAGAGCGGCAATACATTGGCTTCTTTGAGATGTTTTGGAAATCCACCCTGTTCGATGCTGCAATTATATATATGCACAAGTGGGAGTGCGATTGCCTGAGCTGCAATTTTCAGCATCTTTGCACTTATATTATCGGGACCACTTGCTGAGTCAGTCCTCAGTTGCTTAATTAAACTTTAAATCTAACTTTATTATTTCTGTGTTTATTTTACGCTGAGAATTGAGATTTAGTTAACTATATCATTGACTGTAAGATATTTCTATAGCGATAAGTGCATAATTTGAGCAAAATTTGTCTTTTTATATAAAACCAATAAAAAGGTAACTTTACGAGGGTAATAACTTTTATACATACATAACATTGTTATTGAAATACCTCAATATCTGAAGATCAGAATGAATTGAGTTAGCAGTCAGCATTCCCACATGCACTCCCATGGACATACGCCCTTCAGATACAGACATACACACAAAAAAACACACACACATGCATACGCTCTCCATCACATAACCCACTTTTTTGTATTGTGTAGCATATTTTATATTCGTTATTTATATATTTAAATAATTTAAAACATGTTTGGCTATGTTATTTTTTGATGTTACGTTTATATTTTATTACTGTTTTGTTGCATATTTCTAACAAAATAAAAATTCAATACAATCTTATTAGCAAATAACTAATTTTCATAAAAATATTTGATTGGTAATGCTAATAAATTGATAAAATTGATATCGGATCGAGCAATCGAGCGAAGTCTGCAAAGGATTTCTCGTATTAGTAGGATTTCAGCAAGGCGGCAATAACCTCAATTGCCACCTACTCAGGATAAACATATAAGAAGAAGAAGCACCCATAAGCGTCGCGCTCGAGATAAAACTTTAGTTAGGCGACGACGCAGGCGCCCGAAGCACAAATTAGAAAACATTTTAAAATTGTGCTAGATGCGTCACGCTAATCCCTGTAAAAACACTTGCTACTATTCTGTAGCAAGTGTACTATGCTGTCCTACGGGAGCTAATGTGCCCATGATGAGGTGGCCACGATGACCCATGTGTTCAGGGTCGGTCACACTCACGGGTCAACACCCATCCGATGACCTCCACGCATGGGGTGCGAACCTGGGTAGGACACTGGGTCAACCAGTCTCCCCTGGGAATCAAACCTCTGGCGCTCCTGGACGGTCTGCGCACCGAGCGGCGCAAGCCAATCGACTTTGCTCTCCGACTAACAGTCGGGGGAGTCTGGTAACTGTATTCTTTCCTATAGAGCGGGGGTGGTTGTCTACCTTACGGCGACTGCTCTTGAAATGACCATTGGCCATCCGATCCCGGTTCAGAGTCGGGCAAAGGACGCCTTGGTCCGCGATAGATTCGGTGCACACCGTTTCACCGCTTCGTAAGGGAGAGGACCGCGCAAGCGACCTCGAACTCGGAACCAATCGAGAGACCGGAGAAATCTGGTCACAATTGGAAGCAAGGGCGCGAGGATCTCGCGGTAAGGCGTTGGCTTCTTGCGGGTTGTGACGTAGCTGGACGTTGGATTTGTTCTGTCCAAAGTCTTCTACGTTCACTGCAGGGCGACAGAACGAGAAAATCGTTAAAACGTCCTTTGGTGACGGGCTCGCCCGTTGTAGTTGACACCGCAAGTTGCTACTATTCTGTAACGCTCAAAAAGCAAATTATTTTTCCTTTCCTAATGTTGCTATAACCAGTCCCACATGTGAAAATTTTGAAAGTAAGTAATTATAGGTATTTTCAGACAGTCTACAGAAGTAAAAAATGTTTTAAAAACGTAATTTAATATGCTGTTAATTGTCGCTGACATTCTATTTTTTTGTGAACTTTTTGTGGAGCACATGCAAAAAGCCGAAGCCATTGGCCGGATTTTTGCGTGTAGCATTGCAGGGCTGCCCTGTGGTAGGTTTCTTCGTTACTGTGAATATATTATGTCTATTTAAATTTCCACAAGGCCTATGTATTTTATTATTTACAAACAATTGTGTTGCATTGTTAATATTGTATCTTTGAAGAAGTCCTAGCTGAGAATAAGTACATATATTATTTTCTGTGAATTAAACACTTATTTGAATATAATTTTTCAATACCAAATGAGGGACCAAGCCATGTTAAGATATTAGTATTATATTACCGTCAGCTATCATATACAAAGTCTTATTGGTGTTTTATGGCATTTCGACTGTAATCCTGTTATTACAGTAGTAAATAAATAATAGTGGGTAATTTATGAGTTTACTATCCGATATTACTACCCGATCAAATGGAGGGCTGAATTTTTTTACTTTAATTCACACGATCATACTCGCATTTGGGGCCACACTTTTCTACCGATTATACTATTATATACATAAGTTGAAACTACAGTTTTCAACACATTACTTTCTGACCATCTAGCACAGACGAAGAAAGGTAAGTTCTTATGTCATGGCCCTCTGCGAATCTTTCATCGTTTCCATTCTATCCTCAGAAATAGATCCATACTAAAGAAATATAATATAGATCCATAAAGAGGTACATAGCATGGAAAGGCCGCCCTGAAAACTACCATCGGCTGCAGCCTGCAGTCGAAGACAGTTGCCATCGGAAGTGCTGATCTGGTGGAACAACTTGGGCGGAACTTGGGTCATTCTAGCTTGCGCATTTCGGCGAATAACCGGTGGAGTCCGGATACGTACGCTTCCTAAGATGTAGGGATAGCTGTTGACTAGGCGTCATCTATCCGTAAAAACAATCCGTTCATTTCCTGATCTCGAGTGGTCACGACAGCAAAGAGCGCCATGGATCAGCGATAAATTCGTTCTGAATTACCGCTAACGCCAGACAGAGGCCGCGCAAGTGACATCGAATCCGTGACCAGACTTAACTAAAAAATTCGTGCAAGTCTGGTAGTAAGGTTGCGAGATCGGTCATCTGGGTAGCACTTCCCAGTGCCTCGCGGTAAGGGGTTGTACGCTTAAAAGCTGTAGACGATTGAGGATTTTATTTTCCGCGAAGTCTTAAAGTTTAATCCATGGGATACATAATGGATCGATTTATTTATAGCTCCCTGGGGTGGAAGGTTTAACCGCGGTGAATCTCCCTAATTGGCTTCCATCTTCGTCGTCCTGTGCGAATAAAATAAAACCAGCTGTTCGAGTTTACAAATACGATTATTGGCTTCCTTACATAACGCTTTGACATAATTAGACCCACCACCTGCTAATGGCATACTTGTTGCCTTCCTGAGGTAAATTGAGGGTCTGCCTCATCAGGCCTCATGGCTGGTTGGCGGCGTTGTGCAACCTCTGCTTTTCTGGTGCCTTCTTCTCTGCAATCCGCAGAGCAGTCTGTTTCCCGCAAAGAAAGTTGCACCGCTCCTAGCGCTCTGATCGGCTTGACAGAGAGTCATATCTCTCCTTCCATTTGCTTAAAAAAGGTTTAGTTTTATAAGAGTGAGTATAATTTTCATCAGCTTTCTATAATTCAAGTGCTTAATTAAGATAACCTGGATACGGTTCAGTCTGAATTTGTGAATGTTATAGTATGATGGCGAAATTGTTGATAAGTATTGATGAACACTGCGCACTTACGCATTATTTATACGGAATATAAAATACAATACGGAATACACCCACTTTAAAAAAAAAATGTTTTCAGCAATGTGCGTCTTAGTATCCAGCCTTTTAATTATCAGAGTATTTAGTAATGAATTGTATTCATCAAAATCAGGAGAACCCTATTACGGCGCATTTCGTCATATCAAAGACCAAACTCATATTTAAGACACTCTAGCTATATATGGCATCACTATCACGCTAGAGAACTTCACAAACCTGCCAGATTCAGGGAGTTATTGGGCCTTTGCTGAGTTGGCCACGAAGACCCATTCTGTTCAGGGTTGGTCACACTCACGGGTCAAACAGCTATCCGACGGCCTCCACTCATGAAGTGCGAGCCTGGGTAGGACTCTGGCCTTATGATTAGTTTCCCTTGGGAATCAACCATCTGGCGCTCGTGGACGGTCTGCGCACCGTGCGGCGTGAGTCGTACACTCTGACTAACAGTCGGGGGAGTCTGGAAGCAGTACTATTTCCTATAGAGCGGGGGTGGTTGCGGACCTTACGGCGACTGCTCCTTTGAACCGACCATCGGCTATCCGATCCTGGGTGAACAGCCGGGCAAAGGACGCTGTGGTCCGCGATAGATTCGGTAAACACCGTTTCGCCGCTTCGTAAGGGAGAGGACTGCGCAAGCGACCTCGAACTCGTAGCCAATCGAGAGACTGGAGTAATCTGGTCACAATTGGAAGTAAGGACGTGAGTGTAAGCCCGCCGGGTAACACTCCTGGCTATCTCGCGGTTAAGGCGTTGGCCTCTTACGGGTTTGTGGCGGAGCTAGACGGTGGACTGTTTTGTCCAAGTCTTCTGCGCTCACTTCAGGTAGATAGAACGACTAATCGTTAAAACTTCCTGAGGTGACGGGCTCGCCCGCTGTAGTCGACAACCCTAGTTGCCAGGTTCAGGTCTTGAGGTAATCAAGAAAATTAAAATTCAAAAATTACGGATTGACATTATAATATAAGTACATTATAATTTAATTGTAAATCGGGTATGGAAAATTCCGTTTACTTACCTCGGGTTAACCTGGCTGCCGCCATATATACCGTATACCGTTCGCCCGTTGTAGTTGACAACTCTATTTGTCCGTTAGTCACTGCGTTCACTCTACGGTTGAAAGAATAATTATATATCGTTATACCTTTCTGGAGTAGTTGTTGACGACTCTAACGTTATTCTTCTATTACTCTTCCGAACGCAGAGATCGGCGCGTCATTCATGCGACTGCCCGTCGTGTCGCAACTATAGTGGCAAAATTCCAACTCATCGATGAATCTCTGCACGAAGGGAGATTTCGCACGCCTCTGGCGGAGGCTTTCAATTCAGTCTCTCGCGAGCCGCCCCCCAGGAACTACGCGTTCCAGGCGTCGTCTCCGCAGTCGCGACTCTCGACGCCGTAATTTCAGCGGGCGCCGGACCCACGCTGAAACTTCAGCCGGGCCGGGCGGACGGTGATTTAGAAGGGATTCGGTTTTCCATTTGTGCGTTCTTACGGCAGCCACCAAGCGGTTGGATTTTGGCCTCACGCGGAATCTGACGAAGAACGTATGTTCATAAGCTTATGCATTTTCATTAAAGCTTCATTGTATTTTATTTTTAATTTGTTTTTAGAAAATGAACCCTTCGTTAATGAGTTCTAATATTTTGGTAATATGCAGTAATTTAGAATTGTCTGTAAATCAAATATTTTTTTGAATTTTCAATAAAAAAAAAAGTATATTTTAATTTATTTATTGACATACCTATTCTAAACAATTATTTATCTAGGTAAGAAAGATTTTGATATCAAAAAAACTCAGGAGCAAAGAATGAGGCAATCAGAAGTCACCCACATAAACCATCTAAATAAATTAGGAAACCAAGAATGCTAGCTAATTAGGAATTACTACACTGATATTGAATACTGAATAACAGGAACGCTCCTTTTATATATTTTTTTGTGATAGGACAGAAGCAAAAGCAAAAACAAATACCGTGAATCAGTAGTCCGATTTTCAAAAAAAAAACCATTTATTTGGTTTTAGCTTTGTTGATGGCATTACTTTACAGCAATTAAGAAGTTTTGTTAATAATTGTTTTTGAGTGGTATTAAATACTCTATAAAATATTTTCTCTTGAACAAGCTGGCTTTCTTAGTTTTCGAGATATTAAGGTTTATATTGGTGACCCGATTCATTGCTTCCGAGTGTATAAATGGAGAAATAGGTAGACAACGACTTGAGGTACGATGTAGAAAGGGAATTTTTAAAGCAAATATTATATACATAGAGAAATCAATGGACAATTTTCAGTAAAAATTCTCAAAGAGGCTTCAGTTATTAGTATACATAGCGTTCAATAAAATACTATGCGCACTACTCAACGAAATCTTCATTTCTTTAGCAATAAAATAAACCGTAACACGACGATCCGAAAAAAAAGATTTTTTCCACTTTTTAACCCATTTATCGTTAGTTAACGTTCTTCCTCACTTAAACTCAGCACTCTAACGTGCAAACGTAGAAAATGGAGGAGCATCAACCCTTAATGTATCTCTTAAGTCTTGAAATACTAGCGCCATACAAAAAATCAAGCAATATTACCGAGCGAAATACCATATTTCCCATTTTCGCCAACACGCTGCGACAAGTTGCAAACAAATCTCACTTACTTTCAAAATCGGAAGACAATCGGTTTTAATTTTTTTACAACATATGATTAGATGAGATGAATTCATGGATTAGATGAGCCTGCCAATAGTTATTTTTGCATGGTTCCAAAAAAAACTAAATCGATCTCAGAGTTCCAAATAAATTTAACATTCAGAGTTTTTTACTTTTCGACTACATTTTGGAAATAAACCACTTGATTATTTTTTCCCCAGTTTTAATTTTTCTGATTTTTAAATAAATTCGCTTAAAATGTAGTGATTTTTGAAAGACTTTTCTTCGCTTTAGGTGATTTTACAAATAACTAACTTAAAAATTGATGGTGGGATGTTATTTTCAAAATCGCAGATTAAACGTCTTTTTTCCTATTTTTCTTTTCAATTGGGTTTCCAATTTGTCATACGATGTAGAAGATTATTAAATAAAATTGTAGTGATATTTAAACTATACTACTTACGGATTTGCATGGTGTCTGGCCGTAAACTTTACAGTTCCTAAAATATTTAAACAATTTTATTCGAGCAACGTAGGCACAAGAGCGTTCAAGAAAAGCCAAGTTATTTTTTTAATGGTTTGTAACCACAGTTTTATCGCTCGAACGCAACAACCCGTATCACGTACGTTGGAGTACGCTCGAGTACAAAAACAAACAAAAAAATAAAACAAAGAAAACCCGACAACCACAAAGCGTACGTGTTACCTCAAATTGTTCCTATGACTCTAAATGAAAAAGGGTAAGAAATGGGTCTATTGTGTAAACAAATTGTATGGTATATTGTAAACAAGTATCGTTATTAAGAAATGTAATAAAAAAACCAACGATGTTTTACCTACTTTTTGAATAATAACCAAAAGGTATGGCGGTTAATATCACTTTGTTCGCCTCATGCAAAAACTTTGCCTCACTATTGTAACATAGGACAAACGAGGTAATTTCCCACTGGTCATGCCTTTAAAAGCGCTTTTTCAAGCAAGATCAACGATGACAACTCTAACTCAAGCAAAACCAAATGTATCCTGCTGGTTAATCAGAGAGGTTCAACGGTTTCGTGTAGCCTACAACCAACCGACCTAATAGTGTAGTCCATTAGGCAGGAGAAAATCCACGATAGATCAGATATAAAATTACAGTTAAAAAAAATACATGTGGCACTCGGGGACTGCCGCGGTAAAGCTATTGCATAGCATTTTTAGCAACTTATGCAATTATAATTATTTATTTATTTTATTTATTAAGCTATTGCATAGCTTTTATCGTGGGCCTAGGCCAGCGCGGCGACCGAATGAAGAAATTTCTTAACGAAAATTAATGATTTTAAACTGATAATTACGTCTAAACGAGTACTGCTTACGATTCGAAAAAAATATATGTTAAACAAGAACATTTTCCTAATAATCTGAGCTTTGAATATTTTAGATTTTGTTTATATTACATAGTGTAATTAATTTGTGAAATTAGGTCTAACCGAACACAAAAACGACTACTACGCAAATACTATCTGGCGTATTATTATGCAACCTGCACCATTTTAAAGATAATTTAATTATCTTTCTTTCTATCTACGATTTTTTTCGAATAATCCGTTTTTTTTTGCTTTATCGAATAAAAAATTCGTGCTCGGTGCTCTATTGGAAGATGTTTAAATTATTCCGAATCATTTCCTACCGCAGCCGCAAATGATTCGGAATAATTTCAACGTTTTCCGATAGAGCGCAGTTATCTGATATCAGAAAAAATAAAATAAATAAAATAAATAAATAATTATAATTGCATAACTTGTTAAAAATGCTATGCAATAGCTTTACCCCGGCAGTCCCCGAGTGCCAAACGTATTTTTTTTTATTTTTTCTGATATCAGATAACTGCGCTCTATCGGAAAACGTTGAAATTATTCCGAATCATTTACGGCTGCGGTAGCAAATGATTCGGAATAATTTAAACGTCTTCCGATAGAGCGCCGCGCACGAATTTTTTATTCGATAAAGCAAAAAAAAAACAGATATTTCGAAAAATATCGTAGATAAAAAGATAGATAATTAAATTATCTTTAAAATGATGCAGGTTTCATAATAATACGCCAGATAGTATTTGCGTAGTAGTCGTTTTTGTGTTCGGTTAGACCTAATTTCACAAATTAATTACACTATGTAATATAAACAAAATCTAAAATATTCAAAGCTAAGAATTTTAGGAAAATGTTCTTGTTTAACATATATTTATTTCGAATCGTAAGCAGTACTCGTTTAGACGTAATTATCAGTTTAAAATCATTAATTTTCGTTAAGAAATTTCTTCATTCGGTCGCCGCGCTGGCCTAGGCCCGCGATAAAAGCTATGCAATAGCTTAAAAATAACACGTTTTAATAGCAATGTGAAGTAAAAAGTAAAAAATAATTTAAAAAATATAAAGATATTTTTTAACAGCGATAGAAAGTACCCTAACTCAATAAAGTTAAATGATTTTGAATAAGTTTAAAATGAGAAACGTGATTGTCAAAAAAATAATAAATATATAATTTCTAAAAAAGCATGACGTTCTTTCTACTTTTTATATAATAACTACATATTTAAAAATAGGTACAAATGAAATTTTTATAACAATATATAACACCCCACGCTTTTCTAAAATTAAAATATATTTTTTTGGTAATCAATTATTCTCATTTTAAACCTATTCAAAATCATTTAACTTTATTGAATTAGAGTACTTTCCATCGCTGTTAAAAAAATATTTTTTTTGTCGATCACGATTGACAAAACATAAATAAATATACAATTTAAAAAAAAAAACATGATGTGCTTTCTACTTTTTTTATAATAACTACATATTTAAAAATAGGTACCAATGAAATATTTATAACAATATCAAACACCCCACGCTTTTCTAAAATTAAAATTATTTTTTTTTGGTAATCAACTTATTCTCATTTAAAACTTATTCAAAATCATTTAACTTTATTAAATTAGAGTTATTTTTATTATATTATCATTATGCATTTATGCATTTTATTTATTATAATATCTTTTAATATTTTTTAGTATTAATATTATTTTTTTTACTTCTTTTTTTTTAAGGCCAAATTTTAGGGCAATTTAGTGTTATTAGCTTTTTACTAAAACTTGTTCTTCTATAAGCAATTAAGCAATCAAGCAAACTTAATTGTAATATTAGAGTCCTGTCCACCCTAGAACGGGCTAGTCCCAGTTGGGTGACAGAATCAAATATGCAATAAGTTAAGGTTTTGCCATTCGGTTCCTG